>JBCNJP010000008.1:41126294-41197176 GCA_039602395.1 Deinandra increscens subsp. villosa | reverse complement strand
ATGAAGTTTTAATAAGACGGACGGTGTTCAAAAAAATTTGTTATAAATTTGTAGGAAAACCGATCGTAAGTTTAAATAAAAATAAATACTTTATTTTATGGTACAATTACAACAAAGGAAATCAAATCTATTACAATACAAAGAAAAGAAAATTCTACACCTATCAATATAATTACAAGGAAATGAATGAGTTATGATACATGGAAAGAAAATGAATTACAATACAATTACAAGAAATAAAGAAAATACAATTACAAGAAATAGACAAAGTAGATAATGTGATGAAAGTTTGATAAAAAAGATATGAAGTTTCAAAAGGCTTTGAGATTTTGGTGATGAAGACAGAAAGATAGAAAAGATTTTATCAAAATATTTGAGTAAATAAGATTTACACAAAATCTTTGGCGAATGCTTCCGGTCAAAACCCTGGTCTCTTAAAACAAATTCCGGGTCTACGGGAAGATCCTGTTTTGTTTCTCAAGGTACAATCACCTAAATCATTTTGTATGGCCGGGATAACACTAAGCTTGAAGTTACCTTCAAGTTCTTGAAGGACTTGACGAACAAGATGAAGATGGGAAGAAAAGTAAAGAAGATGAGGATGAGATAATGAATTTTGTATATTGAATTCGGTGTATTAAGCCTCAACTGATGAAGCTCTATATATAGTGGTTCTGGAGCCTGGGGAGCACTCTCAATTACTTCTTGGTCAAACTTTGTATTAAACGTCTTTAATACAAATTGATTTCTAATTAATGCTGAATTAACTGAAAACGCGTTTATAGCTGTCATTCCGGAAGAACTCCACGTAACTGCTGTTTATCGGAAGAACTGATCTTTCGGTTCAACATTTCGTTCCAACTTCACCCGGAAGAATTTTCAGTCTAACTTTCCGCTTGAACTTCAACCAGAACAATATCCGGCTGAGCTCGCGCACCGCTAGCTCAGTCTTCCGGCTAAACTGGTTCAGCTTGAACTTGACTGCCTGGACTTCAACCGGATCAACTTCCGGTTGAACAAAAAAAATAATAAGGCGGCTCTCAAGCGGCTAGCAGCGATGCGAAGTGCAAAGTGCGCCATCAAGCGCCACATTGCGCCTTATAGGCCCACGCTGCGCGCGCGCACATGTGCGGCGAGTTAGGGGTGCTTCGCACCCCTCAAGGTCCAAGGGATATTTCTACTAAAGGAAACAATAGTTGGTAAGGTTATCACCTTATAAACCATTTTTGGTTTCATCCTCCAACCAATATGTAATGAGTTCCACTTCATTTCTCTCTAAAATTAGCAGCTTCACAGCTACGAGACCTCAACTTTGAGCCTCGATATCTCATTCATATGAGCTCAGATTTGGACGTGGTTTGGTGCGTTGGAAAGCCCTCACAATGTACTACATAAACCCATAAAATACAGAGGCAACAGCCTATGTTATCTATACTTTATTTAAGTCCAAAGTTGGAGAGAAACTCATTTTTCACACTTAGTGAAAAAAACATATTTTCCACTAGTTTTTCTCCCAAAATTCCAACACCAACATCCCCGGCGACAGTTACGTTTTTAGCTGCGAAGATGATGCCAAAATTGACGATTAAACTGCTCTATTCTCATCCTAGTCACCTTCCTGCGACTCACCGGTATCTTCTCGAAAAACTAAGCAGAACGGAGGTGTTCGTGGATGCAAACTCCAATCCCCTGTTCCTTCACAGGTTCTTATTTCTTATTCTCCCGTACCGTTCTCGTCATCGTCGTTCCAAATTTCACAATTTAGAAATTACAGATGCTTTTCTTGGATTTGATATATATATTTTTTACATATTTTGCTTAGATCCAAGTAAATATGTTGCAGTTGTGTAGAGAAGGGGATTTAAGAGCGAATCATACCCAAGGCTCCATCCACTTTTCTAATGACGTGGAAGGTATGATATCAAACTTTCGAAAGAAGGGGGTGGTTGGTGGAATTGCAGGTTATGGCGGTGGTGGTTTCTATGAAGGTTGTGATGTTAATGGGGGAGACATGGGGATTAGATGAAGATACAGATTATAACTAGGGAATTGAATAAAAAAAATTGTAAAAAATAAAGATGTAAAAATTAAATACCCATTTCGATAAATAAATATTTAAATATACCTATTTGATAAATAATTTTTCAACTACACTCATTCGGTAAAAAAACCATTAAAAAAGTGTAGTGCGCGTATTGAAAATACCCTAAGGACCTGGATTGGGAACTCTCACTCCCATTTTCACTTTACATGTGTCATCCACTCATAGGCCCATTTTAATTTTTCTTTTTTTTCTTTCACACTAATTTATTTTATATAGAACTTTTTTTTAAATAATTTGTAATATTTAACAATTTTAAAAAATCTGAAAACATAATCTTATTTATTTTTTATGAACATTCTTTTATAAAATTTATTAAAAGCGAAGATGTTTTAAAAAAGTCTTTTTAATATAAAATAAATATTTAAAATATCAGTCGGTTATTTTATCAGCCATGTGGCACTAAATTATAGGTTCGTTATATTATTTTGATAAAAAATTATCCAAAGATCTAACAGTATCTAATACATAAAAATTAAAAAAAATCAAAATTCATGATTTTTCCTATACAAGTAAACTACTAATATAAAAATACACTCATATTCATTTCTTATTCTTTATCTTAGACATCCCACCTTTTAAATCTTCTTATTTCTACAATGAATCGTTTGTTTCAAATATTTTTAATCTTGAAGATTCTACAGATTGTCCTAATACTCAATACTATAACAAGTCCCAGTTTTTTAAAATTCAAATAAAGTTCCTGTAACTCAAAGTCCCCACACTTCAGAAAAGGCTCACGATGAATCACGAACCAGTAAATGGGAAGTTGTTAAAGATGTTGCTTTAATGTCGGCATAGTGTGTGGTTAGTGAGGATTCCACTCGTGGCAAAACCAGAAAAAAGAATCACTATGGGAAAGAGTAAAGAAATGTTATGATGGAACTTGGGCGGAAAATCTAGGAAAGCTTCGTTAGCTGTTACTTTAATGTCAGCATAGTGTGTGGTTAGCTGTTGAGATTTTGTAAATATTTTTCATATCACTTGATTCTAGTTTACAAACATACCATAGCAAGTCCTTACATATTGTACCATTAGATTGGATAACAAGAAAATATTGAGTAGTACTACTGGGTCTACCAAAATCCATATGCGTCAGTCATGCTAACTCGACTAAAGGTCTAACGGGTGTAACATTGTCCTAGTACATCACCATCTTGGTTTGTCACGCGCCTCATGGTAAAACCCTGCAAGTAGATTTTGAGGGTATGACAGAATGATACTTGGGAAAAAGGTGTACTCTCCCACCAGGATAAAAGCCCGTAGGATGCTATTGGGTCTTCCCAATTAAACACAAACCAGATGGAACCATCGAAAGGTATAAAGTGTGGCTAGTTACGAAAGGATACACCAAGACATATGGGATTAACTATTCAGAGAATTTCTCTCTGGTTGCTAAAATCGAGAAAATCAGAGTTCTATTTTCAATAGCAGCTAATAAAGACTGGCTACTTCACCAATTCAATGTAACGAATGCCTTTCTACATGGGAGTTAAAGGAAGAAGTATACATGGAAGCACCATCGGATTTACAGAGGAATTCAAGTTTGCAAGTTAAGGAATCCCTTTATGGTCTCAAACATTCCCCTCGAGCATGGTTTGGGACATTCACCATAGCAATAAGGAAACATGGATTTCAACAAAGCAACTCTGACCACACCATCTTTCTCAACGAAGGGGCAAACTGATAACTTGTCTAATCATATACGTTGATGATATGATTATTACAGGAGATGATGTTGAAGATATCACAAAGCTAAAGGAGAATTTGTTCTCGGATTTTGAAATGAAAGACACGGGGAGACGTAAGTACTTTCTTGGCATTGAAGTCCTCAGGTCAAAACAAGGTATTTTCATATGTCAAAATAAGTATGTATTGGATCTTCTAGTAGAAACGGGGATGCAGGACTGCAAACCCGGGAAAAGTCCAATGATGATGAATCACAAACTCCACATGATAGAGAGAGCAGAGGAAGCTGACCGAGAAAGATACCAGAAGTTAGTGCGGAAGCTAAATATAGCCTATGTAGTCAAGGTTATTAGTCAATACATGCATCAGCCACAAGTAACACATATGGAGGCCGTATGGAGGATTATTAGATATTTCAAAAGAATTGTTGGTTATGAGGTTCTTTTCAAACCAAATAAACATCTAGAGATCCAAGTCTATACTAATGCAGATTGGGCAAGAGACAAAGGGAACCGAAGATCAACATCAGGGTATTTCTCTCTTGTAGGAGGAAATCTTGTTACCTAGAAAAGCAAAAATCATAAGATAGTAGCCCTGTCTAGTGCTGAGGCGAAATTCAGAGGAATAGAATGGGCCGCCCGATTAGAAGATCAGCTTGCCGAGATACTAACCAAAGCTGTTAACAGTAGAACCTTCAGAAATTGTCTGACCAAGTTAAACATTGAAAACTCCACTATTCAACTTAAAGGATGGGGGTGGGGGTGGGGGTTATAGGGAATGGGGGGGGGGGTTAGAAAAGAAAATATTGTGATTGAGGAATTAGCCATGTTGTTCAGTTTGGTTAGTCTAGTTCTCTTGTGATGGTTTTTCTACAAGTTGGGGGTGGGGGGCTTTGGGGTCGATTCTTGGGGGTGTGTGTTTGGTGGGACTAGAGTCGCATGTATGTTGTTTTTGTGTTTGTTTTGGCATGCGTATTGCTGGGTGATTGCATGCTAAGGAGAATTGGTTTAGGATAACAGAATTACGTAGATGATGAGCGGTTAAAAGTACACGTTATTTTATATTATCACTCCCCCTACACACCAAATTGTGTGTAAAGTATATTATTTTAGTTAGTTTTTATGGTTAGTGTATTGAGAGAGTAAATGAGCTAAAATGATTAAATTATATTAGACACAAGTTATTCGCTTCGGAATGTCATCATTATTAGTTGTTATTATTAATATTAATTACTACATATGTTTAGATGATGCGCTTAAAAGTTAATTAAATATATGTGATTTGTTTGTGTAGGTCGTGAGTTGCATATCAAATATGTGAAGGGGGTTTGAATTAAATACACTAATAAATGATGGTTGAATGTGACGAGAAGAAAGAATAATTATTGAAGTGAAGGAATATTAAAGAATACTTGTGTTCGTGAACAACAAATTCATATCATGAAATTTAGAAGGCTCCGGATAAGTTAAATGGAGAAACAAGTCACGTGAGATGAGCGTGCTATGTAATTAATTATCTCTCCTCAGTGTGAACACAAATTAAAGGCAGCGAGGATTTCAAGATTTCGACATTTCGGGCGATACGCCCCGAATGCAACAATTTGGGGCGGTACGCCTCGAATCGATGTCGGCAGAATTTAATTTTCTTTGTTTCCAAGTCTTATTTAAACACTCTATTCTCATTAATGGTCTACTATCATGATCTAGCATTTTCTTGCGGCAGGAACTAAGTAGCTCATTAGGAACTTAGGTTATTAGGTCAACTAAGCAATTGGGGATCATGTCTATGTGTTATTAGTGATTAATTAGGTTTTGCCCAGATCGATAGCCAACCATGATCCAAAAGTAGTTAGCTTTTCCTTCATTCGTAAACAGTTTCGTAATTTTATGTAGATACAAGATCTGTGCGTCGTGTGAAGTATCAAGCCAAGACAAAGACCAAGATCAAGATAATGATAGTTGTCAGCCGAACCTGGTCCAAACCTGAGGTTCTAATCAGACGAACTTCAGGTTCGCCTGAAGTTCGACAGGTTGCTATTATATAGGTGTTGAGTCTTTGTAATCGGGGACTGAGCGTGTGAGATCATAACTTAAGTGTGTGTTTTTCATGATGTATTCTGTCTGATTCGTTTCTCTGTGTTACTGATTGTAATTGTTCACTTTGATCAATAAAACAACCAGTTAATAATGTTTCGTATCCAAATTAGCTAGATCGAGTAGATGATCTGATGCTCAAGCAATTTCAAGTGGTATCAGAGCAATCTGGTTCTTTCTACTGATATGTGGTTGCTTTTTCGGAATTTTTGAAACAAAGTGTGTGGTTTTTCAGTGTTTTCATGAGTATTTGATCATCTCGATCGAGTATTTTGTGAAAATTGAGCTCCTAAATCATTTCTTATTACTTTTTCTGATCAACTGCTGCAAATCTCGTCAAATTCTGTCCAAATTCGAAAATTTTAAGTCGAGTATGTTTCTGTTCGGACTAACAGTTGTCCGAACCTGAAGTTCGCCTAGATAACCACTCCGAACTTCGAGTTCGTCTAGTGTTCGGTCTAATTTCTTGTTCGGAAAGGGTTCGGCTAGGATTTGATTGTCCGAAGTTCGAGTTCGTTCAGAGTTCGGTCAAAGTTTGGATAATTTTCAAGTTCGGTTAAGGTTCGGAACGAGTTCGGCAACTATTCGGCTAAGCAAGGTTCGTTGGAAGTTCGGACATAGTTCGGAAAAGGATCGGATCACAGATTTGAGTTCGGACAAGGTTCGGCCAATCAGAATTAAAATTTTCAAGGATGTCGGAATTTCAAGCTTTTGCCGCCATGCAAAATGCAATGCAAACAATGTTAAATTTTGACAACGAAATTGGAACAAGTAAGAAAGTTCCCAAGTTGTTGAAATTGGAAGATTATCAAAATTGGAAGCAACGATTTTCTACTTACATAAGCACGAATGATATCGATTTGTGGATTCCAATTAAGAAGTTTTACCAACACCCAACTGATCAAGGAGATTTTAAAGAATTTCATACCTTTGACATTGCTGAGAGAAAATCATATGAACTTGAACAAAAAGCGTTTGGTTATCTTACGATGGCATTGCCCACTGAGTTGTTACATCAATTTAGTACGTGCAAGAAATCAAAACAATTGTGGGATGCTTTATCAGCAAGGTGTGAGGGGAATGATCAATATAAGAAAAGTTGGAAGAAGGTGTTGAGTAAGGAGTTTGATAATTTTCAGCATTACGATAATGAAAACATTACGGCTCTTGTCTCAAGATTGTCACATCTTATAAGTGAAATGAAGATTGTGGGGATTGAGAAGACTGATGAAGAGTTAAAAGAAAAGATTATGGAGGCTTTACCAAAAAAATGGGCAAATTATGTGTTGCTACTTACACATGATATAGAGTTTTTCACTTTCACATTTCATGATCTAACTGGTAAACCCCATGCTCATGAGATGGAAATGATGAATTTTAACAAGTCCAAAGCAAATCTGCAAAATCCAGAGTTATATCATGGTGAAAATGCTGCCAGCATGACAGCTAAGACTAAACCAAGTCTGAGTTCTACACCCCTATTGCTTTCATTGGAAATATTTATGGGAAGTCTGATAATAATTCATCACGGGTTTGTAGCTTTAAAATTCCAGAATCAATAAATCAAAATGCTTTCTTCTGCTGATACAACGGATGATTGTGCTAAAATGATTGCTGCTTTGATCTCATCATCTTTTGGTTTGGTTATCAAGAATGTTGCCGATGCAAAAATAACAAGGGATGATCTTGATGAACTTGATGATGATCAATTAAATGAATTGGATTTATCTTGGCAGTATGCTATGCTGGGTCAAAGATCAAAGAGGTTTTTCAAGAATAATGGAAGAATTACTTCTGATTTTAATGGAAGATTGGGTTTTGACAAGTCTAAATTGAAATGTTACAAATGTTCAAAGCTTGGACAAATTGCTAGAGAATGTCAACAGGTTCATGTTACTAAACCTGGTTTTACATCTAATACAGGTTCTCAACCATCGTCAAGCAATTCAACCAAGACAGCTTTAACAGTTCAGAATGATGGTGTGTATGATTGGGGTAAACAGTTTGATACATCTTCTTTGATTGTCACACATGAGCAAGATGACTACTATTCTTATTCTAGTTCTTATGAAGCTGCTGAAAATGAAAGATCTGAATTAAAAATTGAAAGTTTGATGAAGGAAAATGAATCTTTGATGGATGAAGTCACAAGGCTCACTGATGAATTAAAATTGGTTAAAGCAGATTTGGAAGCTTTTAAGAAGAATGAGAAAGAATTGGTTGTGAAGAATGATATGTTGGAAAAGGAGATTACCTTGAATAGCAAAGTTCTTCAATATGTCAAGAATGATTTGGAGATGTTTCAAAAGAATGAAAGGGATTGTCAAGAACGAAATGCCAAATTGATACAAGAAAAGAAAGTATTGGTTTAAGAAGTCAAGAAATGGAAGGATGAAGCAGAAGATGCTGCTAATGATTTTCAAAACTTGTTTGATAAATCAAAAATCAAGCTTGATTTGCTCACAAAGAATGCCGAGGTATATGTTGCTAAGATTGAGGCATATCAAGTTGATATGGAGAAGCTGTTGGATGAGAAAAGAGAGTTGGTAAGTATTAACAAAGTGCAAAGTGCAAAGTGCAAATCTAGAAATTCAAAAGCGTAATCAAGATAAAGTGCGAAAGGGGTTGTTTGAAGGGATGGAAAATCTTAGAATGCAGAAATTTGAAACACATAAAGTTGCAAAGAGATTGATTGCTACTGAGAAGGAGTTAGTTGAAGCTCAACAACAAATTTATGATTTAAAAATTCAAGTCATTGATGCCAATCGATTGCTGAATAATGTTTCAAATTCGCAACTGTTCACAAGTTTCTTAGCACATGATGCTAATTTTAGAAAGATGTTTGATAAGACCGCATCACCTCCTGCTGATATCAAAGAAGTGAATGATAAGGTTGAAGAGTATGAATATCCAAAGTTTTCATCATCAGTTTCTGAAGAAGAGAAAATTGTGAAAAAGCAGAAAACCAAGAAAGCCAAAAAGAAGAAAGGAAAGAAATATGAAGTTCCTCCTGCTCCATAATTTGTGTCTGGTTCATCATCAACTGATAATGCCAAATCAGCTACTTCAAGTGAGAAAATTCGTTCTCAACCTGAATTTGATGAGACGATTTTCTATGAGCAAAAGAATGTGAATGAAGTTAAAGCAGAATTTTCAAGGTTGGAAAAGGATGGACACGCGGATTCAAATTCTGAGGAGAAAATTTCTGGCAAAGGTGTTGGTCTTGGATTTTAACAAAAAGTTGATTCAAATGATGGTAATCAAGGTTCAACTTCACAAGATTTCAAGAAGCTTAAGATGAAGCAAGTGAAAAAGGAGGTCTTCAAAGCTGAAAAGGTTCAACTCGAACGGTTTTACAAACTCAAGGGTTCGGAACACATTTTTTCTGATAAAGAATTTCCTCTTCACTGCGTGGATGCTAGAAAAATTTTTGTAGTTTTTTTTTAAGAAGGATGCTTCAAGAACCTTGAAGAATTAAATAGCAAAATTTTCTTCTGAGGGTTCTTATTCTCGGAGCTTAACATCAAAATGGGTTCATGATCATAGGCATCAGGTATATGATTCTAATTTTGATTATTTTAGAGATATTCATGTTTGTAATTCTATGCAGGCACCCAAAAAGTGGGACAAATTACAGCGCATTGTTATTTATGTCGCCAAAAAGGGCATATGACAAAAGATTGTTCACTTCCTGCTGAATCAAAACAAAGGTCTCAACAGATACAATTTTATTGGTAAATTTTCCAAACCAAAGTTCTTTGATGAACAAGGTAGAGTTTTTGATGAATGTGAACCTACATTCTTTCTCAAACAAAAACATTTTGTTCCTATTTTCCAAAAGGTTCAAAATGTAGGTTCATCATCACAGACACCTGTTATTGATTCATCAAAAACTGATTTACCAAAACAACAATCAATCTGGAAACCAAAGGTGGTTTCAAAACAAAACCAGGACACTGGTTGACTAGAATTGTCGCTTCGGGTCAAGTTAAAAACTAATGAGTTTTACCAGTGTGTAGATATTTCTAGAAGACCTATCGACGATTGCAAAAGTTGTTGATGGAGGAGTATTCTGCTTAACATAAATTTCATGCCATATCTTTCTGAACCTGCAAGTTTTCTGAAACTTTAAAATGCAAGGTATCCGTGTTGGTTGATCAATTTTCTTCCGTGATGTTTTGTTTTGATAAAAAAGAAAAAAAAAACCAAAAATAGAGTCTTGTTTTTGTAAAATGAAAATCTAAAAATAAAGTTTTTATTTTAAGGGGGAGAATTTTATGTAAGGGGAGAAATTGTGAAAATGCATGTATGTCATAGGAAGAAGGTGAATACATGCAAAATATATAAGGATGGTGAATACATGCACAATATATAAAATTATAAGAAATTGATCATTGGGAAATGATGTACATTGGCTTACATATCTGACTCATGGATATAGTAGATGAAAGAGCCATAAGATCATTGTTTGATATGCTTGGTAGGCTCGGCAAATCAGAAAGTATTCAGATGTGATATACACTAAATACTAATGCTTGACCATGTGGATAACATCTTGATGCATATTTCATGATAAAAAGAAAAATAAGTGTGAACATCAAAATGAGAAGTCACTGTGTATACATGTGTTCATTTTGCAAAGATTTAAATTTGTTTGATTTTCTTTATTTTGTCAAACGATCGGACTTTCTCTGCGTATCGAAAGATCGACCTGATTGTTGTTCGTTTGATGTTCTACTTTATTTTCTTTAGTGTTTCGTATAACTCATCGGACTTTCTCTGCATGTACAGGAGTACCGACTCGATTGTTGTTGGGTTATACAATTTCAACTTGTTTTATCTTTCTTATTTTATTATATCCGAGGCCTTATCTGCGTATCGAAAGATCGACCTTAAGGTAGACGATTTAACGTTCTTATTTCTTTTTGCATGGAACACATTTGACTATATCATGAAAATAGAGTTAACTTCGTTTTTGGTCCCCGAGGTTTACCAGTTTTCTCACTTTTAGTCCAATTTTAAAAAATTATCAATTTAAGGGTCTCACCTTTGGTTTTTTTCTCAATTTTGGTCACCTTCAAAAATTCATCCAAATTAATCATTAAAATGAATGACATTAATGTCCGAATTGAACTTTATTCACCTTTAGATAGATCGACTTCCCTTTTAAGTTGGTGAATTAGAGTTTAATTTGGACATAAATGCCCTTCATTTTAACGATTAATTTGGATGAATTTTTTAAGGTGACCAAAATTGAGAAAAAAAACCAAAGGTGAGGCCCTTAAATTGATTGTTTTTCAAAATTGGACTAAAAGTGAGAAAACTGGTAAACTTCGGGGACCAAAAACGAAGTTAACTCCATGAAAATATTATACTTTGTGATAATCACAAGTGTTATCACACAAGAAAAGGAAGAAATCACACAGGAAAAAGAATATGTCTGATTATGTCTGATAGTGTGGGATACATTGGTAAAAGCAAAATCTAATCAATACCTTAACATATCCAGATGTTATGCCTGAGTTTAAGATGGACAAACTATACCAGCAATCAGCATGATTTATGTGCTTCAATTAGTTAAAATTGAAGTGTAGTTCAGTGCGTCATGTTCAATATGATCCCGTATAGTGATCTTTCTCATAACAAAAATAGAGTTTGATTCTGTATTGCAATTTCATTTCATTTCAGAAAAATAAAAAAAGATTTTTGGAGTGTTTTAGCATAAGTTTGAAAACTCAAAAAAAAATTAGGTTTGTTTTGATATAAACTTTCTAAAAGCCAAAAAGATTTTGTTTTTGCTTTATATTCGATCTAATTAGCATGTGATGCACATCAATTTTCAAAATCATATCTTGGAGTCTCGAAGAGACGTTTTGCGCCAAGATAATTTAAATTTTGAGCAGGTTGCTAAAGTGAAAGATATCACAACTTCAAGTCTTTTGAAGCTGTTGATAAGAGACAGAGATGCACCAGACATTGTCAAGTATTCAAGATCAAGCTACGATAAAGTTGAGAAAGAGTTAGTTCGAAGATTCATTTCATTGGACGAACGGATTCTACACTTGAGAGGGGGCTTGATTGAAGATACAGTTTTAATGATGTTGAAGAGATACTGCACACGAAGAGGGGGAGTTTGTAGCTACAAGATCAGTGCGTCGTGTGAAGTATCAAGCCAAGACAAAGACCAAGATCAAGATAATGATAGCTTCCAGCCGAACCTGGTCCGAACCTGAGGTTCGGATCAGACGAACTTCGAGTTCGCCTGAAATTCGGCAGGTTGCTATAAATAGGTGTTGAGTCTTTGTAATCGGGACTGAGTGTGTGAGATCATAGCTTAAGTGTGTGTTTTTCAAGGTGTATTCTGTCTGAGTCGTTTCTCTGTGTTACTGATTGTAATTGTTCACTTTGATCAATAAAACAATCAGTTAATTACGTTTCGTATCCGAATTAGCTAGATCGAGTAGACGAACCGATGCTCAAGCAATTTCATTTTAGTAATCAAATCTTTAGCTTAATTAATTCCTTTAGTTCTTAAATTAGTTAATTTTTAGTTATTCAACCCAATTCATTCAAAACAGCCAAAGAGGTAACTTAGGTAATTTTAGGTAATTTAGTAATCAATAATTAATTTCGGTCAATTAATCAATTTTCACATATTCCCTCGGTTCGATAACCCTAACTTACCATTACTACAAATCAATTTCAGTTGGGGATTTGTAACGGTCTCGACAACCGTTATTAGTAGACAGGTGGCTTCTTTCTTCATTTTGTGTTTTTTCCTTCGTGGTTAGTTAATTTTGTGTGGGGCTTGCTTTTACTTGGGAATCTAATCTTGGGGTTGGTGTGGAGCTATGCGTGGAGGGGAGATGGTTGTTGGTAGTTTGGTGGGGTGGCGATTGGAGTCTTTTCTTGTGGGGGATGGTGTGATAACTTGAAAACCTAGGTGTGATCACCTGAAAACTTATGTGATAACTTGAAAAAAATTTGTGAGAATCTGAAAACTTTTATCTTTTATTGTTGAGTAAACTGTTAAACCTTAGCCTTTACTATTGAGTAAAGCGCGAAATGTTATTTTACTGTCGAGTAAAATACTGTAACTTGATTTCCCACTACTTGCAATGAAATTGCAATGGTTAAAATAGTGGAACTTACACGCTTAGCAACGGGGTTACAATCTTAATTTTCTGGACGAAAGTTCTGTAACAAGGGAAGGATGTGACCTTTAGGCCCTACGGGTGGGACCCGAGCCTTAGAAATTGATAAAAACTAATAAACCGGCAAACCGAGAGATGCGTGTATAGGCGTAGTATGTCAATTAAGGTATTATAAGAGTCTAGTATCCTTAAAACACTTCACAAACATCACACACATGTTGAAGTCTCGAAACATTGGTGATAAACTGAAAACCCCTATGTGTCTTGAAATACATGCAAACTGATACGTGAATTTAATTGCATGATCGTAAATTTTTATATGGCAAGTTAATACTTGATTTTATTGGATTCGATGTGATAAAAATGATGGTGAATTAAAAATGGGAGAAAACGTTAAAAACCGTGACCAAAAACGCAAAAAATGGACAAAACGAGCTGCAGTCAACAAAAGTCAAAGGGGCTACCGGACGGGAGCTCTAAGCGTATTGCTTAGAGCTACCCAACCCTCCAAGTGATACGCTTGGAGAGGGTTTTCCAATAAAACCCTAATTTCCCTATATTTAAACACCTTTAGCCACCATTATCCCATTTGTGCACTCAAAAACGTCCCATGAGCTGCAAATTCGTGCTCTCTTCATATCCTACTCATTCTCATCAAGATCAAATCTTTTCTTCAAGATCCAAGCCTAAATAACATCCTTTTTCATCCTACATATTTTGGTATGTTTTCTTATGTTTTGATCATCTTAAAGTTTTCAAGATTCATGCTTTATGATGGATCTAGGTCTGATTTAGTTGTTATGATGATATCACGTGTAAATTTAGTGTTTATGATGGTAAAGATTGCATCTTTGGATCAAGAACATGGCTTTTGTGCATGATATGATGATAAATGCTAGATCTAGGGTTTTGCATGAGAAAACATGCTTGCATGTGAATAAAGCTTGATGATTTGTGATAGATCTATGTTCTAATGACTTGATAATAATAGATCTAGGGTTGATGTGCAATAAAGTTGCTAACTTTACGTAAGATCTATGATTGAAACTCGATTTCGGTTGTCATGCATGCTAGATCTTTAATAAAGGCACATGATTTGTGTTAGGTCTACTATGAGGTTGTTTGATCTAAGTTAATGGATGCATGATAGTGTATAAAGTTGTAAACTTGATGTTCAAATGCATGTGGAATATTTTATAAAAATTATTTACATGAAAATATGGTGAAAATGGCCTACTAGGTCAAGATAGCATTAATGTATGTGGTTAGGAATCTATGACATGGCTTGAAATATGTTAAATGATGATCTATGTGATTTACATGAGATGATGATGATGATGTATAATGATGGAATTAGCCTATATGTGGTAAATATATATTTATCGGAAAATAAATAACTAAGTGAATGCATGTGTATGATCATGGGATTACTTGACTAAGTATTTGCATGTCATAAATCAAATTGATTATGAGTTATACGAGTTTACAAGTCCTAAGTCTCCTACCTCAGTGGGAATGGCAAGACTTTGTATGATTGCCCCGTCGATCGTACATCGTATACGCGGGATAATGTCGTAAGTATTTGTGACACGTTATGTTTATCATAGTACAATGTGTTGTACGTGTGATACGTGTTAGGTTAAGTATAGAAAACCTAAATTCAGTCACCAATGTGTATTCGAGTCCACTTGTCTGTTGTCCACGCGTTGTCGGGACGGTTGGTCAAACTTAGTCAACACTCACACGATTGCGTGTCATAGGTGGAGTCTAGGAGGAATTCACCTTCTATGTTCAAGCATTACCAATTGGAAACTTATTTGCACCCTAAGGTGAGTTCTCGGCCCCACATTTTTACGTGTTATGCTTTTGGGGGAGAAGACATGTGGTAAACTATTTTCTATTGCGAAAATGCTAAACTTATTTGTGACACCCGAGAATTTCAAGGTTAACTTCCGTTAGACAAACCCGTTAGTTACGTTATAAGTAGCTAATGCATAACTAGGCCGAATACGTCCACGACCTTTGGTTGATCACCAAACCCGTCCATATGTGTTATGTGTCCATCATTGATTATCGTTATGTGCAATGTGATTTAAATACATGACTTATTATTGAAAATAGCATGACTAATTGTAAATACTTGATTATGTGAAAACTTGCCCTTTTTGGTCTCCAGCGAAACTACTGGGCGAAACTATAATGTCGCCCGGTAGTTAGCCAAGACAGTCCAATAACACGAGACCAGAGCCAGTTTCGCCAGCCAGCGAAACTGCCAGCGAAATTAGCCTCTGATATAAATAAACTTAATGAACCCTAGTAGCCTCATTTGCTCAAACCACACAACAAACACACACACACTCTCTGAGATTTCTGGACCAGCCGAGAATACCATCAAGAGACCAAGATCTCAGCCTCTAGACCATCATCTCTTCTCCTCTATCGATTCTAGGATCAACCGTGAGTCCCAAAATCTATGCTTTATGGGTTTTCCATATGTTTTCTTCTTAAAGCATGCTCAAACCTTCATGATATTGCTTGATCTTCTGTATACATGCTTTAGGATGCTAGATCTGTGATAAAGTCTCCAACTTTGCGTATGAAATCCAACCATGATAGAGATTTATGCCATTTTAGTCATTTTAGGGTTTTATATGTGTTCTTGGTGATTTGATGACAAAATGCATGTTAAACGTGTTAAAGTTGCTTGATTTATGTTAGTAAATGCCCATGGATGCTAAATAATGAATTGCATGTATGATCAGAAGCTGTTAGGTTGATTTTTAGGCAAATCCGTATGTTTTTCGCGACCAGCGAAACTGTTGTTCTTTGGGCGAAACTAAGTAGCGAAATTATATATCCTTCTAGCGACACTGACCAGCGAAACTATAGTGTCGCCGGGTAACCTGACCAGACCAGCTCGAGCGAATCTACCGAGCGAAATACCTGAACGAAAGTTCAAACCAGTTTCCCTGCGAAACTAGGCTAGCGAAACTGCGTCAGCAGTTTCGGGCGAAACTAGCCTAGCGAAACTGTGTCACCGGGCATTGCCTAGCGAAAGTGCTGCCCGTGCACCTAGCGAAACTGCCTAGCGAAACTATGCTAGCGAAACTAAGGCCTGACCTAATATTCAAACTTGTGAAATTTGCTTAAGCGTAGGCCATGACTTACATGATTATACCATGATGAAACATGCTTGATATCTGATTTATATGAACCCTTGTTTATGATCAACCATTGGTGTCGTGTGTCGGTATGTCGAGTCATAGTTGCAACGTGCTATGTTATGGGCCATAGTGACGTTAAGTAAAGATTAGACACGAAACTAATACCTAAGACCTAAACGTGTTCATAGGTCTTCGTTAAACAACAATATTTGGATTACTTGAAGTGTAGCTGTGCAACCAAAGGTGAGTGTCACTAACCCGCTTACCGTGAGTCCGTTTGGGCCACACCGAATAACTTAACGAAAACAATGCTGAACTAAACTCGAGAGTGCTAGGCACCTCACAGATAAATTTGAGAACTCGGGATGCTCGGCACCCACTTGATGAACTGAAGTGTTTTATGGGAAACACTTGTGAACTTTGACAAACTGTTTTTGAAACAAAACTGAAAACGTTTTAATATGGCTAGTGTAGGTTAAAGTCTAAACCATATGATATCACATGTTTTCTAGGGATGCCTTATAACTTAAAAGTCCTCAACTAAAATTGTGCCATTAATTGTAAAGCGAGGGGATGTTGGGTAGATCTACTGGAGTTTGACAAACTCCGCCCCGTGGCACGGGGAGTGCACGGAGGAACAATATCAGCCTATTTGACCGTAGTCCCGGGGAGGACACGGGGGAGGCAAAAACCGCGATGACTATGTCCGCACTGTACGGGATGGCTCGGCCCCCACAAAAATAAGTCAGCTTTGGTACAAACTGTTGGGTTTTAAGAACATTATCAAAGCCATTTTAACTCCTTAAAATGTAAAACGCAGCGGAAAAATCAAAAGGATAGTTTGATTAGTTGATGTACATTTCGATTAGTTGGTGTACATTTCGATTAGTTGGTGTTAAAACCGATTTTAACACTTGATTATAAAACCCAAAACCAAGGATCCAAATATGTATGCATGCTATCAAAACTAAAACCCATAATAGGGGGTTTTGGATATACCTTCTTCCAAGCTCAAGATTGTGAAGAAGATGATGTGGATGAACCGGCTTGCTATCTAACTTGAAAGCCTCAAGTGATGATACCCACGAGCTCAAGCAACAACCACCCTTGTTGCTAGGATTTCTTGAAGATGACTCTTCCTCTTGGCTTGAATCCAGATTCTTGCTTTTCTCTACTAGAACCAATTCTAGAGATGAATTGTAGAGAGGAAAATTCTGCACTTGTTATTTTAGAGAGAGAATGGAAGTGTGTTCAAGAAGAGTGATAGGGAATGTATCTAGACCTTCCTTTATGCATGTCTTGGATAAGCAAAAGCCCACCTACCCTCATAAAGAGGGAGGGCCGGCCAAGGAGTCCAAAGGAGGGGGAAAACCATTTCAAAATTTCACTTTCCCTCCTATCTAGTCATTCACTTTAACCATCTTTTATATTTTGAAACATTGTGCTAATATGCATATCTTATGTCATGTAACATATTACATGACATGTGGAATGTTCAAAATATATTGTAACATATAACCTTTTATATGTTATGTAACAATTTATTTAACCAATTAAATAACATTGTTATACTTCTCTCAATTTAATCATCCATATGATTTAATCATAAGTGCAATTATTTAAAAACCCATTTCTAAATATCTTCTTTAGGTGATATTTATTTAATTGATCATATCTAAATAAATATCCATTGGGTGTTTGTCTAGCTCGTTATTGGGTATGACCCGTCTTGGATCATAACGTACTAGCCACATCAATCTAGTATGTGTCTTGGGCAGACCGAGTCCAACAATCTCCCACTTGCACAAGATTCATAGAAGATTGATGCAAGCAACAAATACCGCCTAACAACGGTTTGTTACCCCTAATACGTATGACTTAGTGCCATTCAATAACATCATCTCCTTCAAGTCACCACTTGAAATGTTTTAGGTGAAACGATCATTTATCCTTTCGTCTCAAATGTCATGTTAAATCCTAGAGACATGGAGTGATCACTCTCCATTGATTTAACTTGATTCAGGCCTTAGACATTTAACTCTCAACGAATAAGAGGGACAAATTCCATCTTGACTACATACGTCTCTCACAATCACCTAGCATCATGCTTGAGCTTAGCCTTATGTACTGCCATGTTTCAGAACAGCGAAGAACTAAGTCAAAGCATAATGCTTGGTGAATATCAAGACCCAATATGTATCTCAGGTCAGAGGATACAAATGATATTCTCCTTTACTCAAGCTTACTTATGATCAATCAATTAAGATTCCATGGGGTAAGACTTGAGAGCGGGTCGTCCAATATTTGTCTCCCACAAATATCTATGAACCTTGGCAGCAACCCATTGCTCCATATTCATACCTTATGAATATCCACCAATCCAAGTTCATAATAGTCTTACCTTCATATTCGTTCCCACAAATATGATCGACTACGGACATTTAGAATAAGTAACTTATTCACGGATTTAAACATGCAAAAAATGGAACACTACACAATTTAAATGAAATCCCACATTCATATAAAAGTGTCAAAATACCAATTGTTCCGATATCCAAATACAAAACATAAATCATATCCAATCACTAGAATGTCGAAGTCCCATGGCACAAACATGACCCTCATGCTTTGGGCGTTCTAGGAGCTTCGTGAGTGGATCAGCGACATTGTCATTGGTGTGAACTTTGCGAATACATATCTTTCCCTTTGCAACTTCATCCCTTATGTAGTTGAATCTCCGCTCGATGTGCCTTACCTTTTGATGATCACGAGGTTCCTTGATTTGAGCAATCGCTCCCTCGTTATCACAAAGGATCTCTAGGGGTCCTTGAATGGTAGGAACAACCCCTAGTTCGGCAATAAATTTCTTCAACCATGCGGCTTCTTGCGCGGCCAAAGATGCGGCGATGTATTCTGATTCCGTAGTGGACAACGCAACCACATCTTGCTTTGAGCTCTTCCAAGAGACCGCCCCTCCATTCATAATGAAGATATACCCCGATTGTGAACGAGAATCATCTCGATCCGTCTGGAAACTCGCATCCGTGTAACCCTTTACAACGAGTTCCTTCTCATCGGATCCATATATTAAGAACATATCCTTAGACCTTCTAAGATATTTTAATATACTTTTGACAGCCATCCAATGGCTATTTCCTGGATTCTGTTGGTATCTACTTGTCATGCTTAAGGCGCATGACACGTCCGGTCTAGTGCATATCATAGCATACATAATCGATCCAATAGCAGACGCATATGGGATTCCTTTCATTTTGTCTTGCTCAACCTTTGAGCTTGGACATTGAGTCCTACTCAATATAGTCCCCTTTTGAATAGGTACCAAACCTTTCTTAGAGTTCTCCATCTTGAACCTTTTCAAGACTTTGTCAATGTATGTACTTTGATTCAAACCTATCAGGCGCCTTGATCTATCCCTATAGATCTTTATTCCCAAAATATAGGTGGCTTCACCAAGATCCTTGATGGAAAAGCAACTTCCATGCCAGGTTTTTACACCTTCCAAGGTTGGAATGTCATTCCCAAATAGTAGTATGTCATCTACATACAATACTAGAAAAGTTATTATACTCCCACTAGCCTTCTTATACACACAAGCCTCATCCTCGTTCTTGATGAAGCCAAATTTCTTTATTTCTTCATCAAAACGCTGATTCCAACTCCTTGATGCTTGTTTCAATCCATAGATTGATTTCTTTAACTTACACACTTTGTTAGGATGTTTTGGATCGACAAAACCCTCGGGCTGAGCCATATAGACATCTTCCTCAAGATATCCATTTAGGAAAGCCGTTTTGACATCCAATTGCCATATCTCATAATCATAATGGGCGGCTATGGAAAATAATATCCTTATCGACTTTAGCATTGCTACAGGCGAGAAAGTTTCATCATAATCAACCCCTTGAGTTTGAGTGAAACCTTTTGCTACAAGTCGAGCTTTAAATGTGTCTAAGTTTCCATGCATGTCGGTTTTCTTCTTGAAAACCCACTTACTTCCAACTACCTTGGAGTTAGGAGGTCGCTCTACCAAGTCCCATACTTGGTTATCATGCATGGATTGCATCTCAACGTTCATGGCTTCCAACCATTTTTCCGATTCGGAATCGGACATTGCATCACGATAAGTGGTTGGTTCATCCGAATCTACCACATAGCATCCCTCCATGAAAAATCCATATCTTTCGGGTGGACTACTAGTTCTACCGGATCTACGAACGTTGTTTGTGTTTTGATCAACCATTTGATCATCTTCAACAATTTCTTGTTGAGGGCTAGTTTCAACCAAACGTGTATCGGCTTGTGGTTCTTGATCCTCCTCAAGTTCCACCGTTCTTGCACTAGTTCCTTCCATAAGGAACTTAGTTTCCAAAAACTCGGCCTTTCTAGCTATAAATACCTTTTGCTCTGTTGGATTGTAGAAGTAATATCCTATAGAATCTCTAGGATATCCTACAAATATACACTTAGTGGATCGGGGTTCTAGCTTGTTTGAAGCATCATGCTTTATATAAGCTTCACAACCCCACACCTTTAGATAAGATAAGGATGGAACCCTTCCATGCCATAACTCAAAAGGTGTCCTTTCCACTTTCTTGGTTGGGGCCATATTCAAAATACGGGCCGCTGAGAGTAGGGCATAACCCCAAAATGATAGAGGTAAGGAACTTCTACTCATCATAGATCGAACCATATCCAATAGGGTTCGATTCCTCCTCTCCGATACACCATTATGTTGTGGTGTTCGAGGTGGACTAAGTTGTGAGACAATCCCACAACTCCGAAGATAGTTTTGAAATTCATTGCTAAGGTATTCACCTCCTCTATCCGAACGAAGGATCTTTATTGTCTTGTTGAGTTGATTTTCTACTTCATTCTTGAAGATTTTGAACATTTCAAAAGCTTCATCCTTGTGTGCTAACAAGTACACATACCCATAGCGACTATAGTCGTCGGTAAAGGTGATGAAGTATCTTTCACCATTCCTAGATGTTGGCTTAAAAGGTCCACATACATCCGAATGTATGATCCCTAGAAAATCTTTTGCTCTTTCGGTGGTGCCACTAAAAGGTGCCTTAGTCATCTTGCCTTGTAGGCAAGATTCGCATACTTCATAGGAATCACTATCATTTGTTTTCAAAAGACCACTCTTTTGTAACGCTAGTATGCGGTTCTTATTTATGTGACCTAGGCGGCAATGCCAAATGTAGGTGTCACTCAAATCTCTTTTGAGTCTCTTGGTGTTAGTTTGATACATTGAGCTATTGTATGATGTGTTTTCATGAACCAATTCATAAATACCATTTAAAGGGCTAGCTTTAAAATAAAACACGTCATTCATTGAAACATGGATATCATTGTTAACAAATTTAAAATCATATCCAAAATGTCTTAAACGGGAAACGGAAATTATGTTCCTAGTCAAACTAGGAGCATATAATACATTATTCAAAATTACTTCCAAACCACTTGGAAGTTCCAAAATGTAGTCTCCTTGGGCTTCAACTTGAACTTTCGCTCCATTGCCCATGAAGAGACTAACTTCTCCCGCCTTCAATTGCCTATTTCTTTTGAACCCCTGCAACATATTACATATATGAGTTCCACATCCGGTATCCAATACCCATGTGTTAGAAGAAATGGCATTAAGCTCAATATAAATCATAAAGGTCTTACCCGAGGTTTGACCTTCATTTTTCTTTTCTTTCAACCCTTTGAGATAGGTTGGACAATTCCTCTTCCAATGTCCTACCTCACCACACTCAAAGCATGGATCATTTGAAGCAATCTTTTGCTTCTTCTCCTTCGGTTTGGGGTTTTCTTTCTTGCCCTTCCCCTTGACGAATCCCTTTCCTTTGGCAACCTTTGCCTTTGAGGAACTAGAGGTAGAGCGAGACCTTTTCTTGCTACTACCTTCATTGATCGTTAGAACGGGCACAACACTTTTGCCCATCCCTTGCTCGGCCGTTTTGAGCATCCCATGAAGCTCGGGAATGGTCTTCTCCCAACCATTCATATTGTAATTCAATACAAAAGTGTCAAACTTCTTTGACAAAGAGTTGAGGATCAAATCCGTAGCCAACTCTTTTGAAACAGGACAATTGAGCCTTTCAAGACGATCAATGAGGCTCTTCATCTTAAGAACATAGGATGAAACCGTTTGTGACTCGTCCATACGACATGCATGGAGTGCTCGAACCGTTTCGAAGCGCTCGGTTCTTGCCTTTTGTTGGAACATTTCCTTCAATTGGCATATCATGTCGCATGCCCCATGATTCTCTAAATCCTTTTGTAGCTCGGGGATCATACTTGCTAGCATGAGGCATGAAACTTGGACGGAGTCCTCGGTGTACTTCACCCAATCGGCATAAGCCTCAACGTCTTCGACATCGGGTTCGTCGGGGATAGGATCGTCCAACACATAAGACTTCTTTTCTTGTTTGAGAACAATTCTCAAGTTGCGGTACCAATCCACAAAGTTGTCTTGGTTGAGACGATTCTTGTCTAAGATGGATCTTAGCGATAGGTTATGGACGTTTGTGGCGGGGATGATTTCGTTATTATTGGCCATCTACAAAATTTAACAAAGTTCTATTAAGTATCTTTGATATCAATATTAACCTTTTAATTTAATTAATACCCTTTTATGTCTCATAGACAATTAATAAATTAAAACCTAGAATCCAACGTTACATTTAAGTTGTGGTTAGGTGACCTTTATCCCATGACTTAAATTAACAAGGTAGTCAACGTTTGACAATTGCAACTCTTTGCAACTTCTAGTAGTATGGGATCGATTAAACATCTTATGTTTAGTTGGCATGTTTAATCCCATCAATGCCTTTGGTTCCCCATGCTTCGGTGACCCTATTCACATGGTCCCCAAATCAAGTTGTCCTACTTATACACACGTGTAAATTTACACATGTAAGTGGTTAGGTGACCTTTATCCCACATACATGGTAAACCTACCTCAAATATACAAGTTCCCTCAAATACGGTTAGGTGACCTTTATCCCATAAAGAGTTTACAAGCAAATTGAGTGTTGTACAAAAGGATGGCGTTTAAACTTGTTTTCAAAAGGGTCGTTTTTAGTTTTCATAATTCTAGTGTAGAAAACTCTATGTACCATACAATTCACATGCATTCAAATGTATGGTACCCTAGTGTTGTTTGAAATCCATATTTCATGGTTCTTTTAATAAAACCCATTTTATTGATAAATCATCATCAACTTAATAAAACCCATTTTATTAGTCTTTGTTAATGATATTTTAAGAACCGGTTTTAGCTTGTTAATGTTTATTAGTTTGTTTTAGCATGCATATCCAAATATCATCCAAACATGAAAATAAACAACCACACAAGCATAATAAAATAGGTGCATAGCCATAGCCAACTATTGACAACACCTGCTAGCCGTAACAGGAGTGTGTCATGGACAACACCTTTTAGCAGTAACAGGGGTGTTTCTGGGACAACACCTGTTACCTGTAGCAGGGGTGCAGAAGCACTCCTGCTATTTAAAAGGAGTGTCTCGGTCTCTCCTAAGGGACAAAACACAAGTGATGTGTTGTGAACTCCCACTTGACCCCGCATCCAAATGCTTCAAGTGACCTCCTTTGGTTGTGTTTTGCTTGACTCCTTTGGCCATCCAAGATCCTCCATCTTGTGCATTCTTCCCTTTTACAAAATATGGATCCCAATACATTTTTCTAGTAAAACAAAATGCACCTAATCTATTACATTACATACCAAATGAAATAAATAGATTACATGCCCAAAATGAGGAACTTGAAATTATTACAACTTTTGAATAATTACAACAAGCACAAACATTCACCACAAACAATCACAAGGTCTTTTGGCTAGGCTTTATGCACCAAACATATATCTAAAAATACATCCATATGTACAAATGGTTCCCTTTTAACCCATTTCCCTTTTCGGTCCAACACAAAACCGAAAACGTGGGTTTGTTGTCCAAACAACAAAAACAACAAAATGATAAAATGCTTTAATCTTTCAAGATAACCACATGCATGTTAGTGAAGCATCTTGAAAGACAAAGGGAAACCATGAACAAAACTTTCGGTTTGTGGTATGAGGAACCAAAACCAAGAGCTTTGTGGAGCTAACCAACTAGCTCTTTGAAGCATGCATCCATATAAGCGGCTCTAGATGCCATTGTTGGGTTTTAAGAACATTATCAAAGCCATTTTAACTCCTTAAAATGTAAAACGCAGCGGAAAAATCAAAAGGATAGTTTGATTAGTTGATGTACATTTCGATTAGTTGGTGTACATTTCGATTAGTTGGTGTTAAAACCGATTTTAACACTTGATTATAAAACCCAAAACCAAGGATCCAAATATGTATGCATGCTATCAAAACTAAAACCCATAATAGGGGGTTTTGGATATACCTTCTTCCAAGCTCAAGATTGTGAAGAAGATGATGTGGATGAACCGGCTTGCTATCTAACTTGAAAGCCTCAAGTGATGATACCCACGAGCTCAAGCAACAACCACCCTTGTTGCTAGGATTTCTTGAAGATGACTCTTCCTCTTGGCTTGAATCCAGATTCTTGCTTTTCTCTACTAGAACCAATTCTAGAGATGAATTGTAGAGAGGAAAATTCTGCACTTGTTATTTTAGAGAGAGAATGGAAGTGTGTTCAAGAAGAGTGATAGGGAATGTATCTAGACCTTCCTTTATGCATGTCTTGGATAAGCAAAAGCCCACCTACCCTCATAAAGAGGGAGGGCCGGCCAAGGAGTCCAAAGGAGGGGGAAAACCATTTCAAAATTTCACTTTCCCTCCTATCTAGTCATTCACTTTAACCATCTTTTATATTTTGAAACATTGTGCTAATATGCATATCTTATGTCATGTAACATATTACATGACATGTGGAATGTTCAAAATATATTGTAACATATAACCTTTTATATGTTATGTAACAATTTATTTAACCAATTAAATAACATTGTTATACTTCTCTCAATTTAATCATCCATATGATTTAATCATAAGTGCAATTATTTAAAAACCCATTTCTAAATATCTTCTTTAGGTGATATTTATTTAATTGATCATATCTAAATAAATATCCATTGGGTGTTTGTCTAGCTCGTTATTGGGTATGACCCGTCTTGGATCATAACGTACTAGCCACATCAATCTAGTATGTGTCTTGGGCAGACCGAGTCCAACACAAACTTCCTTAGAGCATGGAACAACGGATTAGCTACCCGCGATATCGGTTGAGTCCTTTAACTTTACGGAACTAGTACATACCCGATGACGTGGTCACGGACAAAACATTTATAAACTGAGAATTAAATACGAGCATTGCTTTTCACAAATGAATACTTGTAAGTACATTTTGATGCGAACTATGATTATGAGACCGGGCCAATGCATGACAAGCCCACTGTGAACTCACCAACCGTTAGGTTGACACTTGCGTGGTTTAAACTTTTGCAGATCGCTAAGGAGTATCCGGAGCGGGTTGGCATGGCACGTGAAGACCTTTATTTTAAATTGAACTATTTGGGAATTTAAAACAACACTTATGTAAAGCACGTGGTTAGTGCTATAGACAAATATTATTCCGCTGCGTATGTAATTGAAGACTTTGATTTTATAACTTGTGTTTGAACTAACTCTGATTCGTTTAGTACTTGTAACTATGGTTGTGGATCCTGGTCTAGTCGCGCCCCTTAACGGTATAAACTCCGTTAGTGGTATTTTGGGGGTGTGACATTATTTTTGTTGAGAAATACTAAACTATTTCCTGTTGAGAAAATACTAAACGATTTCTGTTGAGAAATGCTAAACTTGTTTTATATACTATTTGTAACCCATAGAAGAAAACATGCCAAGGGAGTCTTCCACAATTCATGTACCATTAGTATCATGTGATAATGGGGAAATGTGAAACAGATCTACTAGGCTTGACAAACCCTGCCCTGACTGGTTGCTCTAGCCCACGCCTTCGGGGGTGGAGAAGGGTTATTATGTTGTCCTAACTCGGGTCATGCTCGGTATAGCATGGAAGTAAGGCAAAACTTAACTGTCAGGACTGGGGACACGGGGCCTATGGTGTTATAAATAACGTGGTCGAGCTAACCCAAGTATATAAAATGCTGACTATCTTTTCCAGGATGTGTGATTCTTGGGGGGTTATGCCTCGCTTAGAGTAACTAGTTATCTTACTGCTTTAAATAAATTGATATTAATTTACTTGGGCGAAAAGACAACTTAAACTTTTTTATTATTTGTTGCTTCCGCTATTTTTGAACTAAAACATAATGATGTTATTATGCTTCCGCTTAACTCTAAATTAACGTTTTACTCTGATAAATTATTTTACAAACGTAAACTGGTTGTTGAGTCGAGCATATAGATGTTCGAGGTGTCTGAAGACTCGGATCTTGGTCTCGTCACGCCCATGTTCGCGGTATTTTAGGCGGGCAGTTTTCGGGGGTGTGACAGATGGGGGTGGTAGGTGCTTGCTGATGCTGCTTCGATGTTCTGGTAGATTGGTTGGGGAAGGTGGGCCTTTGTGAATTGTGGTGGTGAGGTGGGGTTGTTGCTGGTGTGGGGTTCCTGAGACCTGCTTTCTTTGAATTAATGTAGGAAAAGAGCGGGGTTGGATATGTCTACATCCAGGTGGGGCTGTCTATCGGTTTTGTTTGTCTAAAGGAGGCTGATGCTAAGCTCTATCCGTGTGACTTGGGTTCGAAATCCATGTGGCATGGTCTTTGGTAGTTTGTTAAGGCTGGAAATGGCTGGGGAGGGTGGAGCAGTGTGGCTATGTTCATGGTGGTCTTATTTGGATCATGTTTGAAGGGCTACATACTAATAATGTGTTCGAAGCTGGGTGGCCTGGTCTTGGCTTAGGGAAAGTCTGCTATTCCTTTCTTATTTGGATCATGTTTGTAGGATTGTGGTCCATTGGTTGTTTTGTTTTTGTTTTTGTTTGATGTTTTTGAACTCTCGTTTGTAATGTCCAGCTCCTAGCTGGTTTATGTTTTAAAATGATTGCCGTTTCAGAAAAAAATGAGTCCCTTTATACTAGTTCTCTCTAAATCATATCAAACAACTCAATTTAATAACATACGCCTTTGATGACATTCCATGAGAGCAATAAACTTAGAGAGAAGACAAAAATGCAAACTAGGTATATTCACATGTTAAGTTAATAAATGCGATTATAAGAAATACAAACAACTTGAAATTTTCGGTTTTCAATTCGATTTAATAGTACTCAACCAACCCATTATGTGTTACTCAAGATAACGATCTAGAAAACAAACACAACGGTAAACTTAAATCTAACGTTTCACAATACCAAACAATCAATCAACCACACAAACTTTAAACATCTAACTTTTAACCCGGTCGCCTTTAGTCGAGGACCCCGCAGTGAAACACCCACACAGACGACGCTTTCGGATTCTTCCTGTGTTGTTCCTCCCCCGATGGATAAAATCGCGCAAGATCACACCCGTTCGGGTCTTGCTCATTGAAAGTCTGCTCTTTCCTTTGCTGTTCTTTCCATCATCAAGCTTCAGCAACACACATTGGATCTTTTGAACATCCATCTGCACCGTTTTTATTCTCTCCGACCGATTCCACACATCGTCCTGCTTCTTTTCGATACTGGCGATCGATTCCACGTTTACGTTATTCGCTAGCTGTGAAATGGTCATTTTAGCTCTTTCTAGTTGCTCTTTCACATTCTTGACATCAACCCCGGTTCGTTTTTTCCTATGTTTCCCCGCTTCGAATCTTTCTGTAAGATCGTTCACTGTCGTCTCGAGGTTCGCAAGTTTGTGTGCATCGGATGTGAGTCGTTGCAAAACCTTTCCTTTTTTGGTATCTTGATTTGATACTTGTAATCTGTAGTCACTCGGATCTTCTATCTGTGGCTCGTATGGCAGTTTTCCAGACTTGTTTTCGGTTTTGGAAATATTCTGAGATACTTTCAGTTGCTCGATCAGCATACCGTCGCTCCTCAAATACCCTCTTCGGCTCCTGCTTCTGCTGTTTGCAGACGATGATCCGTCTGATGCGTGATCTAGCGGGATGTCTCTTACGGGAACCCCTTTCCTTAGTTCTGATAGCTCGGGTCTAGCTTTCGGGATGTTAAGATGATCTAAAGCTAGATGCCGTTTTCCACGAAGCTTTTCTTCCTTGTTACGCGTTTGGTCCTCGTTAGATTTCGAGTCTTCGGTTTCTGTTGTTGCTAGTTTTGGTTTGATGTTGGTTCTTGAGCTTTTACGCCTTCGAACTGTGTTTATATCTTCCATGATTACCTTTTCGAGTGCTACTATACGTGTCTGAACCTCGATCAAATCTGATATCCCATTCGGTTCAAGCGATTTTGGAACGAGTACCTCTGCTTTTTGGTTGTCGGATACAATAAGATTCGCCACAGCGAGAACATTATGCTCAAGAGACGATATATTCTCCTTCAAAGAACCGATAACCGGAGTGTATGCACGCAACTGTGCTTTTAACCCTTCGATCTCTCGCTCCATAACACTCGCCTCTCGTTTCATCTCTTCAATCTCGCGATCTTTCGATGCAGTTTCACCTTCAAGACTCTCACAAACTTCAGTCAGCTCATGAACTTTACTTTCAAAGACAATGTCACGCGCATTCGACGTTTGAAGATCGAAAACAAGCTTCTCAGCCTCGGCATTCCACAATTTAAACGCGTTCTCGTGGTTGTTTTTCTGTTCTTCGATTTCTACATCTAGCATGTTTAGTTCCAATCCGAGGTTCCCGTTCACTTCGATCAGATTAAGATTCTCTTTATCGACCCTGACGAAATCATCCTTTATGGTTGCATATTTGTTCATCAGGAGAGCTGTGATGACAGTGTTCTCGATCAGTAGCCGCTGCTTATCGTCTTCTTCTTTCACTAACGAATGCTTCAAATGCTCGATGTTACCGATAACCTCTTCGATTGATATCTTTGTAGGTTTTGAACCGATCTTGAGAGATGAGAATACTCGATAAATCCCCAATCTCAAGTTTTCAACTTCAACCAGCAGCAGCTCTTCTTCAACCTGTTGCTCGAGAATTTCAGTCTCGAGCTCGCAAATCAGTTTATCCGCCAACTTGGATGCCTCGATGTGTTTCGCGTTCTCAACCGATAAACTGTAGTTCTCGTCTTCGACTTCTTTTACAAACTTGTTCAAGATGAAGTTCTCAAACTGAGCAATCACAGCTTTATCAAGTTCTTCCTGAAACTCTTCTTTCTTCAGTTTGCTCTCTTTGCGAAGTTCTTGAATATTATTTGTTAAATCGTCTAACCGTTTCTGGTTCATCATCATACATCTCTCGTGTTCTTGTTTCTCCACGGTTACGGAAGAAACTAATTCGAGCATTCGAGAGTTTCCCATTTCTTTCTCGTCCTCGAATTGCATAAACTGGTTCTCGAGAATTACTAATCTCTTCTGGACCCTTTCCAACTGTGAAGCCAGCATGCTTCTTTGTAACGAGAGATTGCACTTCTCATCGTTGAGTGATTCACAGAGTTCTTCCACACTCTTTGATCTTTCTCTGAGTTTTGCAAGCTCGCTGTTTGCAGCAGCGAAAGAATTCTCAAAACCGGTCTTTTGATCAATGAGTTTCTGCATATTAACATGGAGGAACTCGCGATCACGCTCCAAATCAGTATTTTTCTCAATAACAGTCTGTTTCGACCCCGAGTTTTCATCCTGCAGGTACTTTACTGATGACCCGAATGAGTCTGCATTCGAACCGATCAACTCTAGTTGACTCGTTAACGAACTATAGCTCATATTCAGTATGATGATTTCTTCTTTCAGACTAACGATCTCATTTTGCATCGCTGTGCATTGACCCAACTGCAATGCTACCTCCTCTTCGAGTCTTTCCTTCATTTGCTTCAACCCTGCAAGTTCGACCTTCGTGTTCTTCAACTCGTCGTGTTTTTCAGATAATTCGTGATCTTTTAACATGATTTTCTTAGCTAAAGATTGGTTAGATGACTCCAAACAGACACAAATCTCTTCAACATGTTTAAGTTTTTTTGTACTATTCAGAATCTCGGTGGTGAGGCGTTGAACATCCGATTGAGCCGACGAGAGATCAATTTCTAACTTGAATAACTTTTCAAGGCATTCTGCGTATAAAACCCGCAAAGTTTCTTTCTCTTCGGTTAACTCAAAGAGCGCGCCTTTAAGCTTCATAACTTCCATTTCTGCCTTAACAGCCTGCTCAAAATACATTTTCGCTTCCTCTTCATTTTCCACAACCTTCTTCTCCAAAACAGATATTGTTTCCATCTCGACTGCTCGTTTATCCGTTCCATTTATCTGTTCTTCCAAATCTGATATCGTTTCCAGATGCTCCATTTCTTTGGTTAATCCAGATTCCTTTTCAGCCTGTAGTACACCAACGGTTTCCTTCAACAAATCTTCGGGTAGAGTGAATGGTTCCCCTTGATCTGGGAAAGCTGCTTGTAAAGTTTTTTGGGCGTGGCGAAGCTCACTGGTGGCGTAATAATATCTTTCAGCTAATGCACGATATGCTCGGTAGAACTCCTCGACCAGTTTCATGAGCTCGGGGCGTTTCTTATAGTACATTTCAGCTCTTCTTGCAAAGGAATCTGCATCTTCCTCAATGAGCTTGATCATGGATTTGACTTTGGCATCCATGTCTGCAAAAACACATACATGTATATCAACACTTGTGTCATATAGGAGAAGTATATGATAAGATACATTGAAAACCAAATGACAGAAATTATGTTTACCTAAAACATGTTTCAGTTGCAATGTTAATAAGATCACTAAAAGTACAGGAATTTGGTTTTAAAAAGCGTGAGACCCACTGAACAAGACACGTAGATGCACGTGTCACCTTATATTTTTATATATGTTTCTCTTATTATATATAACCTCCCCATGAAAAATTAGTCAGACTAGTCACTAGTCAAAATTTAACATATATATTTTTGAATGTAAATAGTCAAACGGGTCGAAAATCAACAAGCTGTCTTTAGAAGCATAAACCTTCTGAATCTCTTTACTAAAAAGGTTCAGATCATCATACTAATAATATAGATTGTGTAATCATATATAACATATTATTTGTTTACACAGTTCAATAAAAAAAGAGCTTATGGGTCGGCCTGACCTGTTTTGATCTGTTAAGAAAACTATTTATTGAATCGTTACCCAACCCGCCCATTTGTCACCCCGAGCTAAACATTATGACAGACCAGTTCAAAAACACTATTAGTCCTAGATGGGTAAGATTTATACGGTGTTTGAATGTGTGTTTCCAAAGGGATTATTGAGCTTTAAAGAATCAAAATTAAAAATCAAATGGTCAACCCAAATAGTATAGTTTTTATCTCCAAGACCCATTTAATTATGAATAAAAAAGTAAACGTTTTTTAGCATGCACACAGGCTTGTTCTAATGTTGACTTTATCAATAATAATATATAGATAATTGGTCCATTTGGCTTATTTTTTTAGTTCAAAATATTAAGTGGTAAAATCAAATAGTTTAGCTTAAAAGGGAAGGAGTCAAATGGGTCAAACGGGTTTGAAAGTCACCCCGAAGTATAGTTAATAATGCATAAAACATTAGAATTAACTTTATTAAGGTCATGCGGTTTACTCTTATTTTTCAGACGTGATAATCTAGTTGGCACATATTTCACGCCGTAAAGACCATCCCTCCTTTAAGTGGTTCTTGTGCGTGGAAGATTGGCGCCAATATCTTCACATACGTGAAGAGGTAGATGCTGAAATCACTTCACCACTCAAAATTTGACACATCATCGAATCGAAGGTTTTAATATATAAAATATAAAAATTATTTTAGGTTAAAACCTGGTTTTTCTCAAATAACTTTTGCATTCTAACTTCTTTTTAAAAATAAAATTCGAAATCGTCTTTATTTTTATTTTCTGAACACAACGGTATAAGTTTGAACGAAAACGGACTGATTTTTTTTAAAAAGTATTTTTCGTCTCGTGAGGGCTTTTTGATATGTTTGTATTCTCGTTGAAGAAAATTGAGCTTTTTGACATGCTTTTAACACCGTAGTGAAGACGATCGAGAATTAATCGAGCTTGAGAAAAAGGATACCAAGGAGAAATTGAGGAGACATTAATTTTTTGTTCTTAATTTACTATTTTTAGTATTGTAATGTTTTATTTATTTAATAAAAATATTGTATTTTAAATTTCAATATTAAAAAAAATTTAAAAAAATAAATAAAAAATAATTAAATATTTCACCACACCACATCACATGAAGTATACCATAATGTATGTGGTAGATGTATGTGGTCCAGTCAGCACTGATATGACAACAACACCACATGAGGTATATCTCATATCCTAAGAACTAGATTTTGTACTATAGATTTTTTCATTAGATTTAGCACCCTAATTATTTATAAAGAAATAAATTTTTAAACAAAGAGTTTTCCGGGTCAACCCGATTGTACCATTAAAGTTTCAACCTATACAAATTTCTTTACCTGTTTTCAACCATATTAAAGATAAAAACAGACAATAAATAACAATAACAGAGATGCAATGATCTTTGTTCTAACACCTTTGTTCCTATAGAATGGAATTATTCTGATAAAACACATATAATGTTTTATTTAGGAAAAAAAACAAAATTTGTTGCAGCCATCAATCCCAATTTCACTTAGTTAAACCCTAATCAAATAAATCAAATCAGGCAATAAATAGTAGAAATCTAACAAATTCATTGGTACAGTTACAATGTTTGACTCTACCCAAAGCAGGAGCTAAGTACTGGGTACACTCTTTTTGGTTATTTTTAGATATGGAAACACTTATCAGCCCTTCATAGTGCATGTGTTACCATATTCGAGGGTAAAATGGCTAAGTAATGAAAAGGTTAAACTTTATACTTCATAACTTCATTTCTCCCAAAAACTAAAATTAGTAATCAATCATTCATCAAGAACAGATAAGTAAAACCAAGCATACATACCAGTAAGATTCTCTTCAAGCCATTTTGAATTCTTGGGGCTAATGTGGCTGTCCCACCACCAAGAATATAAACGCCTTGACTCGGAAGTTAACGCGCAAGCCATCACTCGAGCATGAAAAAGAAAAAGCCAACTGATTTGGATCTTCAAAATCTCAGAAAGTACATTAAGCCCAGAATCAATTCCTTCTTCTCAAAGAAAAGGCTCCTTAACTCCTACTCTAAGCACCTAAAATCATCAATTATTGAAATTCATACAAATAATAAGTAAAGTTAGACACTTGCTTTAAAAAAGCATGAGGAGTTTAGGTCCCAAAAGCCGAGGCGCAACATCATGCACACGAGGGTGTTGCTTGATGTAGAACAAAATAAGCTTTAGTTACAACTAGAAACTATGTCTCTATCATATGTTTTACATAATAACCTTTTTTTATCAAGTAACCTTTCATAAATTCTTCACCCATTTGGTCGTTTTTACATATATGTTTCCTACGGACCCTAATTTTGACCAATATTGACCGATTTTGACCCAGTAGTACACGAGGCGCAACATCATGCATATTAGCCTTTTATCATCGAAGTAACATTTCATAAATTCTTCGACTGAGATGTACGTGAGGCACCACATCAAGCCCAAAATCCACCTTGCCTTTTAAGACCAAGGTTTGACAATTATAAACATTGGAGTTATATTATATCAACATCTAGAAAGATTACAAGAATTACCTTCAAAATCAAGCAGAAAAAGTGAGTAGTCCCTAGCAAGAGCACAAAAATTGCTATGAGGCCTTACAATCTGAACAAAAAAAATGTATATATGTCAATTATAGCATGACTTTTGAATTGGGTTATTTAAAATTCAAACAACCAAACAAGATGTCATTTTTAAGAAACAAATCAAATCATATAAGTAAAATATGTGGAAAGAAAAACAGCATCAAATAATATCACAAATCCCTAGCATTCACATCCAAGAACAAAGTCAAAATCAGTCAAAATATTTTGAACAATCAAAAACATCATACTTACTATAAAAAAATCTTGGAAATGGGATTTGAGGAATCTGATGTGCGATCATGTCAGTTCATCGGTTGAGCAAAATATCCTCTGCAAATCACATTCAATGGTGGTATTATTTGTTGGTTGATTGACAAATGGGTCATCTTGTTTCTGATTTTATTGCAGACAGTTGGTGGTTAGAGGATGAGTGATGGGGTGTAAAAATTGCGGTAAATGGGTTAGTTTATTGGGGGCGATCGAATCTCACACGTATGTTCATGATTATGTCTTATAAGCATGTTGCAAAATTATATTTCATATCCTAGTGATAAAGAAAAGTATGGTTTCTTTTTTATTTTAATATTATAATCATGTTTCTGTGATATAATTCGTACATATGGAGAAATATAAAAAAATAGTTCAAAATATGTGAGATAATATTATATTAACCTATATATACAAATAACAACTTATAGTACCACCTCCCCAAGCTTATAGTACAACCACCTAATGCGTCGACACTGTTCATCAACAGTGGTCACGGGTTATGTTTGTAATTTTGATGAATTTTTGGGGCATTTTCATGGGAAGGGTTATCTTGGTCACGGGTCAAGGGTTCGGGAACTCTCACGCATCCACAGTCACAGCCCCATACCTACCCACAGTCACAGCCCCATACCTCCATTAGAACTCCATACCTCCATCAACTCATCAAGTTCATATCTCTCTCACAGACTCAAATCGATCGATGACTTCTAGGGCTTCGGGAACTCTCACGCATCCACCAAAAATCGAAGAAGGCAACGGTGCCGGCACACAAGTGACGTCCCGGGGATGATAGTTTATGGATTCGTATCCGAAACCTCTGGTTAGGGTTACATTTGGCACGAGCCACAACCCCCACTCTCTCTCTCTTCGGTTCTTCCTCCGTCGGTTCTTCCTTCGTCGTTCTGCACATCGCAAGACCGAGGGTTGCAATCTTTCGTCGTCTTCCTCTGTTTTATTACAGGTACCCTTCCTCTCTTTTCGATTGACTTCATCCGAGTTTGTGTCTCTAAGATTGCTTCCCTTTGTGTTAGGGTTTTTGTTTGCGGTGGTTAACCGATCTCCTTGGTTTGGTTTTGTTAAGAATTCGCAGTGCATTTTTTTATGCAAGGGTTCTTCGATTTTGGTTCTGAAATCTTTGATGACTTCGATTTCGGTTCCGGTAGTTGTGGATTTCTCCGATTCGGGTTTTGGTTCGCAAAGGGGTTTTCAATTTGGGGCTTTTAAGAGACAACAATTCATTCGTTTCTTCTGGTTTCTGCTATTCCAATTTGAACACAATCAAATTGGTGGTGGTTAAAATGAGCGGTGATGCTATTCACGGCGGCGACGCAAGTTCCGGTGGCCGTAACTCTTTCTTTACAAATATATTTTGGTATTATTAAATTTCAGGCTATGTTAAGAGTGCAAAGCTCATGTTGCTTTGGGGATTTTAAGAGAGATGTTATCACAATTCACTGATTCATCAGTTAAGGTAATTAAAATTAGATCATTGTTATATTTTTTCTTATATATGACCAATTGTTTTCTTTTCTATTCTGTTCAGATACATGTCAAGATTTGGTTTATTATCATCTATTAAGGTATTTGTGTATGCTGATTGTTCTTGCTTTATTGTTGTTGTTCACATTTTTTTAAAGATGTTTTTATCTACTGATTTTGTCTTATATTTTATAGAGCTTTCTACATTTAATCTCATACATGTTTATCTGAATGTTATTAGGAGCTTTAGATTAGTTTTATGTGTTGTTTCTTATCAAATGCTTTTGTTAGTATTAATGACTCGATGTGAAAATAATTATCTAAATTCTAAAGTTAAACTATGGGTATTATGATAAATAGAAAACAGAAGTTGTTTTTCCAAACATTAAAACAAAAGTATAAAAGGCTTTTTCTTTACTAAAGTCATATGTTAATTGTCTAATTTAAAATCCATCAGGTCCATCACTCTATCACGATTTATAGTATTTGAAGCAAACGATTCTTTTCTGTTTGATAGAAACATGTAATTCCATTAGATGTATGCTTTTAAAGAAAAATTAATTTGTAATTACTACTTAAACATGTCTAATGTTTCAGGAATGGAAAGAGATGAAAAAGTTCCAAAAACAACTTATAGCAGTGAAGAATAAACTGTGATATGAGTGTTATTTTTGCCTTTTCTATCGTTTTCTTATTTGATACTTCTTTGCAGAGTCAAAGTTATGCAGGTGATCCTAAGATCCTTAGATTTGATGCTTGAGGTAGGAGAGACAAAGAGGTAAAATTTCTTGAAATTTGATTATATTATCCTCTCGATATTTCAATCGTAGGTCAATATTACGTTATAATTTGGTTAAAATCTTTAGTTATCAATTGTTAGTAGATCTATAATAGTTTATATGAATCTGAGATGTTATTTTAGCAAATGGGTCAAATAGGATAATTTATTGTAATCTTTTTGTCATTTTACCGTGTTTTGAGGTTAAACTATGATAACAAATCAACTATTGTTGTTATATTAATGAGTTTAAGTAAAGGATTTATAATTTTTAAACTACAAATGTATCTCTTGAAAAATCTATCTCTAAAATATATCTATTTGCTACATGTTAGATTTGAAGCTACACTAATTGAGAGAAAATCAATACAAGTTGTCGCTAGGCCAAGAGGTCATCGGTTTATAGTTTTGTTATTTGTTACACTGTTAAAATATACAAATGTTTATGTGGTTCTCAGTCTTAGTATACAATTGATTATACGTGTTACTTTGATGATTGAAGGTAAAGCATATTTGATTTTTAAGGCATCTGTAGTTTCAGCAAAATATCATGAAAATTTGACTGGAATTATTTTTAGTTGGGTTTGTTTTGACAACTATTGGTTGTCAGATTAATAATTCATGATATTCATCAGTCCTTACTTATTGATTTTGTTTTCTATGGTAGCTTTTTAATGTAGCTGAGGGATATTTCATTCAAATTTGATTAGAATAATTAATGATTTTGTGCTATTTTGTTTATAGTATACTGCAATTTGGAATTCGTTTTCATACTCTTCTATTTCATGTTTTATTCTTGCTCATCAAGGGACCTGCGTTATTTCCGTACTGGTACTATCGGTCCAGACAACATCATAACAGTAGCAAAATGCTGATGTGCTTCCGCATAGGTAATATTGCGGGGTTTGGGGAAAGGAGTGACGAATTTGTCTCCTTTGTGGGCGTTTTGTGGTACATTTTCAATTGTAACTATTTTGTTAATTGGTCCCTATTATTTTTGCCTCTATATGCTAATATTGGTTATTTTTTCCTTTTTTGTCATACTCTACAGTACGAAAACGACCTGCTAATCACAGTTGTAGTTTTGGTTCTACCATGGTTTGTTAAAGGTGACATGTTTTCGTCTTTTGTTTGTGTATCTCTTTTTTATTTGGATTTTTGTTTTATGGATGCCTTTTAGTTTTATGCTTCAATGTTCACATCGTGAAGCATCTCTATAGTTTACACAATGCAATAAAAAAACTTGGAAATTATTTGTTTTACGGATATATTGGTTAAAGAGTATTTTGGCAAATCCCTAAAATCATGTAACCCATTGCTTTGCTTAGTGCAGGTTAAAGAGTCTATTATGCCAAAAATGGATGGCCTAATTATTTGGAATGATGTATTCAATTTCTTGGTGCAAAAGTGAAAGACTTACCAAAGACATAAGTTATCAAGTTGGTAGCGAAAGGTGAGTGGTCTTTTAATTGATTTTTTTTGTTTGTTTGATGCCCTCATATAAGGCCTCAAGGAAATATATAGATTTAATGGTTTCAATCACACCTACTGGGTCAATGGTGGCTGTGGTATATTGGTATGCCAAAAACCAGGTTTCTTTGAAGCTATCTTAGAGCCATGAGGCAGAAGAGAGGAAAATAGTTGAAAACCAATCCTGCATAATCTGCTTTTCCCTACATTATGGGTTTTGCCTATGGTTTGTTGTTGGAACATGTTAAAAATACCATTTGTTTATCCTTTATTTGTCTAATTATATACTAGACATTATGTTTTATTGAATAGATACTAAACCGTTAAAAATATTAGAGTTTGTTTTCTTATACATGCATGTTGTGCCATTGCGACCGTAGATTTTCACACGGCCCTTTTCTTTAATCATTTGGCTAACCAACTTTCTAAAACGGTCAGACTCCGCCGCGAAGCGCGGGTCGACCATCATCGGCTTTTTAAAATGGTTCGGCTCCGCGGCAGCGCGCGGGTCGACCCACTTGTAATAATACAAAAACCAAATGGTGGTTGAGACACAACAAACCCTATTCATAAGGATTGGACCAATCACACATTCACACGTCACATTGTATTTTATATATATTTTTTTGGGGGTTTCATCTATTTCACATTCACGCATGACATTGTATATGTATATATTTTTTGGGGGTTTTCTTCTATTTTTTATTAAAAAATAAAGGAAAAGAAAATAGGGCAAAAAGGCATTGTCAAATTGTCAATAGAAATAAAGGATTCGCTTATCATTAAAAAAGATATTGTGTATATTATTTTTTAAACATGAAACAGTCAAACTGAGGCAGGTTAGCATCATCATACGCTTTTTTCCTCTGGTTTCGTGTATTTCTCAATTTGCAAGGCGATGTCGTGTACCTCCTTCCGTCGATGGCCACCTGCTTCGCTGACTTCCCTCAATTTCAGTAGGGAAGTTGTCCTTCCTTTGCTGTATCTTGCACTTCTCAATGATACGATCCCTTTACACCATGCTTCCATCCCCATCCTCTTCTACAGTCGTCTACTATTACACCCATATCCCCCTCTACCTTGCTTACCTACCTTACCGTGAGGCCTTTCTATATCATAATCGTTCAGCAGGTTTATTGAAGCAGAGGTTGTTCCTTCTGGATTTGGTTAGTATTTTTCTCTCTGAAATTCATTTATTCTTTTTGCTCTGAGGTTCGTTTATTCTTTTTGCTCTTAATAATTTGGGGCTCAATCAACCGGTTTATCTTTACGGGTGTTAATTATGTCGTTTAAGATTAGTAGTTTATACAGTTTGGGTTGTATTCGTCTTATGTTTGACATTATAGTTTTTAAAATTAGGAGGATATGTTTTGGTTATGTTTAGCAGAAATGGGTATAAATTTTGGTTTGTGTTCTGTTCTGGGGTTTGTTAGTTTTGTGTTAAGGATATGTTTTGGATCCTTATTTTGGGTTTGTTGTCCTCTTTATGAACTATTGAAGGTGTTTTAGGCAATTTTACAAATTTTCTTTGGTCTTTTGGGACTCTTATATGTGCTCTTTTAACTTTATTGTATATGTGCTCTTTTTGTAGGTTGCTTTACCTGTTATTGTTGCCGGGTGTTTGAAGGTATGTGTGTTTGTAACACAATTTTATTGTCATCCTGATTTCAAAGTTCTACCTATATATCATGCTCTAGATGTTTTTACATGGTTGTTAATAGCTAGGCTTTACCTTTGTTAAGTGATATCATTTTATAAACCTTTTCCAAGTCTATGATCAGGAGCTTTGAGGCTAAAAATTGCCTTCAGCCCAACACATTCATCAACCAAAATGGTAGGGGGAGCTATAGAAATATTGCACATATGGATTTCCTGCAAGAAAATAAAAAATCTCAAAGTTGATTATAGAGTTAAAACCTCATGTTTATAACATAAAATCATAAAATAAAGATTGGTCATTGATATACTTGCTTTACTTTAGTGCCCTCCACGCCTTTGAATGAGTTTTTAAAGGACCCTAGCTGATTTCATTTTTAATATACTTCCAAACAGGTAACAAGGCCTCTAGCTGATTTCATTTTAAAGCAGTTCATGGTGTCTAAGTTTGATTTCATTTTGTTTTTTTAATGTGTATGTGTATTTTCGGTTTTTGTTTGGCTGTTAGTCCATGACAATGTTTTTGTTTTGTATTTTTGGGGTTTTATGGGTATTAAGCCATGGGGCTGTTTGTGGGTTTTGGGGTGTTTCTTAGCTCCTATTTTTTGGGGTGTTTTTAAAAATTTAAAGGCTCAAAAATGTTTTGAGATGCTATCTAACATTCTTGCAAGTTCTGTTAGTCACAACTGGCTGTTTTTTTGTAACAGGATAGGGGTGAAAACAGTTTTTCACTTTTTCCTTCATGATTATTATAGAATTTGATAGGTAATATAAGGTTAATAAAACATTCCTAACCTGTGATTTTTTTTTTTAATGGGGTTGAGGGGTTACTACTACACTTCAGACCATTTTAGGCAATTAGTTTAGAGTTTACATGCATCAGATGGAAAAAAAATGAAACAACATGTTGGGTCATAGTTAGCACCTTCACAACAAATGGATATGCCCTTCAAATATAAGGGGCTTAAAGTGTAAAGAATACCGCGTTTGCTGTAGCTTATGTTGTTGGTCATTATCATAAATACTCAAATCAGAAACTGTAACAGTAGGCAGTTATTTAACCCTTTTTGAAATTTTTTCGGGATTTGTTGGCTATTTTTTTTTTGCATTTGGTGGTGATACTACCGTTCTATCAAAAGCTGTTGTTTTCAGTTTGTTGTGATGTGTTTGTTTTGTTATGGTTGGAATTACGATCTTTGTGTTGATCCTTGCAGGAATACTCTTTTGCTGCTTTTCTTGGCTGTTGCTCAGGTTAATCGTGCTTATTTTATGGTTCAGTCTTGCGTTAGCATAATGTGTTATAGGTGCTTGCAAAGTTTAGTATAGTATATTAATAATTCTTTGTCTTGGTTTATGTTAAGATGCCTGTTACTAAAATGCGACTGCGCCAATCTGCTGATGAGGCTTTAGGCCCTCAGTCCTCTAGGCAGGTTTGTAGACGACTTTAGCTGGTCGTGTTGCAGCCGTCTCTTCGTCGTATGGTCATGGGTAATTATGTACATAGGTAGTGGCAACCTTAGTTTGTCTACACAAGGTCACTTTTACTTCTATCTGAATGGTACGAACTTTCTGTTATGCACTGTCATTTCTTTAGAAGTATTTAGAACTTTTATTATGAATAATTAGAGCTTTTGTTATGCTTAGGCCTTATGTTGTGGACTGTCCTTTTGTTATGCATTCACCTTTTGTTACATACGTTATAGCTGTCAGCCAAATCATTGAACCTTCCATTTACCTTTGTTCTTTTGAGGTTACAACTGTCATTTTCATGTGTTTTGTATTCCATGTAATTTTGTTAAGGCTTTCATTTCTTGAACTGTGATGGATAAGGCAGTCCTTTGGGTTGGTTCTTTAAATGTTACATTTGTTTTACGCAAACGAGGGATATACAATGGAACAACGGTTTCCCGCCGCAACGCGCGGGCGGGTAAACAACTCGTGACTATCTAGAATGAATGCATATTAAACAATGCCTCGTGTGTTTTTCTTTATATGTGTATTATATATCTAGATATAGATATAAAGATTTAAAAACATTTATTCTATTAGTTTTTATACTAGATTCATAATTTTTTATGTAGGATTTGTATTCTTTTGTGTTGTGTTTTTAATACTGTGTTTTTAATACTGTGTTTTAAATCCACAGTAAAATATGTGTTTTTAACATTTTTTTTTTTGAAAAAACACTATTTTTATTTGATATTTTCCCTAGGGATATGGTTCAAGAAAAAACCAATATATTCTTATAAAACCACAAAAGAAAAAATCAATCAATCATGTAATTTGCAGTTTTTTTAAGAAAAAATGGATTTTAATAATACAAGTTTTACGTAGTTGGTCGATAATAATACGAAATCATAAAATTTCCCGCAATAATACCATTTTTCAAGGTGTTAGATTCTAATTATACACCGTTTGTTTTTACTAACGGTGTTAGTCCCTTGCTGACGTGGCAACTGTTGAGGGACCTTTTTTGTAATTTCTTAAAATAGATGACTTATTTGTAATTGAATAATTTCTTAATTAAATTTATTAGGTTTTGAAAAAGAAAAAAAAAATAAAGGACGGTCGTCTTCTCCACTTCTCCTCCGGCAAAATGATGGCGGTCTGAGTTCTCCATAGCAGCGATCCCGTCGGAACCCTAATCATAAATTGCCTCAACCGTCGAAACCTTACCGGAACCCTAATCACGATTTCGCATCCGCAAATCGCCAGAACCGCAAATCCGCAAATCGCTGCCCCTATTCACGATTTCACAACCCCAAATCGTCGAACCCTAATCGTCGGAAGTCGCCTGAACTTCGATTAGAGGGGACGAAGAGGGAGAGATCTAAGTGTGAAGGTCGATGTCATGGATGGTGGTGGTGGTTTGTAGTGGTAGTGGCTGAGGGGTGCCTGAATGTCGTCGGTGAATGACGGCAGGATGGGGCGACCTCCTTCTTCCTCTTTTCTTTCTGTTGATACATAATATGTGCGTCATGTGAAGTATATGAACGAGATGATGTGAAGATTCAAGACGAGTTCAAGCTGCAGGCCGAACCAGGTCCGAACCTGGAGTTCGGATTGGCCGAACTTGGAGTTCGGACGAGGCTCGGACCAAATGTGTATAAATAGTTAGCTTGTCTTGAGTATTGGAACAAGAGAGAGTGAGATAGACTTAGAGAGACCAGTTCATAACTATGTGTGTTTCAGAGTGTTTCTCCAGAGAGCTTCATTGAGTGTTTGTAATTGAGTCTTTATTGATTTCAATAAAACAAACCTTTATTTACATCTCGTATTCACTCTACGATCAAGCAAGCCTCTAATAAGATCCGTCTTACGCATTTTCAAGTGGTATAAAAGCTGTTGGCTCTTTCTATGGTCTAATTTCATCATTTTTCTTAATTTTGAGATGTTAAACCTTCAGTTAGGTGTGATTGGAAGTGTTTCTGTTTGATTTTTAATCAATCGAGTATTCCTGAGTCATGTTTTTACCTAACAGAAGTATCTGGATGTCGAAATTTGATCAAATTCTAGACCCCGCCAGGGGCTGCCGCCCCTGGACCCCAGCTTCTCAGAGGCGCTGCCCCTGAACCCCCGTTAGGTGGGAATGCCAAAGAAGCGGATCATTTATCGGGTTTACCCTTGATTCGGTAACTGTGGGGTGTTATGTTTGAAGAATTATCAGATCACGATATTTGTTACGAGTTAGTGATCGAATTTCAAGAAATGAGTTTGTGGGTAGTCATTGTTCTTGATGATGGACAGAGATTCATGAACGGGTGTTTCTGATGATGGACAGAGATTCAGAGACATGGATATGATTACTTTGAGGCGATTGTTTGAATTCTGAGAAATTATATCTTTGTGATTGCGTTTATCAGAGTTTATTTGTCTACACAAACTGAAGAATATTGAAGATTTGAATATGTCACTTATTTAGGGGGAAATTGGGGACCCTAAAACTTTCAAGTTTCATAATTGAAAAAGTGAATATTAAAAAGCAATCAATTCAGGGATGATGGTAATTTTTGATCTTCGTGGAAAGGTGGTGTTTTCTGATGTTTGTGCGAACCGATATGTCAAAGTTTTCTTTTCTGTTATGGTTTGGAACTCTCTGTCATATGCCCGATACTTTCTTCAGTTGTGAAGACTTGGTCAGATTCCAGTCTGCAATGAGATATACGTTTACCGGAATATTATATTGGGATAGATTTCATGCTGAGAGGGAATTTCTATGATTGAAGATGCTGATTGTGTCTGTTTTCATAAAGATCAGAATGTATTACAATTCGGTGAAGATTGAAGATTTCTGTCAAATGCAGTGGTGTTTGTGGATTTTATTTTTTATTCACGACGATTAAATGAAGTGATCCTGCATCTTGATGTCATATCCGGTGGTTTGAAGTATCCCTCTATGTGACTGATAAGTTCTCACTGTGGATGTGCTTGAAGAAAGGGGAAATTTTGTTGATTGTTGTGATTGTACAAGATTGCAAGTTATTTCCTGCATACTTGATGATTCAGTCAAGGGAAGTTTGCTAAAGATAGAGGCGTCTGCAGCAAGCTGACTGAAGATTGCTAGAAGATCAAAGTCTGGATTCGATAGTAACGTCCAAGGGGGAATTTGTTGATACATGAATCTTGTGTGGTCGTTACTGTTCGAATTGTCAAACAGACTGAGTTGACTTGAACATGAACTGTGGTCCGAACTCCAGCCGAACTCTGTGTTCGGCTATGTCCGAAGGTGGTCCGAACTTAAAGTTCGGATGAAGTTCGGACAAGGTTCGGAGGTGCCCAGTTCAGACAGAATGAAGAAGTATAAATAGTTTCGTCTTTGTATTTCTTTGTAAGTTTCTGTCCAGTGTCTTTCCAGATCAATGTTTTGAGAGGGGAGGTTCTATCCAACCTCCCCCGGAGCTTAAACGTTTGTATACTCCTTTGGTTTATGTAATATTTCAACACGATATATGACAAAACTTCCGTCTTGATGTTATCTACCATAGAATCGATCCATATATGCATTTTCAAGTGGTATCAGAGCAAATCCAGGTTGCTCTATTGCGTTTGCTTTGATCGTGATCATTTTCTTGACAAAACTGAGTGTTTTTCATTCAAAAACGAGTCAAATTTTGAGCTTTTCGAGTGCATTTCATTTCTAAAACATTTCTATTGAGTTTACTTGATTTCCTGTCAAAAATTTCGTTCGAAAACACTGAAAAACGAGAAAATGGTGTCGAGTGAGCTAGTTTTTGTCTGAGGTTCGGACAACTTCAAAATAACCGCTCCGAACTCGAGGTTCGGACGGAGTTCGGTGTGTTGTAGTTCGGTGAGGGTTCGGAGCTCATTCGGTCACAGATCGGTCCAGGTTCGGACATAGTTCGACACGGTCTCGGTTCAAGTTCGTTGTTGCTTCCGAAGGTGAGGTTCGGAGGGAGTTCGGCCATATTCAAATTCGGAGGAGGTTCGGACGAAGTTCGGAGGAGGTTTGGCAGAGGTTCGGAGTGAACAGTTTTCAACTTTCAAGTTTTGATATCGAATTTCTACATTTCCGAAATGTATGAAATTGGGGTATTCGTTGAGCGTCATCGTCAAAATGTGCCAAAGTTGATAAATCTTGAAGATTATCATGGTTGGGCAACAAATTTTAGAGCTTATGTTAATGATTTGGATTAAAATTTGTGGTTACCAATTACGGATGAACATAAGTATCCAACTTATGGTGATGGTCATTTTAAGGAGATGCACAATTTTTCAAGTGAAGAAAGGAAATCGTATGATCAAAATGAAGCGGCTGCTGCACTAAATCTTGTTAGCTGTGCCTATAATTCTTAGAAATCAAGTCAGGAATTATCGAAAAGCAAAACTGATATGGGATTTTGTAAAGACACAGTGTGAGGAGCATATGTCCAAAATTTCTCAGAAAATAGTTTGATCAAGATTTGAAGTTTCAAGGTAAGATTGAAGAGTTAGAGAAAAAGGTGGGAAAATTGACTGAGGAAAATATTTTTCTGACAAAGGAATTGGAGAAATGGAAAAATAAAGTTTGTGATGGCTTAGAAGCAGAAATTCAAAAGGATGTGTCTACATCATGTTCAAAGTGTTTGGAATTTGCTAGTATTAAGAAAGAATAGTTGAAAGAGAAGAATTTGTTGGTTGAAGAATGCAATAAAGCTCAAGCTAAGGAAAAGGAAGCTGTTGAAGATTTTGATGCTTTATTTGCGAAATGTTATCCTCTTCAACAAAAATATGAAAATGTTAGTAAAGCTGCTGTCGAAGTTGCCGATAGAGTAATACAACATCAGGAGGAACTTACAAAGTTGCATGATGAAAATGGTGAGATTCAAAGTCAAAATAACATTTTGAAACAATGATGTTATTTACTATAAGAAACATGTAGAGAAAGTTACTGCAGAAGTTCTGGAAGAATGTCGCTTGAGACAATGTCATATAATTGATTATAACAAATTGTCTGACAAGTACATTGCTTCGCATAAAGAGTTGTCAGAAGCTAATATGAAAATAGCTGAATTCAAGATTGAGATTTTTGATCTGCAAAGGAAATTGAACAATTGCAACAATTCACCGACTTTCTTGAATTATTTGTACAAGTTGGAGAAGAGTCAGGAGAATGGTAAAGATGCAAGTCTTCATCAAGTTCCTGCTCCTATGGATATTGACATATCTGTTCCAACTATACCATCTGGTATTGCACAACATGATTATTCAAAATTTGCTGATACCAGTTCGGGAAAGAAAACAAAGTCCAAATCCAAGAAGAATAAAAAGGAGGTTGATTATTGCAAAGGATTGAAGTTTGCTTCCAAATCTACATTTCTAGAACAAGAAAAGGTGTTTTATGGAAATTCAGAAAATGTGAAAGTGCCAAAGTTTTCTGAGATTGTGATAGATGATTCTTTGATTTCCGGGAAGAATGATCTGAAAGGTATCAAGTCTGAATTTACAAAACTTGCCAAACAAGGTCATAAGATACCAAATTCTGTTCAAGATAAGTTCAAACAGAAAAATGTTGGTTTGGGATTTGAAGAAACAGAAATGCCGACTAAGGATTTCAACAAGAAGGAATTCAAAGCGAAGAAGATAAAGAAGCAGAAGGTGTTTTCAGATAAGAAGCCACAATGTTGGAAGAGGAAAGTATCTTCCCCAGATGAAAAGCTTTCTTCTGAAGAGTCTTCTTGTATATCTGATGCTACACCACAAGGCGGTAACAATTCAGATTCATTTCATTCTGCTAAATCTAACAGGTTTTGTCATAACGATAAATTCTTTGGTTATGGAGATGATTCTGGATTTTTATGATTCTCCAAAATGTTTTCCAAAATTTCAGAAACCAAAGAAATCTAAACCTGTGTTTTCAAAAGTTTATGATGAATGTCTCAACTGATCAGTTTGGAAAACCATTTCAATTCAATCCAACTGGTAACATGACTTTGTTATGTTTGTCGTAAGAAGGGTCATTATGCAAATAATTGTCCTACGACAACTAACAATTCATCATCAAATGCCAAACATACAATGTATGTTGATCTTGATGGCATTATCTTTAGTGATACCAATACCCAACACTAACTTTTTCTGCAGGAAAAAGAAGATTACTTCGGAAAAGTTGGGTAGTAGTTCTGATTGTCACTCATCGGTTGACAATGGTTCACTAGAAATTATAAAACCAAAACAAGAATGGAGACCAAAAGTTGTCTCCACGGCCAACACAGATTTTGTTGAAGACACTGGAGCGACCTACCATCGTTAGGGTATGAAGGTCGGGGTCTTAAGAACTTACTATTTTCCAGTGTTTGCAGGTATTTCAGGAAGACCTGTTAGTAATCGAGAGATTGCTGACAGTGAGATACTTGTGGTTTAAGTTCAAATGCATCGTTCTTATCTTTGAAATACTAATTTTCAAAAATATCATTTTCAAAAATGTGTCAAGTGTTGATCGATCATGTTCATGTTTGTTTTTCATTTTCTTTCGTTCCTATTTTAGGGGGAGAAAATTTGAAAATTCAAAAAAAATAGTATTTGTTTGAATTTTAGGGGGAGAAATTTGGTAAAAACTATAAAAAAATGACGAATTGAGAAATTGATCCGACAAAAGCGAGAAATGATGGTACATCAGCATATACGTTATCTGCCATGGATAGACTAAGTCTAAAGGCTGTAGGTACTTGTATAATCTGTAAATGTGCATGACTAATCTGATATCTGCAAGTAAGATATAAACATAAAGCTTGCCTGATAATCTTTGGTTGTTTGCTTCTTGATGAATGCTATGTGATGATTCTGACAAAAATAGAATAATGAGATATCCTGATGAATGCATGTTTTCATTTTGAAAGATTTAAACTTGTTTGATTTTCTTTATTTTGTCAAACGATCGGACTTTCTCTGCGTATCGAAAGATCGACCTGATTGTTGTTCGTTTGACATTCTGCTTTATTTTCTATTTGTGTTTCGTATAATCCATCGGACTTTCTCTGCGCGTTCGGAAGAACCGACCTGATTGTTGTTGGATTATACAACTTCAACTTGTTTTGCTTTCTTATTTTCTCAAATACTTGGGCTTTCTCTGCGTGTCCACAAGACCGACCTGATTGCTAGGTATTTGGGGTTCTGCTTTATTTTTGCATGACTCATCAAGGATGATTAAATCTCAAAGCAAATTTGCTTCTATATGTTAAAAATGATGATTTGCTAGTATTTCTGATAGAGTGGAGGCCGAGTTATCAGTGCATGACAAAAATTACCTTAAGCATATCTGAAAACGATAAAAATTGATTGGTGCATGCTGAAATAAACATAAATGTTGTATTTGCGATTATCTTGGCTTGCATGCTGATTAAGACCGAAATCGAAATGTGCTAGATGCGTTATGTCTGATATGATCTCGCGTCGTGATCTTTCTCGCAAAATACCAAAAATAGAGTTTGTTTCTGTATTGCAATTTCATTTCATTTCAAGAAAAGTACAAAAAGATTTTTGGTGTGTTTTAACATAAGTTTCAAAAATCAAAAAGAGTTTAGGTTTGTTTTGATATAAACTTCGTAAAAGCCAAAAAGATTTTACTTCTTATTTGTTTTCGATTGATCGACGCAAGATACGAAAAACATTTTCAAAACATATATCTTGGATTCTCTAAGAGAAGTTTTGCGCCAAGATTATTTATGTTGGCCAGGTACTCAAAGGAAAGATTTCATCACAACTTCAAGTCTTCTGAAGCTGTTGATAAGAAAGAAAGAAACTGTGCATCGTCAAATATTCAAGATCAAGCTACCATCAAGTTGAGGGGGAGTTTGTTCGTAGAATATGTTTTAACTAGCGAACAGATACTGCACATGACGAGGGGGAGTTTGTTGATACATAATATGTGTGTCATGTGAAGTATATGAACGAGACGATGTTTATGAGTGGTTGAAGAACAATCCAACCAACCACCAAAATTTTGGCGAAGGATCCATGGTGAGGCTTAGCATGAGTTGTCTGTGGGATAAGGACCACCTGGTTCCTGATTTCGTCCGCCGAGAAGGTTCCGCCATCCAAGGTGAAATCTTTGGGGATCTTTTAGTGTGCCATGTCGTTCGAAGTTTTTGGCGGGGATGTTGCCTGGCATGATGCATTCATTTGTTTCGCGAGAAGTTTTTCCTTGTGACTTATGGCGGCATCGGACCAGGCTTCATTCCTGTCAAACTCTCTTGAGCCAGGTATTTTTCTTTCCCTTTATGCCAATGCGAGTACCCTTACTTTCTATGTTTTTTGTATCTAGGCCCTGTTGTCTGGGCGGAGCTTCTTTTTCCGCCGCTGCGGAGGGGTTTGAAATATTCTCCCAGGAGGTTGGCAAAAGACAAGGTCACAATGTTGGGACGCACCGTCTGTTGTTTTATTCTCCCGCGGCTGGACGACACATGGGATCATGCGCATCTTTTAAATCTTGCGGTTAAGGTATGTGCGAAAGTTGTTTTCTGACTATTTCCATCCCTGCTTCTCCTATGCGTGCGATGACTTTGTCTTTCATTATCTCTAGGGACCATCTGGAGGGCCCACCCTAGAATACTGTGAAGACTACCTGCTTGAGAGCGGAATTGCTGGGGTGGTTTTTCCTGGAGAGGAGGTGGGGGGGGGGTCTGAGGCTGTTGTCCTTCCCTCCTTTATGAGCTCCCTCTCAATTGGTGAGATCACGAAGCGGGGAGCCTCTGCGGAAGAATCCAGGAGGTCCTCTGCTGGCACCGCCGAGACCTCGAAGAAGACGAAAGGGAAGGAGGTTGCCCCGCCGCTTAAGAGGAGGAAGAACTTGGTGACCCAGATGGTCCTAGACGCATGCGCTGGTAAGTTCTATTTTACTTTCATATTTCCTGTGCTCTCCTCCTTGAATTCTCATTATCTTTGTTCGTTCTTCCCAGGTGGTGCCAAGGCCCTTTCCTCAAACACATCCCCTCTACCTCCGCCCCCACCCCCACTCCCGCCACATGGCAAGGGCAAGGGCTTGTTCACGCTGGCCACCCTAAAGGCAACAGTTGAACACCGGGCGGAGGAAGACGCCTCTCTCCGCCAATACCCAGAAGTTGACCCTTTGGTCCGAAAAACTTCTGTAGAAGCGCATGCCTCTCAGTCAGCCTGCGAGGCACAACTTCAAAAATCACGCGCGGTTGCGGCTAAGAGGAGGGAGGCCGCTGAGAAGGCCAGGCAGGGAGACAAGATGGAGGGGGTGAGTTCTAAGGAAGTACCAAAGATAGGTGGAGAGACTGAAGTGGTTCCCCGTCAGAGGGAAGAAGAAGAAGAAAGGGCGGCAGAGGGTCGTCGAAAAGAAGATGAAGGGAAGAAAGCGAAAGATGATGAGGCTGCGTATAGGAAGGTGGAAGAGATGAAGGAGGAGGAGCTGCGAAAAGAGGAAGACAGGCGTCTGGCGGAAGAGCGACGCCTGGCGAAGGAGCATGCTAGAAAGTTAAACACTGATAGCACTGCCTTCCAACATGACATGATTTCTCATGCGGTTTCTTCTTCTGGCGGGGCGAGTTCCAGCTCACCAAATCCCTCCGCCGACCTGTGGCAGTACCCCACCAGGGCCAACTTAGAACGACTTAACGCCCCCTGGCCCTTATGTGCCTAACTGGGGTATTTTTCCTGGTACTCTCCTCGACACTTACGAGAAGCGTCGGGAGTTTCTCTGCCACGCTTTTACCGATGCGGGGAAAGATCGCCTCCACGGTATGGAGAGCGTGGCGATCCGCGCAGAGGCGGTTATGGGCCTCCTGGTAGCCACCGAAGCCATTCCCGAACTCTTTCACAGGCAAGAGTATGACAAAGGAAGGATAGAGCAGGCGAGGGCCTTAGCCGAAGAAAGGAGGTTGGAGGTTTTGGTGGAAAAGAAGAAGTCCCTTGATCTAGCCAGTGATGCCATACGGGCAGAGGCTAAAAGGAAGGAGGAAGAGGAACGGGCGGATCTCGCCGTGGCGGAGGCTGACAAGTTGAGGGCTCAAGTGGCGACCCTACAGGCCGCTTATGACAAAGAGAAAGAAGTTCATTTGAAAGCCCAAAACATACATGAGCGGGCCTTCCGCTCTTATAATAGGTGAGAGGGAAACTCAAAGCCATGCAAGCCCAACTTGCCTCTGCCAGCACCAACTTGGAGGATTCTGACCGGGTCAGGCAGCTGCTAAACGACGATCTTGCCCATGCCAACGAGAAATGCAAAAAACTTGAAGATGCCCTGGTTTAGAAGGATGCCCTGCTCACCGACGTGGTGACGGCGCACAGCGCCCTAGAGGCTCAGCTGTCTGAGGCTCTTCAGTCGCTCCAAGCTGCCCAAGAGTCCACCAACGCTCATCTGGTGGCCAGGCTTAGGGATGATATTCAGTGGCTTCTGGAAGATGGCATGGTGCTAGCCTACAACGTAGGTCAACAAAGCCGTGCCTACCAGAACGCCCTTTACCACTATATGGAAGCTGCCAGGGCGATAGGTCAATTTGATGGGTTAGAGGCAGGCTACCGCCTCGGCACGCAAGGTGGCGACATCAACCGCCATGTATGGTATGATACCAGCATGGCCAGCAAATTTTCGGATAGGGTTAATGAATTGAGTGACCACGACCCTTCTATCTTTCACGCCCTCAGGGAGCATGCCTTGGATGATGATTTGACGAGTGTTCGTCAGCTTCTTATTCCTCCCCATGAGGAAGGAGAAACGGAAGATGAGGTCATGGAAGCGGAAGGATATCCCATGAGTCCTGAGCAGGTGGAGGGTGAGGTTGTGGCCGAGCCAGAGAATGAAGATTAGACCTTGTTTTCTTTATAGTTTTTGCACTTGTATCTACTAGTTGCCCTTGGGGCCTGAATTGTAACCGAATCTTGGTTGATACTATAATGTGTGTTAATCCGTATCACTTGTGTATTTTTGGTCACTAATTAGCGCGTTATTTTATGTTTTGCGGCTATCATGATGTTGTGAATGTTTGACTTGTTTTCAAGGTATTTTTGACTTACGCGTGGCCTTGTTTTTCTAGGGCGTGTCCGCGGAAATATGTATGACTTTTTATCATGACGATATTGGTCCACACTCTTTGCAAGTTTCAAGTTTTTATCGTGCCAAAGGGAATGTCCGCTACAGACAGAGTATCCCGGACCTACGCGCCTGACTTCAGGGCGTACCGCGGAGCAAATGTGTGTTTTTGCTAAGTTTTGTTTTTGTTTGTATCATGCACGCTTTTGTGTAGATATTTGTATTAGGTTTAGACACTATTTATAGTTCGCAATTACGTAGATTTTAGCCTTGTTAGCGTAATCTATAATTGGAAAATAACAAGCTTTTGATAGCAAAGCGGAAAAACGATACTTTCATTAAAACACTGACTTTTTTCATGGGAAAATAACAAGTTACATATAACACTTTCGTAGCTGCGCCGCATTCCAAGTGTGCGGTACTGGCGTCCCATCCAACTTTTCCAATTCGTAGGCGCCTTTGCCCAAATCCTTTTTAATTACGTATGGGCCCTCCCAGTTTGGACTGAGTTCCCCCTTCCTTGAATGTCACTTTCTGTACGCACTTGTTGTAATACTTTTTCAGTTGCTCTTTGTACTTTTGTTCTCTGACCACGGCTAGCTCACGCTGTTCCTCTAGGAGGTCCAAGTTCTGGCGGAGCTCCTCATCATTGTTAATGAGACAATTGTTAAGATGTCTGTAAGATGGGATTCCGATTTCTGCGGGGATCATGGCCTCTTAGCCATACGTGAGGCTGAAGGGTGTTTCGCCGTTGCTTGATTTTTTCATCGTTCGATGGACCCATAGGACGTGTGGGACCTCATCTACCCAGGAGGCTCCTTCGAAATCAAATCTGGCTTTTATGCCGTCGAGCAGGCTTCTATTAATCCTTTCCACCTGGCCGTTCCCTTGCGGGTGTGCGACAGAGGTGAAGATTTGCTGAATCTGTAGCTCCTCGCACCACTTCTTGATGAATTTATCTGCAAAATGTGTTCCATTGTCGGTTACTAAATAGAGCGGGATGCCGAAGCGGCAGATTATGAACTCCCACAAAAACTTCTTGATGTTCACGGCTGTGATTGTAGCGAGGGGATTCACCTCTACCCATTTGGTAAAATAATCTACTGCCACCACTAGGAACTTCACCCTCCCCGCCGATTCGGGAAAGGGACCAACGATATCAACCGCCCACTTTTGGAAAGGCCATGCGGACGTTACTGGGATTAAATTATTCTTTGGTCTGGAGATCATTGGCGCATATTTCTAGCAACTGAGGCATTTTTGCAACTCTTCTACTGCCATCGCGTGCATGCCTGGCCAGTAAAAACCTGCACTTTTTAGCTTGGCAACCACAGCTTTGGGCCCCGCATGAATTCCGCAAATCCCCATGTGCACCTCCCGGATAAGGTAAGTTGCCTCTTCCGGATCAACACATCGGAGTAAGGGACCCAAGTACGTCCGCCTGTATAGAACGCCATTAACCATCTGATAGTGTTCACATTTGCTTCGCAACTTGCGGGCTTCTCCTTTATCTAGCGGGAGTTTTCCGCCTGTCAAATATTTCACAATTGGGGACATCCAACTGTCGGGCGAGTGCTAGGCCACATTCACTCGATGCACTTGTATCGCGGGTTTCTTCATCCACGTGCACATTTTGTAAAGGCTCCACGAAGCATGAGGCTAGCTTGCTCAATGCGTCCGCCTTTTTGTTCTTTCTTCGAGGGGCATGGATGACTTCGCAAGTCTCGAAGGCTTTTATAAGTGATTTGCATATGCTTAGATATTTTGACATTGACTCATCCTTGGCCTCGTATTCTGCATTAATTTGGTTTGTCGCCAGCAGAGAGTCTATATGCGCGCGGATTTGTTTAGCTTCGTGTTTCAGCGCCAACTTGAGTCCCGCAATTAAGGCTTCGTATTCCACTTCATTATTGCTTGTGCGGAAGTTTAATTTATAAGCGCGTGCATATTCTCTCCCTACGGGACTGATGAGGATAACTCCCGCTCCGGCTCCTTCTATGCTGGATGCGCCATCAGAATGCAAGTCCCAGATCTAGTCGGCAGGAATTTCCTTTATCTTAGGGATGCAAAGCTCTTCTAGTGAAAGTTGTGTTTCCGTAGGAATCTCATAAATGAAGTCCGCAATGACTTGCCCTTTAACAGCTGTTCGAGGCTTAAAAGTCAGATTATACAGCCCTAGCTCGATAGCCCATTTACATAGGCGTCCCGAGAGATCAGGTTTTTTGAGCACATGCTGGAGCGGGTAGCTTGTTAAAATTTCGATGTCATGCGCCTGAAAATATCTTCTTTGTCGGCGAGAGGCGTGTACCAACGCGAGCATTAGCTTTTCTAGTGTCGAGTAATTAGCTTCCGCATCGGTTAAGACCCTGCTTATGTAGTAAAAGGGGGTTTGTACATCTCCCCTTTCCACCAGGAGGACGAAGCTGAAAGCTCGTACTGACGCTGAGAGATACATTTTCAAGGTTTCGTCCACGCAGGGGGCTGTTAACGCTGGCTAGTTGACTAGGTACGCTTTGAGGTCTTAGAAAGCCTGTTCTGCCTCAGATGTCCATTCGAAATGGTTGTCCGCCAGACATTTTTTCAAGACTGTAATGAATGGTAGGGATCTTTCCGCATGTTTTGACAAAAATCGATTGACAGCGACCAACCTTCCATTAAGCGCTTGTACTTCTTTCAAAGAGGTGGGAGATGGCATTTCTATAACCGCGACGACTTTCTCAGGATGAACATGGAAACTAGGAATTTTCCTTCCTCCATACCGAAAGAGCATTTTCCGGGATTTAGCTTTATATTGTTCTTTTGAAGGGCGAAGAATGTTTCCACAATATCTGGAAGCAGGCGATTCTCCTCCAGGCTTTTGATCACCAAATAATCTACGTACACCTCCACGTTCTTTACTATATGCCCTTGAACATCTTATCCATCATCCACTGGTATGTGGCCCCCGCATTTTTTAACCCAAAAGGCATCTTTGTGTAGCAGTAGATGCCATTTTCTGTGTAAAACGCAGTCTTTGCCTCATCTTCTATGGCCATTTTGACTTAATGGTAGCCCTTTTAGGCGTCCAAGAAACATGTTAATCGAAAAGGAACCAAATAATCCACTTTTGCATCGATCACAAGAAGGGGGTACGCATCCTTAGGACAAGCTTTGTTCAAGTTAGTGTAATCGACGCACATGCGCCAAGAACCATCCGCTTTAGGTACAATTACCGGGTTTGCCAACCAAGTCGAGTCGTGAATTTGGCGGACTATTTTACTGCTTCTAGCTTTCCAACTTCTAAGGTTATAATTTTTTTCCGCTTTTCTCCCATGTGCCTTTGTTTCTGCACATAGGGCTTGGCATCTTTAAACACCCTTAGGTGATGCTCCGCTATCTCCCGTGGGACACCCGTCATATCCCCATGGGTGAACGCAAATATATCCATATTTTCCCGCAAAAGTTGTTTCAAGTGATATCTAATTTTTTGCGTTAACGAGGCACCCAATGCTACAGTTTGATAAGGGAAATGAGGGTTGATGGCCCATTTTTCTGTTTTATTTACGGGCGGCGCACGCGGTTGGGAAGTAACTCCCGCGATCATGATAGGCTTATCAGCCCATACCTAGGCAACCCCTCGTGGGGTCGAGAGTAATAGCAAACCGTGGGCCGTGGAGACTATCGCAGCCAAATTTCCTAGAGTTGGCCTACCCAGGATGGCATTTTGCTCGCTTTTTGCGGGTACAACCAGGAAGGTAGTCATGACCGTTCTGTCCCTTGTACCGTCTACCATTGTTATCGGGAACTCAATTTGGCCCAAAGGCATGCAAGTTTCTCCAGAGAACCCGCTCAAAGATTCATAGACTGGTTCCAAGCGGGCCTTATCCTCTGGTGCTAGCTGGCGGAAGTATTCTTCATAAATAATATCGGCGGAACTGCCTGTATCAACCAGGACTCGGCGCATTCTATAACTTACAAGGCGTAGGGTGATCGTTATTGCGCCCTTGTTGTAATCACCAACTTGCGGGGGGAATGTTAGTGGTGCGAGCATCCAAGATTCAACGCGTTGGCCAATTTTTTTTTCCCAGTGGAGACCTCCCTTCATCATGAAAACATCTTTGTATTTTGGAGAGCCTTCTTTTTTCTTGTCATCACAAACTTTGCAATGTACTTCTTGAGCCCAAAACACTCATCTGTGGTGTGTCCATGACCCTTGGGGTAATCACAGTACTTTTTAGTGTCACGGGTGTTTCTCTCTTTCATTGGCCTTGGCTCTTCCCATTTTAAATTTTCGCCATTAAGAATGGCGCTTGGGGATTTGGTGAGATACCAGTTAGTAGAGGACGCGAGCTGCCCCCATTTTACCGCTGATGCTTCCCTTCCTCAGTGAGGCTCGCGGTAGGAGTCGTGCCTTTCAGAGCTTGATTGGTAAGGAGTGAAACGTGCGAACTCTGGGGGCGGGTGACTGAATTATGTAAAAGCCGGTAAAGTCCCGCTTAACGGGTTGCTAAAGGGGTTATCCGGTGGTGTCTCAAGAAAGGAAGTTGGCGGGACGGACCTTGACGGTCTTGATGGAGCCGCCATTGCAGTACATGACGTGGACGGCGGGCGCCGCACGATCGAAAGGTTATACGGGCTAGCGCTAGATCCGCTAAGCCCGAAAAAGATACTCCATGCCGCGGGAGCGGAATTAGGGATGACCGCGCTTGCCCCTGCCCCAAAAGCATATCGCATCGTGTTCCCGCATGTAGTTTGGCTAGGAAAAACAGAACTAGCTAAATGAGCAAGCGTACCGGAACTAGTCGCAGCCGGTGTTCGGACTGGTGGAGATACCGGATCGCCCTCGGGGTTCTCCGGTTGCTCAGGGGAAGCATATGAATACTCAAGAAGATTCAAAGGATCTAAGTGTTGGTCCGCACTCGTGAGGAGCGGAAAAGGTGGTAAATCAGACATGGCTACTCGAAAAACTGGAGAAAATGCAGTAAATGCTCAGTTTGTGAAAACTCGGATGGCACAAATGAAGAGAAAAAAAATCACCAAAACTGGATAAAGGGTGAAAGATGATCTCTAGGGCTTTTCGAGTGAACCAACTTCGATTCAACGATGGAAAGCCTACACACTAGAGCAGCGCGTTAAGGCGTTACAGGGTGAGCCGGAGAGGGACCCTTGTATCGGCCCTCTGGCGTGAGAATCAGTGGTTGGTATGAGAGAAGCTAAGTATAGTAAGTGAGAGAGTGAGAGAGATCATATACCTTTTATGATGATCAATAGTCCACTATTTATAGACTCACCATTAGGGTTTCTTAGGAGACAAATGACGTCAGCGCGTGTGGGACACATCGCGTGAAGGAATATCTCAGGTGTTTCTCTGTTACGCGTGTCACTTTCTCATTGGTCCTGGACCACATGCAGAATGTGGGTTTGTTATGGTGAGGACCATTCCTTGGTGGAGAATTTAATGCCTAACGGTTTGTAAGGGTGGGTGTGTGCCCCATACGCGCACATACGCTTTATTCTTCTTTCTCCATATGTCCAAGGTGTACTTATAGGCTGACCCCATCGTTGATATGGTCTTACTGGGCTTGAAATAGGTTGGGCTTGAGCCCAGATGATAGGTTTGGTCCCTATCCTCTTCAACCATCATTGTGAAAAAAGGTAAAATTGCATTGCAGCAAACGCATCCATACATAAAGGATATAACATACCAAAGAAGCTAGTCAAGATATCTTAACTCAAACCATAATAACTATCAATGAAGTTCCATCTAATTTAACCTTTAGATTAATTTTGGATATTCAACTTTTATCTAATTATTTTGTTATGCCATATGCAATAAAGGGTAAAAAAAAAAACTCATAAACTAAAGCCTAGTTATATTGAGAAATACTTTCTAACAAGAAACTAATTGTGATTGGATAGTTGATGGGTGGGAGGGTTAGGGGTTATATATTTGCAATATAATTATGTTGTATATATGCAACACGGGGATGGGTGGGGGTGGGTCCGAGTGGTGGCTAGGGTGCAGGTTAGGGGTTATATATATGCAATATAATTATGTTGCATATATGCAACATGGGGGGGGGGGGGGGTTGGGGTGCGGGTCAGGGGTTATATATAAGCAATATAATTATGTTGAATATATGCAACACGGGGGTGGGGGTTAGGGATTAGATATATGCAATATAATTATGTTGTATATATGCAACACGAGGGTGGGGGTGGGTCGCGGTGGTGGCTGGGGTGCGGGTTAGGGGTTGTATATATGCAATATAACTATGTTGTATTTATGCAACACGGGGGGGGGGGGGAGGTGTTGTAAATATATGAAACATGGGGGAGCGTGGTCGTGATAATATTGAAAATTAAATATTAAATTACTTTATTAACCTTCATTTAAGTGATTTTTAGTTTTTTAGACTAAGGAGTGGTTTTCACATGATCTTTTACCCTATGTTACATATATGTAATCACTTATTGTATTTTATCATTAGGTATATGTGGTTACATATATGTAATTAGTAGTTCAAATATGTATTCCAGCAATTCTAGAGTGACGATTGAACATTCTTCTTCCCCAAAAGTCCTAGAGATCCGCTTCGGTTTTTATGAATTTATTCATATTCGATTTTTTGAATGTAGAATCCTTTACGTGCGTTTTTGTTGAAAATCTTAATCAAATCACAAATATTTTGAATATATTTAGGGATTTTGTTATCTAATGATGGGGTTTTCAAAATTATTTGTCTTTAACTAATATACCCATCCTAATGATTTTTTAATTAATTATAGGTTCTTTTTATTTACAGAAATACCACAAGTAATGTGAGTATTATAGAGAAAGGTCAACGGGTCAACATTAGTCAACAGTTAGAAGTGTCAACATCTTGTTGCTATTCGAGTTAACAACCTTTGGGTACAAGTCAGTAACTTGCTAAAAGTATGAGGACTGTTTTTGGTAATCTTTAAACTCGAGGGACTGGACTTGTAACTAGTTTGTTAATTGGTTGTTAATAGTGTATAAGAGCTCAATTAAGCTCCAATTTAGGCACTTCTTGATTGTAATCATTTTCTTCAATTCCTTTTCCAATATGTTCTCTTAATCATTCGATTATTCAATAAACTTGAAATCATTTTTTATTATTATCGCGTTCATACTTAATTTCCATAGTTCGATTCGGTGTTGTTAATCTCTACAAGTGGTATCAGAGCCAGCGTATTGCGGCTCGATTGAAGAGAATCTGTGAATCGAAGGTTGATTAGAGACTAACGATGGTGTCCACCAAGTTTGACTTAGAGAAACTTGATGGAAGAAACAATTTCGGATTGTGGAGGCTCAAGATGCTAATAAGCCAGAGGGACTAGAAGACAAGGACTGGAAGGAACAGTCGGCAAAGACATATAGTGTGGCGACCCTAAAAATTTTGCTTTCTTTCCCCAGCAACTACAGCAACGACGACAGCCGAGGCTGCGAACGCTACGACGCAAGAATAATTTTCGGGACGAAAATTCCATTTACAAGGGGATGATGTGACATCCGAGAATTCCAAGGTTAACTTCCGTTAGACAAACTCCGTTAGTTACGTTATAAGTGTTAACTTAGTAACTAATGCTTAACTAGGCCGAATACGTCCACGTCCTTTGGTTGATCACCGAACCCGTCCATATGTGTTATGTGTTCATTTATTTATTGTCATTACGTGCAATGTGATTTGAACGCATGATTTAATATTATTAATAGCATGACAAATTGTAAATTCTTGATTATGTGACAAATTGTATGTTTTTGGTTGCCGGCGAAACTACCGAGCGAAACTACAGATTCGCCCGGTAGCTAGCCAAGCTGTTCGGATTACATGAGATCAGAGCCAGTTTCGCCTGGCCAGCGAAACTGCCAGCGAAACTAGGCCCTGATATATAATATCTTAATAAACCCTAGTTTCTCCCATTTGCCTCTTTTACACAAAACACACGCACTCTCCATCTTTTCTCCTGGAAATCTGGTCAGCCGAGAATCACACCGAGCCATCGAGATCTCAGCCCCGAATCATCATCCATTGAGCTTGGAGATCGAACCGTGAGTCCCAAAAACCATTTCTATGCCTTATTCTATGTGTTTTTTTTAAAAGCATGCTTAGATCTTCATAGAATCACTTGATCTTCTGATATGAGGCTTAGGGATGCTAGATCTATCATAAAGTCAGTAACTTTACGTGTGAAATCAAACCATAATGAAGATTTATGCTAGATTAGGTCATTTTAGGTTTAAAATGCATTTTTGGTGATTTGATGATAAAAATCCATGTTTAAGGTGTTAAACTTGCTTCTGTGATGTTGGTAAATGTCTATGTATGCTAGATAATGAATTACATGAAGTATGGAAGCTGTTAGATTGATTTTAGGGCTGATTTATGTGTTTTTTCGCGACTGGCGAAACTGTGCAGTTCTCTGGGCGAAACTGCATAGCGAAACTATGTATATCTTCAACCAGCGACACTATACAGCAAAACTGTAGTGTCGCCGTGTAAACCATGTGTGCCTGCTCGAACGAAACTACCGAGCGAAATAACCTGAACGAAAGTTCAAACCAGTTTCGGGCGAATCTAAGCTAGCGAAACTGTGTCAACAGTTTCGAGCGAAACTAGCTTAGCGAAACTGTGTCATCGGGTATTCCCTAGCGAAAGTGCTGCCCGTGCACACAGCGAAACTGTGTAGCGAAACTATGCTAGCGAAACTGTGACCAGACCAAAACCCAAACTTGTGCAACTTGCTTGAATGCTATGCCATAACTTACATGATTATGCAATAATGAACCATGTTTGATTTCTGAGTTATGTGAACCCTTGTTTATGATCAACCATCGGTGTCGTGTGTCGGTATGTCGAGTCGTAGTCCCAACGTGCTATGTTATGGGCCATAGTGACGCTAAGTTAAAGATTAGACACAAAACTAATACTTAAGACCTAAACGTGTTCATAGGTCTTCGTTAAGCAATACTTGGATTAATTAGCAAGTGTAGCCGAGCAACCTAAGGTGAGTTTCACAAACCCTTTAATTGTGAGCCCATTCGGGTCACAACGAATATACTAAACGGAAAACAACGCTGACATTTTGAGGTATCGCCAAATGGGATATCTGTTATGGAAGTTGGAGTGTTTTTATGGGAAGCACTTGCAACTGTCCATCCTTGGGATTTCAAATGAAATCCGCAACCAACTATTCGATAACACTTGGGATTTCAAAGGAAATCCGGAATAACCATTTTGACACTTAAACTCTTTTTAGGATTTCAAATGAAATCCAGAACAAACGATTTTAATATGACTAGTGTAGGTTAAAGTCTAAACCAAATGATATCACATGATTTCTAAGGATGCCTTAAAACTTAAAAGTCCTCAACAATCTAGTACCGTTGATCTGAGTAGCGAGGGGATGTTGGGTAGATCTACTGAGGGTTTGACAAACCCTGCTCCGCGGTACACAAATGTGTAGCCAACCGGTTGGAGGCCGAACGGAGTTCAATATCAGCCTGTTTTAGTTGTGGGTCCCAAGAGGAACACAACTGGAGGCACACACCATCGGCAAATGCCGAACTCTGATACGTCAGCTTTCAGCCTTGGTACGAACTTCCTTAGTGCATGGAAACCGGATTAGCTACCCGCGATATCGGTTGACCGCTTTAACTTTTACTTAACTAGTGCATATTCGATAATTCAACACTTGGCAATGTTTGCAAAAATTAATACTTATTATATGTTGATACATACGCTTATGAGACCGGGCCAATGCATGACATGCCCACCGTGAACTCACCAACCGTTAGGTTGACACTTGTGTGGTTTTCACTTTTGCAGATCGTTGAGGAGTATCCACTGGAGGTTGGCATGGCGCTTGAAGTTACTTAACTTTATTTTAAACTTAATTTGGGAATTAAACAACTATTTATGTTCTGTAATTAAAGCACGTGGTTAGTGCTAAGATACTTATGTTTTTTTATTCCGCTGCGTACTTTTGAACTGTTTTTATTATGAACATTTGAATTTTACTCTGATTCGTTTAGTATTTGTAACTAATGGTTGTGGTCCTGGTTTGCTCGCACCCCTTAACGGTATAAACTCCGTTAGTGGTTATTTGGGGGTGTGACAGATTGGTATCAGAGCCATAAGTTGCAGAGAACTGGAATCATTTTCTGAAAAACGATTTGGAAACTGCAACTTGAAACCTTAGTTACAAACGAACAAACAAATTCTCAAAACAAAACTTTTACGTGCCAACCTGGGATACTCGCTCTGCTGTGTAAGTAAATACTTCATATGTATATATATATATATAAATATATATAGACCGTGTCTAAGTAGTCTAACGGAAAAACCTTAGGAAGATTTCACACACGAATACGCGCACAAATTCGGGGGAAAGCAACAATGAAACGATGCTACACGCTACGTCCTGATTTCTACTACGATGACTACGCCGACGGTGACTTTTTATGGGAAAGCCGACTTTCGACGATAGTACTTACGACTTACGACGTTCTCCGACGACGCCTCGATTTTGCACGAAAATTTTTCTGGACTAATAGTGGGATAACGGGAAACTGGTTAATATACATATTATGGGATATGTATAGAGTATAACTGTGACTGAACACTGGCTACTTTAACTGTCCAGCAAAATGTCTGGAAGAGGACACGGAAGGAGCAACATTAACATCACCTGTCCCATCGTACCTTCTCGTACTTGCCTGTCCTTCTTGTCGGCTAGATCCCCTATACTCGCTTGCTTATTCCCATTGCCGAGTTTATCTTTATCCCTTCCGCCATGGCGATACCCGAGGTGGTATCCTTGGCCCGTCATCGAGACCAAGGGCTTCTACGTAGCCCGTCGCCTCGGGAGGTGCTTCTTTGTAGCCCTTCTATTTTTCGAGACCCTTATGAATGGCCTTCTGGGGGTATAGCCTAATAATTCTCGTTCTATATTTTTTTCTGTAGTGATTGTCACTTTTGTGTGTGTGAGAGTGGTTTCGAATCCTAACAAGTGGTATCTAGAGCCGGGTTCGTTACTCACTGGTTCATTATACACAGAAGACTCAGTTTTTTAGGGTTGCGACGGTGGTCATCGCCGTCACCCGTAGTTTAGCGGTCAATCAGTTTTCGGCAGAGATAAAGTCGGAGATCGGAGCGCTGAGAACAGTCACAGAAGACGAAGGAGACGAAAGGTTTGTTTCTCTTACCTTCTTGGCCATTCTTTTTTTTTCTTGCATTAGGCTTCGGTAAAAGCAAGTCGAACGGGAAAGAGTCATCGCCAGATCGCGAGTGACGCCGCCGAGGACTACGAGCAGAATCGTCGGAGTTCTGGTTTGAGATTTAATTCAAAATCAAGAACGAAGAAGTGGGGTATTTTGTTGGTATATTTTTCTCTGGTTGTTTACTTCTCGTCGCCGTCGCGTACAAAGCAGAAAGGTCATTTGTTAATTTTGACCTACATCTATTGTTTTGACCGAAGAACTCAAGAAAGAGAGGACCGAATTATTTTTTGAGCTAATTTAATTTTTGGTAGAGAATTAATTTTGGGCAGGAGCTCAAGTTGTCATATTAAATTGTTTTGGTCTAAAAATATTTGGGTCGGGATTCGGGAAGCGGTGTTGTTATTTTTTGTCCAGGAATTCTTTGATATTGTCATCGAGATTTAAAGTTGAGTTTCTCAGTTTGAGACAATAGCTGAGAGCGGGAAACTTCAGATTGAGAAGTTTGATGGTAAAGACTTTGGTTGGTGGAAAATGCAAATTGAGGATTTGCTAGTTCAGAAGGATTTGGACATGGTATTGGGTGAAAGACCAGAGAAGATCACACCAGACGAATGGAAGAACTTAGATAAGAAAGCCAAGGCCGTCATTAGATTGTCGTTGTCAAAGGATGTTGCGTTCAACATTCTTAAGGAAACTACAGCGAAGGGCATCATGGATGCATTGTCTAATATGTACGAGAAACCATCGGCAGCTAACAAGGTTTACTTGATTCGAGAGCTGGTTAATACGAGAATGCAAGAAGGAAGTTCAGTTACAGTGCACATCAACAACATGAACTCGATTTTGTCAAGACTTGGGTCGGTTGATATTAAATTCGAGGATGAGGTTCAGGCTCTACTACTGTTATCTTCATTGCCAGATAGCTGGTCATGAACTGTTACAGCGATTACGAGTCTAGGGCTCGGGATGATGTGACCTGTTGGAACTGTAAGCAGGTGGGGCACTTCAGGAGTCAGTGTCCGAATGAAAAGAAACAAGTTAACTCTGTAGAAGACTATGTTGATGATGAGACGTTAATATGCAGCATAGAGAGCAATGTTGATTCCTGGGTTATGGATTCTGGTGCTTCATTTCACGCTACCCACAGCAGTGAAGCATTGCAGAATCTGAAGGAAGGTGATTTTGGCAATGTAAAAATGGCGAACAATGATGTACTAGATGTTACGGGCATGGGTGACTTAGATTTGAAGACTTCAGCCGATTCATGGGTTTTGAAGGATGTCAGGGTGATTCCAAGCTTGAAGAAACAATTGATTTCACTGGGGCAGTTGGATGAACAGGGACATGATGTTAAATTCGGGAACGGGCAGTGGAAAGTTGTCAAGGGAAATCTAGTCGTGGCTCGAGGAAGAAAGAGAGGTTCGCTTTACATGGTTAGCTTACTGTCTGAGGGAGAGACCATCCCAGTTCAGAAGAAGTCCAAAGTCCGGTTCACAGAGTCTAGTGGGCAGAAGAAGGTTTGTTTTGCAAGAGATAAACCCAGAGCTACAGGTCAGATTCAGGTTGAACATACTAGGAAAGGTTCAGAAAAGCGGGCCAAGGGTTTTCGTGGCAGTGGGAGTACGGGTTGTGCTTCAGTCAAAGTTACCAAACGACCGTTTGTTAAGAGAACCAGTGGTCCAGTGGTTAAAGCCTCTCCAGTAGATTACCTGCTTAACGTGGAGAGTGTTGTTTGTTCTCAGGGTATCTTAGGATCCGGCAGTTCATTTCAGTGGGAGCCGGTAGGGGTCGAGGATGAGTCAGGGGCAATTGCCATGACTGATGTGTTGGAGCTCGAGGGAGCTTCAACGGGCCTTCAGGTTAACTGATGAGAAGGCCGCTGCAGCCAGGAGGATTGATGAGAATTACTAGACGTACAAGTGTTCACAGCGGATAGCAGTTGATGATGATCAAGCCTACAAGTGGGAGATTGTTGGGTTTGTGGAGCCTTGATTGGGCTCGTTGGCTTGGGCTGTAACATCCGCCTCCGACCCGTTAGCAAAACCCGACCCATTTCAAGTTCACCGTCCGGATTGGAAGTCCATCAAAACATTTCAAACATGGGATTAAACTTTTGGCACCATTTTTCATAATCCAAAAATCATTTTTACGTTATTAAGATGGTTAAATAATTAGGATTGTTTTCAAGCAAATGAATAAATTTATTTCGCAATTAAACGCGCGTTCGGGATTCATTTTATCGATAAACAAAGGAAGTTCATACATTTATTAGCTTACAAGTTCAAATGATGATTTTAAATGCTCATGATCATTTTCCAAGTTAAATGAATTAATCGTTTGATTTTTAGACAAACAATACGCGTAAAACGCAAGTAAAACGATTTTTTCGGTTTTCGCGCAACTTCGGTATTAACCGGACGACCCGTGAGTCTCAAAAATCATATTTTTATATTACATGATGTTTTTATATGACTAATGTAGCTCCTCGTAAAATTTGGGGTCATTTCGAGTTAAAACGATAATTTCGATAAATTCGCGTTTCGGTTCGCGAAACGTCATAACCGGAAGGCTTGTAAATTTCAAAACTTATATTTCTTCTAATTCCATCATGTTCTAATGAGTCTCATGAACTTATGTTTCAAATTTTAGCTCATTCCGATAAGAAGCGAAAAAGTTAGAGCAAAATGAAAAAAAAAAAGAGAAAGAAAGAAAGAAAGAAAGAGAAGTAGTGAAAAAAAACATTGTTTTGCAGCCTCTGGATTCGAACCAGCGACCTTTCCGCTACAACTTCAGCGACATGACCACTAGGCCAGCGCTGCGTTGGTGTTTTCTGACTCGCAGCTAAGGCTCATTTATAATGTTTATCGATGACCTGAATAGCTGATCGCGACTAAGCCTACGGGCTGAACTTGTTTTGGCCATAACTTTCTCGTTTCAAACCCGTTTTAGGCCCCGTTTTCGCCTGTGGATTCGTCTTCAAGTTTCCTATCTTGTTCTGCAAGAAAATTTCACGATTAAACTGATTTCCTTAATCAATTTAGATCGTTTCCATACTTGATTCCTTGACTTTCTCTCCAAGACTTGCCTTTATGCTCATAAAACCCTAATTCGACCCTCCACTCTATAAATATCAGTTGTTATGATCATAATAAACCCCACACAACCTTCTGCAACCTTCAATTTCGTGCTAAGCCTCCTCGATCAAGTTTTCAAAAGTCAAAGGTACCAACAGTTTGACCTTCCGAATTGACCAACCTCCTCCGACTTTCACACGTAAGTTTCTTCATAGTATTTTCTTGTTTTTATATGTATTTTAATACCCCATTGCTGGATTTGACCAAAACTCGTCTATATTAAAAGTCAACCTTTACCTACGCGTTTTAAATGGGGAAAACTACTAAAAATCACCAATACATGTAATCAATGGTTCTAATCTATTTTGATAAGTTGTATAAGTATATTATGATGTTTACAAACTATCAAAATTAGATTTTTATCAAAAACTTAAAAGACACGCGTTTTGACCCGTTAAAGTAAGTGTTTTCACGCATAACTTGCTCTTCTAGTACTTTTTAAATAAACGGAACATACCAACATGTTTTTGGGATACTAATGAACATATAATAAGGGTTGGATAAGTTTAAGTTTGACCGATGTACACTTTTGTAACTTTTGGGCCATTTATGTAATTTTTGAAAGTTAAGGGTAAAAAGTGTAAATAGAACAAAGATGTGAAATTTTCTGTTTTGAATTAACTTTTTAATAATTATAAATTGAATCTTAAATTCTGGAAATTTATATTCTCATGACTTTGTTAAATTGACATAATGGGCCCCTAAGTTTATAAAATTGCAATTTTAACCATAAACATTGCATAGTTGTCAAAAGTGGTATTCTGTTCACGAACGGGTCTTTTGGTAATATTAATCATTAAATAAAGTGTTTTTAATAATAAATAGTTAATAAATTCCCCAATTAATCAATTAATCATTTAAATCAACTTTCGATCGTTTTAGTCAATTATTCGGTCTTTCGAATCGTTAGGTTTTCATCAGGGTTAGCTTCGTTCCTCGCGTTCGTGATCTTCTCGCTTTTTGCTTTGCTATCAGGTGAGTAATCATAGCCCCGTTTTCGTTTTCATTATTTGGGGTGCAACATTGTATCTTATTCCAAAATCTTTAATCATTATTCTATCTACATTACTATGCGATTCCATGTTGTGCATGTGTATTCTTGATATGTAATACGTGTTGGATCTATATGTTGTATTCGTTTGTCGCTTGTCGCTAGTCATTAATCGCTTGTGTACCATTAACGATTATTTGGAAGCCTATGGGTCAATAATAGCTATTGGTCGACAACCCACCCACTACATTGAAAATGTATTCTTATTTTCAATGGGTGATTGATTTCCTAAATGTCTAGGTTTGGTTACACAACACCTTTATAACATGTTACACATAATCTATGAATTTCACTTGTCACATGAATCGCTATTATTTTTTTACTTATGCTATTTAAAACCTATGTTTACTCACCAACTCTCGTAGTTGACTTTTTATATTATACATGTTGCAGGAAATGACTGTAGTTGCAGTGATGACACTTAGGGCTTGCTTATGGACCTAAAATGACCTTAAAATTAGTAATTAGTATCATGATTTGTTTGTATTTATTTGGGTTGTATTGTATGACATTATTTTGTATATCAATAATGAATGGCATGTTTAAACTTGGTAACTATCTAGTTGTCATGAGCATCTGGACAATCATCGTGCCCCAACGTTTCCGCCGTTGGTTGGGGTGTGACAGATTGGTATCAGAGCCTTGGCTATAGGGATCTAGGTTATTAGAAATGGATGACCTAGACTATACCTTAGGTGTCCCACATGACTAGCTCATGTTAGTATGCCTTACTTTACTATATATGCCTGGATGCTTATTAAACGTGCCTTTTCGAACTCTCTTCTTTCCTAACACATGGCACACACTCACGCACTAACCCTCGAGGCTTCCTAGCCTCTTTCCGTAGTAATGGTGCATTACGTGCCATTTAGGGATTGATTTCTTGATTTTTGTATTCTCGTCGGGGTTAGATTTCTAGCAAATAGACATGTAGTAACTGGAAGGGGGAAAGTGCCGTGATTTGGGGCCTCCATCAGGCAAGTGTTGCGTATAAATTCGAATCAACCGTCGGACCTGGATGCCTGCCTGGGACGCCCTGAAGAGAGTACTTGAACCTATTAGGCCAAAGCATGTCTGCTAGAAATCATCAAATAATCCTGATTAGTCACGGTTATAGCTTCCCAATCGGGAGGTGATGGCCATTCCATTCGTTTTATCAAATCAACATGATTTCGTGTTTTGTGTGTTATCATCAACTCTAATTATGTTTTCAACGACTCTCGATGTTTCGTGTTTTATGATCTCATGATTTTCAAAATGCATGTTTTACACAATGATCCCTCAAATTCCATTAACTCGCCAATTTCATGACATGTTTTCATAAGACTTTCGTTTTTGGACCCTTACTTTCACAATTTCACACTTTTCCTCCCTCACATTTTATTCAATCGATTTACATATCATATTATTTACAAAGTTTCACTACCTCCTATGTCATCATTGATGTTTGGTTTACAAATTTACGAGTGCATACGACACCCTTGTGTTGTATCGCATCCCACGCAATGTCGCGATTTACATTACACGTTTACGGTTCAGCCTTATCAAGGTTACGATTTTACGTGTTTCCCTTATTCGTTTCTTGGCACCCTGAGTTCCATTATGTAAAGATCCTATCCTCAATTCGCATCTCGCATCTTGGATTTTTTTTCGCACACCACCCACGTGATTTCAAATACATGTTTTTCAATCATCACAACCACGACCCGGATGCTACCACATGTTAAACCAACAAGCCAATGTTCCATAGAACTCACGTATAGTCGTGTACACCCCCATTTTTGCCAACTCATTTTAACCCAACAAAACATCTCACGGGTCCAGACCACAAGCCCAACCTGTTGCACCAAAGCCCAATGGGCACACCCAATGTGGTGATTCACGAAGGGTGTGTTATGGGTTGGCCCATGCAAATGATGCGTCGGTCAAATCAGTCAATCAAGTTGCGCTTGGTCTCGATCATACATCTACAATCAAGTGACCACAAACCTAAACCTTAACTTGCAAAACTTAGCCACTTGGACTTCCAAAACACTTGATCTAAAATGTTTTATTTTGGCCTAACGTAATCTCATCAGTTTGCATATTGCACGCCTTTGGACAACGAGTTTTCAAAATTCATGAATGTTCGACGTCTATTTGTTCCAAAACCTATATATATAACCAATTCATCATCATTTGTAGGTTTGGTAAGTTCTCGTTGATGGACTCCTAAGTTGCACGTTCGCATGTTACGGGATTCCATGCTAAAACGACAACAAGGGTGCACATTGACGAGCTTATGAACCAACTTGCATACGATCACCCGTCTTTACTAAAAAATTTTAAGTCAGCCTTTGCGTAGCCACGTTTTAAGTTACATACACATTTTACGGTGTGCATGTCGAGAAGTCTGCTGGTCTGGAAATCTACGAGTTACAAGTACATGTGTTGACGGGATTCCATGTGTACGAGTCTACGATTATATGACCTCTCGAGTGGACGGCTCTACATGTGTGCCAACATCAAAAGTGTTACACAAATTTAAACTTCCTTTTGATCCCTAAACTTACTTTTACCCAACAGATGGATATTTTGGCTCACAATTGTATCAAAAATCTTTTTTTAAAATATATGTCTGTTTAGCCCATTAAGAAATCTCCATTTCAATTTATGATTGTGGTTGATCTTGGGTTCTTCGTGGTTCGCTAAATACTTTCAGGATATTCGCAAATGCAACCCCCTAATTTATGATCGCCTTCATCGGTGATATTCGAATTTACTCTAAATCTATCTTCGATTTTTGGATCATGGAACTCGTGTCACTTAAACGATAAGCTCATGGGGAAAAAAATTCATGTTGTTCATTTACGAATTTCAACTCAACAAGTGTTTCATGAACTCGATTTCTGTTATTTAAATTCCTTGATTCCACTAATTTCTCTTTCAGTTGGTTAAATTCATGGATGCGGTTATTGGTGATTCAATAATCGATCCGTGAATCACACTTTTATCTTTCAATTCATGGATACGATTATTGGTGATTCAATAGTCGATCCGTGAATCACACTTTTGTCATTTCAATTCATGGATACGATGTTGGTGATTCAAAAAAACGATCCATGAATTCCAGTTGTCATCTAAACGCATGACTCGACCTTGGTGATTCAACGGTCAATGCATGAAACCCATCCTTGGTATTTAAATCCATGAACTCGATTTTGGTGATTCAGTGATCGGTTCATGAATTTGACTCTTGGGGTTTAAACTCATGAATTCGTTTTATTAACTTGATATTCGATAATCGCATTATGAATATGACCTT
>JBCNJP010000008.1:41092922-41125794 GCA_039602395.1 Deinandra increscens subsp. villosa | reverse complement strand
CTCCAGAGATTGCACGACGGGGGCAGGAGCGGTGGCAGTGGCCCTGGTCTTGCGCTTGGTACCAGAAGTCCTTGAAGAAGGAGCTTTGGGAGCAGTCATAGGTTCGGTCTTCACAGAGGCAGTGACTTGCAGGTCCTGTTCGGATTCGCCTAGCAGAAGGTCATCCAGATCAATGTTTTCTAGGTTGATGGGAGTGGCAGCAGCTAAAAAAGCAAAAGTGTCAGAAATCGATAAAATCCAAGGTAGAAAAATGCAGGGTACCAACGTACTTACAACTTGACATAGTATGCGAGGTGGAGGAAGCAGCTTGGTGGAGATCGGTTCTGAATTCTCTATCAATTTCACTAACGGTCAGGAAGGCCTCAAATCTTTCGAGTGTCCCTGAATTTGCAGGACCAACGGAGCTCAGGCTGGGAACTGCAAAACACAAATCCAGGGTAAGTATTTGAATAAAATATAATCCTAATTCCTAATGCAGGTAAAAACCTACCATCTACTCTCCACCTAATTGGAAGGCTCATCCCTCCTGGAATAGTGGACCTCTTGACAAAGAAAAACTTCCCTTTCCATTCCTCATAAAACGAAGCCCGAGGAATCATTTGAACCTCTTTGCTCAGGGCTTTGAACAGGAATCGATTGTTGCCATGGGATTTGAGTTCATAACCCAGGGCCAACTCAGGCAGACCAACCAGGGAATTGAACTCGTTGTTCAAACGATCGATGGTACCCAAGATCCTCCAGATGATAGGAAGGGTTTGGGCGTAGGCAAGACCGGTAGCCTCGAAAAACTCAGCCAGGAGGCCGGAGAAAGGGTAAGAGAGACCCATGGAGAAAGGAGTGAAAGGAAAACAAACCCAGGTCTCCGAGCAGAAATCTGATCGGAGCCTTGCATCAAAAGGCCTGACCTCAGCGGATTCAGGGAAAAGACCCGACGACAACAATGCAGCGATGTCGCCGTCGGTAAAAGTGCAGGTCTCGAGCTCTCGATTTTGGAGGTAACGCTGGTCGAGGAAATCCTCTATCCCAGTCTTTTTAGTTAAGGTTTCCGACCGGATCTTTTTCCGAGTCATGGTCGGAGCTAATGAAGGAAAAGGCAAGATCGGAGAATTTACCTGGAAGAAGGGAATCGGAAGCTGAAAGCGTCGCCGGAAACCTTTTGCTCTCGAAGAAGATTGTGTGAAGAAAGAGGAGGTTAAAGGCTGTATTTAAAGAGAAAGAGGAGTTACAGAGGTGATGGGAAGTCTCTTGAGACGTGGCATCATGGATGCGATTTTAACGGCCACGATTAAGACGAGGGATGGTGTGACCCAAAAATTCAAATTTTCACAGCTGTAAGTTCTATCCACAACTCGCGAAAATTTGGGGGCAATTGTTATACCCTGAATTCTCGGCTAATAATCCAGGGGCAGGTATTACCCAGGAATCGCATGACCCGGAATTAAACAGGTAAAGTACAAAGTGACCCTGAATAAATAGAGGGTAAAGTAATGTCCCAGGATTTCTCGTAATTCCAGGGGAATACATGTTTGTTCTATTTGTTTTGGTTATGTGTTATGATGACCCAGGATGTGTTTAACCCAGGGTCGCTTTATTCTCATATGACCCGGCATGTGGGAATGACCATGCATGCTAGGATATCGTTACTAACGTATCTTGCACTTTTGTTTAAGTGGAAACAGGTTGACAAAGTCTTCTAACGGTCACACGAAACAAGGAGAAGGATTTATTCGCACGTGGTCAATGTCAGTTAGCTGGAAACTCGGTCAACTAACAGAAAGAGACGTTGAAGAGGAGATCCCTGGAATATCGGAGAAGTAGTTGAAGACCCTAGAGCATAAATAGGACCTTTAGATTCATTTTTCAGCTCATTGAAGCTTCACTAATTGTATTCTCGTATTATTTTCTCTGCAAACTCGTTGTATTCAACATTTTTGGTGATCAATAAACTGGTAGCGTGTGTTATCGCTGCTCGGGGTTTTTGTGCCGGCGGTTCCTTAGAGACATCTAAGGACTAAGGGCTTTTCCCTAGTCAAAATCTCGGTGTTTTCGCCTGCATTTGAGTATTCATTTGTGTTACTGAGTTTTTACATACAATTGGCAAACTAATCCTCTGTACCCAGGATTTGGACTTTTGACCCGGAAATTCAATTATTGCCCCAGGATTTATGCAAGTACTTTTCAAACCTTAAATTTAAGCATCAAACCACACATTCAAATTTGGTTCAAATCTTGCTAATTCTACTTTAGTAATTTTTAGCCAAAACAGCAGCGTTATCACAAAAGATAGGAGTGTTAACGAATTCCATACTGTAATCAGTAAGCTGATTTTGTATCCATACTACCTGTGAGCATCCAGCGGATGCTGCCACATATTCAGCTTCTGTAGTTGACTTCGAGACGGTATGCTGCTTTTTGCTCTGCCAAGAAATTAGTCGATCTCCCAGATACTGACATCCACCAGTTGTTGACTTCCGGTTAAGATCACTGCCTCCATAATCACTGTCAGTATATGCAAACAATTGGAAATCAGTGTTCTTTGGGTACCAAATTCCAAGCCTAGGCCTGCCCTTTAGATACCTACAAATACGTTTAACAGCAATTAAATGTGAAAGTTTAGGATTAGCCTGATAGCGGGCACACAGACACACTGCATGCATAATATCTGGCCTGCTTGCTGTCAAATACATAAGTGATCCAATCATCGAGCGATACATGAATTCACTCCACTGGCTCCCCATCTGCATCTGCTGTCAGTAGAGGTCTGGATGCCATGGGAGTTGAGATTGGCTTGGAGTCTTGCATCTTGAATTTTTCTAGAATCTCATTCACATATTTTGCTTGGGGAATAAGAATCCCAGATTCATCCTGTTTCACTTGCAAGGCTAGGAAGAAACTCATCTCTCCCTGATTACTCATTTCAAATTTCTTTCTCATTATCTCTTCAAACTCAGTGCATAATTCTTCGTTTGTTGACCCGTAGATGATGTCATCTACATAAACCTGCACCATGATGATGTCATCCTTCACCCTCTTCCTAAACAGCGTATGATCAACCACATTCTCCACCAGATGAGTTGATAGTGTCTCATACCACGTGCGTGGAGCTTGATGTAGTCCATACAAAGCTTTATCCAGAAGATATACATGATCTGGATGCTCCTCATCTATGAATCCCGGTGGTTGAGTCACATATACTTCCTCATTCATTTCTGCATATAAAAATGTTGTCTTGACGTCCATCTGGCGAACTGTGAAGTTTAGATATGATGCAACTGCAAGGAATATTCGGATAGCCTCCAATCTTGCCACGAGTGCATACACCTCATCGTAGTCAATTCCATGAATTTGTCTATGGCCCTGATCAACCTTGCCTTGTTTCTGACAATTATACCCGTGTCATCCTTCTTGTTCTTGTATAACCAACGTGTGGGTATAACCTTCTTGTTCTCTGGCCTTTCCACTAGGCGCCACACTCCCAGCTTAGAAAACTGATTAAGTTCATTGTGCATGGCCTCTATCCAACATGGATCTCTGAGAGCAACCATCACATTAGGAGGCTCAATCTGGGATATGAAGCATGAATACATGCAAAAATTAATGTCTCCCGTGCGGCTTCTAGTGGTAACACCTGCTGAAACTGGTCCAAGTATATTGCTGATTGGATGGTCTTTATTGATCCTTGATACTTGAACATCTGGCACAGAAACAGAAACAGGCAGGTTAGAATTAACAACATTATCACTCATACCTTGGTTTTGAGAAATTTCTGAAACATCATCTTTAGTTCCCGAAGATCCCGGAGCATCTGCATTGACATTTGTGGGAACTGCATCTGATGCTTTCTCATCAACTTTTTCAACATGAGGTCTTGATTCAGATGATTGTGCAATAATGTCTTCTTCTTCACCCAAATGATGGAAAACATTTGAAAAGTTGAATCCTTCAAACAGCGACTCATATTCAAAAATCCAATCCGGTCCACTCCCTGCATCTGTAGGATTGTCTTCAAGCCAGTCCACTTATATGCCTCAATGATAACCTTTGTGGTTTTGTTGTAGACACGATACGCACTATTTGCTGAATAACCCACAAAATAACACTCATCGGCCTTGGCTTCGAATTTCCCTACATCGGATTGAATCAGAACCGTGCATGGACACCCGAATGTCTTGAATATCCCACTGTTGGCTTCTCTTTGTAAACAATCTCATACGGAGTCTTTTCATGATGCTTGTTTAAAAGAACACGATTCTGCACGTAACAAGCCGTATTAACTGCTTCAGCCCAGAAGAAGATTGGCAAGTTAGCTTCACACATCATTGTCCTTGCTGCTTCAATGAGTGTCCTGTTTCTTCTCTCAGCGACTCCATTCTGTTACGGAGTGTAGGGTGCACTGAATTGTCTCTCTATCCCCTTCTGTCCACAAAACATATTTAACTCAACATTCTTGAATTCTGTTCCGTTGTCCGTTCTGATAGCCTTGACCTTCTCGTTCAGCTGATTCTCTATAAGTGTGACAAACTGTTTCACTAAGATCGGAGTTTCATAATTGTTGGATAAAAAGAAGACCCAAGTGAATCGTGAGTAGTCATCCACAATCACGAGACAGTAAGAGAATTTGCTAATGCTTTGAACTTGCATTGGCCCAAATAAATCCATGTGAAGAAGTTGTAACACGGATGACATTGAATTTGCTATCTTCGGACGGTGCGGCAACTTATGCTGCTTCCCCTTCGCACAAGCCACACATTTTTCTACAGTAGAGAAATCTTTGATAGGTAGCTTTCTGACATGTTCTCCCTTTGCAAGATTGGTCAAATTCTTCATGTTAGCATGCCCCAGACGCCTATGCCACAAAAGAGCTAAGTTCTCATTTTGTTTGGATATAAGACAGGCTTCTTCTGAAGTTGGGGGTTGACCCATATTAAGCTGATAAGAGTTTGCTCTTCTCGGAGTACGCATCAAGATGCACTCCTCTGGAATCTTCACACCAGGCTTGAGAATAATGCACTCCTTGCGGTTAAACAACACAAAATAGTCTCTATCACAAATCTGAGAGACACTCAGTAGACTGTGTGACAGCTCCTCCACATAATGTACGTCAGAGAAGGATAAATTACCACTTCTCACCACTCCTTTCTTGCTTATTCTTCCACCCACACCACCTGCAAATGATACACCTCCCCCATTGAAGTCTTCCACATCTTCAAAAAGGGATAAGTCTCTGGTCATATGTCGGGAGCAACCGCTATCAACGTACCAGAGATTGTTGATAGATCTTCTTGGCTGTCCCTACACACATCAGAGATCAGTGAGATTTAGGTACCCAGGCCATAACAGATCTGGGCACACCTTTGGAATCAATGTAATTAACTAACTGGTGGATCATTTCTGGATTTGATTCAGGTACATTCACGTTTTGAATGTTGAATTTTGGTTTCCAGGTGGTGTTTTTCCGTGGTTTAAACACATTTGATGAGTTCTTCACAGACTCAGGTTTCTTTTGCGGAGATGTGGCCTTTTTACCAGATGGCTTTTTAACAGGTGTCCACTCAAGTTTCAATTTTGTGTAAACAAGTTGTTTTGTTTGAGTGACATCTTTTTGTTTTAAAACCTGTTGCTCAACTTTTGCTTTGCCATTAGGTTTATTAACTCTTTTGACCTTAGCCATTTGTTTCTCAACAAATTCTGGTTTTATCTTATCATTTCTTTTATAAACTTTAGATACATAAGTTGGTTTTGGAGTTTTGGCCACATTCCATTTTTCAACAACAGGCTTTGTCACAGGTGCCTTTGTGTTTGAAACCTTAGACTGTTGAGTCTTCATTGGTTCCAAGCACTGCTTCCCCTTAAACAAAGCTTGTTGCTTCTGCTTTTGCTTTTCTCCTGTCATCATTTTCTCCAACATACTAGTCCGTGGGTTTTGCGGATAGTATGGTTGAAATGGTCTATTCACACAATTAGCAGCAAAGTGTCCTGGTTTTCCACATTGAAAACAGTTCATGAGTCTAGGCCCATTGACATGACTACAGAGGTATGAACGTCTTGGGTAAGACGACTTCCACTCTGGCTTATCATCCCATTTGTGTATAACACGTTTTGCATCTTTTTCCGGTTGTGTAATTAAACAAAATTGCTCTGACTTAGATTTGTTTGTTCTATTGAAAGTTGACACAACCTGGGGATAAGCAACAAAATCTTTGGGCTTAGTCTCACGACCTACTTTAGTGTTAGGCACGCGAATTTTAAAACCATCAACTTTTTCATTGGAATTAGAAAGATGTTTTGACAACACAGATACAACTACTTGTTTTGACTTGGACGTATTAAGTTCTGACACAGATGCCAGAACATCGTCCTTGGGTAAATTAAGACTAGAACTACTAGACACATGACATTCATTGACTTTCAAACATTCAGCATCCTCCCCTGACACATCTTCAATACCTACTTCATCTGCACATGAAACGAAACCATCAGCAGGTTCAACACTATTGTTTAATGATTCATGGGACGGACCTGATTTACTTGTGGATGCCATTGTTTCATTCTGTTTACCCAACCCATAGATCATGTGTTTCTCATTTTCAAATTCCTGATCAGTCATAGGTGTTACTCCTACTAGAACACTATCTAAGGGAGGTCCTATCTCATGTGTTCCTGCTTTCGATCTATCAACTTGATCCTCCTCAAGGATTATTCCTATTATGTCTCTAGTCTTATCTTGAGGAACATCATTCTTGTTTTTGTCTGAGAAGCTAATCCCTATTCCACCTTTGTCCTTACCTATTCTAACCTCAGTTATGCATGTGTTCAAAGACTTACTGGCCTCTAGCATTCTCTTGCTTCTCATATGGTTCACATCAAGTTTTACTTGCAACTCATTGTTCTTATGCTTAAGTTCATCTATCTGCTTACTAAACTCAGCTATTTCTAACTTAGCATTGTCATACAGAAGAGCTTTCTCAGTAGCAAGTTTTTGATATTTCACTATGTCTAGTTTTTGAGCTTTTACCTTTTCCTCATTCTTCTGCCATCTACCCTTAAAGGAACTCCTCTCGCATTTTATCTCAAACAATTCCTAACTGATAATTTTTACAGATTTGTCTAAGTCCAGGAATTATACGAGCACAAGTGGGATCAGGACATACCTCGTCGTTATCAATCTCAGCAGCAAAGGCTTCCTTGTCTTCCACCGGAGTTTCTTCAGGTTTCTCATCAGTCACAACAAATGCATGCTCTTCCTCATCATCCCTTTCCATATCAGCAACCATTGCATGTGACAGGCTGAATTCTTTTAACTGAGGTGTCCAATCATATCCACCTCCTTCCTGCACAACCAAAGCACTTGACTCAGCCTTTCCTTTGCCATCACCAACTTTCCTTTCTTCTGTTCTTTCTTTCCTCGGCTTTGTGCACTCTCTTGCGAAATGCCCATACTCGTCACAGTTGTAGCACCTCAGCTTGCTCTTGTCAAACCCCATCCTGATCTTATCTTGGTCCTTCCATACATTTCCCCCAGTCTTTTCTATGAGCTTCTTCGCTCTGAAAACAGCCATTGCCATCTGCCAAGAGACATCCAACATCTCTACATCTTCTGGATTTATCTGATTTAGCTCACCTGACAGCATCTCAGTTGGCACTAAAGTTCCTACCATGAGAGCATGATAGTTGTTCATAAAGCCCATTCTGAGGGCAAAGTTAGGATCATTCGTAGCATCAGGGTTGACACCTCCACTTGAACTTGCATGAGGTTGTGCCACAAACGCAGTTGACTTTGTGACAGAGCTTGGTCCACTTCCAGCTGACTTTCCATCTTGCTTAGAATCCACTTCTTCTGACAACAGGGCTTGGTTCAATTTTCCCGCCAAACTAAGGGAGCTTATATGTCATCAATAAGCTTTGACTTCAATTTGTTGATCATTTCATCAAGAGATAGCTCACTCAGCTTGTTGTTGTCCTTAATGATGGAGATGTTGGTATTCCAGGATTCGGGCAGACTATTCAGCAGTTTCAGATTCTTATCTTCCAGATCCGGTTCAACACCATAGCTTGACATTTCGGCCATCAGAGACACGAACCTTTGCACCTGTGCTTCAAAGGATTCACCTTGAATGTGGTTGAACAGATTGAATTTCTGCTTCAGCATTTGCTTGCGACTTGCCTTAATGTTCGGATTTCCCTCATAAGCCACAATCAAAGCATTCCAGGGTTGCTTGGCAGTCTTGCAGTGCTTAAATCCTTGTGCAATGTCTGGTGCTCCACGTGGCGTCAATAGTTTTGCAATCTGGTTGCCTTTTGTATCATGGACTTTGTTCTTGGATTTTTGTTTCTTAACAGCAGTAGCTTTCACCTTTAACACATCAGGCGTGTTTTTGATTTTAGCATTTGGAAACAATGATATCATCTCGTCAAATGTGTCCATAGGAGTACCGAGCATGAACTGGTGGTAGTAATCTGGGAGAGAGTTCGGGATCACATCCATAGCAAGCCCATTATCCATGGGGTACCTGTTGGAAACAAGGTGTCCTGACCTGACGAATTAACGAACCCGACCGATATTGACCCGTAAGAGTTACACCCGGGGCAATGGATAATAAACTGATTACTATTTTAATTAGTTAATTGAACTGATTGGCAAATAAATAAATACTGATTTATTTATTTATTACGATGACATATTTAATCGGCTCGCGATTAAATGGACGAATGAGTTAAACTGTTAATGGGTTAACAGTCTAACCCATTGGTGGGCCATGGAGAATTCGCAGAAGGCCATGGTGGGCCCATGGTCTGCGAAATTCTCCTATAGGGTGGGGAGGAGTGGAGAACAAGTAATAAGTTTTCGAAACCCTGGTCTCCTCCTCCCCTCTCTCTCTCTCTGCGTCGCATACCAGGGAAGAAAAACCCTAAGCCGTCGCCGCCCTTAATATCCGGTGACACCACCACTGCAATTCCGATGGATCAACGATTCGCAAGCATCATCCAGCGACTCGATCAGGAAGCAGCCACCGCCCGAGCCGAGGCAGCGAGCCGAGCCGAAGCCGCAGCCGCCGCCGCAGCCGAAGCCGCAGCCGCCGCCGCAGCCGCCACCGCCGCCACATCCGCCGGCGCTTCGCCGGTCGATCGCCGCCCGGTGGTTCTCGCGTTGCCGGCGCAACCGAGACCACCTCGTCCCGTGCCGTCCTCGTGGCCCGCACCGCTTTATCATCCGGTCACCGCCACCTCGTCGCCGCCGGTTTCCGGTGACGAGATAATCGTAGGACCGGTCCCCGTGGCGATCCCGTCGGAAAGAATTTTGTCACCGCCACCGATGGTGAAGTTACCACCACCGCCGCCACTACCTTCGCCGCCTCCGATGGCCGCCGGAGTTTCAGTCGCAGATCTGACCCGCAGATTCGAGTCAGAAGTTTCAGTTCACCCTAGCGCGAGTCCATTGAACTCGGGTGTCTCGAACGGTTGTTCGGAACCCGCTAAGGTATATCTAATTTATTAGATATTTAATTTATTTATGTATTTATTTATTTATTTAAATAAATATATTTTCTGTGTTTGTCGTGCCGGTGATTGATCCTGTTACAGTTGCGTCCGCGTTTTAATTCGTTTCCGCTGCTAAAATTAATTTAGAATTAATTTTATTATTAAATCGGTTTTAATAAAATTAAAATCGGTAACCCGGATCCCACTGTATAGCCAATAGTGGTATCAGAGCCATTATCACCGCGCGCAAACCAGAACCGGTCTTTCCGCGACCGGTAGTTCGCAATTTCGACTTAAATCCAAATTGCGAATTGGAATTAATTTATTTATTTATTTTAATTCTATATATTTTATTGTGTGTTACGGCCGACCCCTCTATATTTTGTGATCATATTTGAATATGTGTGTTGGCGTGTTTTGTCTTTCTCTGTTTGGCCCAAGTTGTTGGCCCAATTGATTGTATTTCGTTTTGGTTTATTGGACCCGAATTTTGGGTTTCAAAGTTGTACAAATTAGAGCTAGTTTACTAGAAGTAGTTTTAGTAATTGTAAATTTGTATATATGTAACCAAATGTCGAAGACTGGACACACGCCAGAGGGATGTCGAAGCAAGTGGGAGCTGAACAGGATTCCAGATCGCACAGAGTTGCCATCTCGATCGTTCACCATTTTTAATTTAAATTATTTTGAATTTGTCCCCTATGATCTCGCTTGTATGGCTCGAGCGAAATCAAGACCTTATGCCGTTTAACACACAATATGCCATTCGCGACAACTTAGTAATTTAATTAGGTTAAATTAATTTACTTGTCCCGAGTGGTGATAGGGTTTTATCGTTCGTGTCTAACGGTAATTAAATATTAAAAGTAATTAATATCCCTATTTGGTAATTCATTAAACTGATAGTTCGTGCCATCCTATCTCAATTCGAACTTGGAACGTATTTACCGGAGCATCAGTGTTGGAGTATTTCAACACCGCTCTTGGTGCCGAGGGTACCTTCTAAGGTGAGGACATTGGAGTATTTCAACACCGTGTCATCACAATCGACCATTTAGGATTACTATCACTTTAGACGTACATGTTCGTGGTGTTGGAGTATTTCAACACCGCGCCATGGATGTGTATTGCTAGAGTGGGCACGGATGAGGCTAAACGTACCGCAAAATACAATTGTATGTATATAGCGGCCTCATACCGAGAATTGTGACTTGAGTCTCACAATTGACAACCGTTGTCAGTTTGTTTACACGGCCTTGCTCCTGAGGCTCATTTGGCGGTCTCAAGTAATGTCGTCTAAACGAATTCTCATTTTCTTAAAAATAAACTTTACCAACTTATTTTAAAGAAAAAAATAAACATCGAAAATACTGATTAAATTTACTTTGCTTATTTTCAGAAGGCTAAAGAAAACTCACCTCCATTAAGTTCAATGGTACAACTCGACCCCTTCACTGAGTCTGGCTTTCTCGCATGGCAGACAACCCTGAGGAACCTTTTAAGGCTCTTCGGGAAACTCTATGTCACTGACGATGATAAGGACGTCACTGACCTGATGTTGTCTAGCATGACTCAGGATCATCGGTACAATTTCATGGGGATGTCTGCTTATGACATCATTCGTAAACTCAAGGATTTATTTGAATTGAGTCAGAGGACTGAGCGAGCTGATGCACTTTCACAATTTGTGAACTGCTCTATGGCTAACGACTCCTCTCCATACGATCATGTCATGCTGATGAAAGCGTATCGTGACAGACTGATCGACCTTGGCTACTCCATCTCTGACGGGATGGCTCTTGATGTAGTACTCAGATCTTTGCCAGAACATTATCGTATTCTTGCGATTAATTGTTCGGCTCAGTCGATCGAGGAGGTTATTCCGTTGATACCCAACGTGAAGATCAGGACCACGCCGGACGTGCTCAGAGTTACGAATACAAAGATCTCCAAAGCCAAGAAGGTTAAAGAGGGCAAAGGCAAGAAACCACAGGTACAGCCTCCTGAGGAGCGCCTGTGCTATGAGTGCAACAAAATGGGACACTGGCGTCGCAACTGTCCCGTTTATCTTGCAAAGCTGAAGATGACCAAGAACCCTAATAAGGGTTGCTCATCAGGTATTTCAATAAATGTTATTGAACTTTTCACTGTTTCCTCCAATTCATGGGTATTTGATACTGGATGTGGTTATCACATTGTTAATGTTTTGCAGGAACCTGAGAAGTGGAAGAAGACAGAACGAGGCCGCATGGACCTCATCGTTGGTGACGGGAAGAAGGTCCCAGTACTTGCTACTGGAACATTTTCTTTTTCATGTTCTTCAGGCCTTGTAGTTAATTTGATTAACTGTTTATATGCACCTCGTTTATCCAGAAACATTATTTCTGTCTCTTCATTGTTTGAACAAGGATTTCGGTATAAATTTGATGGAAATGTGATTTCTGCTTACCTTAATAATATCTTTTATTTCGAGGCTAAACCTCGACATGGTATATATGAGATAGATGTTCAAACAAACGACCAGCTCTATCATGTTTCTAAAAGAAACAAGACTGATAGTAACGAATCCTCGTTATGGCACCATAGACTTGGTCACATAAGTAAGGCCCGCATCAAGAAGTTGCAAACTGCTGGCATTCTCGAATCCCAAGATGCAGATTCCTTTGATGAGTGCGAGTCATGCTTATCTGGTAAATTAACCAAGTCACCCTTCACCCACACAGGTGAACGGGCCCAACGATTGTTAGGAGTTATTAACACCGATGTGTGTGGACCCTTTCGAACCGAGACGGGAAATCGTGAACGATACTTCGTGACTTTCATCGATGACTACAGCAGATATGCCTATGTCTATCTGATGAAACACAAACATGAAACTTTTGAAAAGTTCAAAGAGTTTCAAAACGAAGTACAAAATCAGTTAAATCGAACTATTAAAATACTTCGATCCGATAGAGGTGGAGAATACCTAAGCGCTGAATTCCTGAATCATCTGAAGGAATGTGGAATCGTTTCACAACCTACTCCACCTGGCACACCCCAGTTAAATGGCGTTAGTGAAAGGAGGAATCGAACTTTGCTAAACATGGTTCGATCGATGATGTGCAGGACCACCTTGCCACATTCCTTTTGGGGATATGCCATCTTGACCGCTGCTCGCCTAATTAATCTGGCACCGACCAAGAAAGTAGGGAAGACCCCATATGAGATATGGCATGGTTCTCTTCCCAAACTTTCATACCTCAGGGTATGGGGATGTGATGCTTATGTCAGCAGTGATTCTGATAATAAGCTCGATCCCCGAGGCGAAAAGGTAACTTTCGTTGGATACTATGGTAATACCGGTTATTACTTCTACCATCCTGATGCAAACACCGTTTCCATCAAAAGGAAAGGTAAGTTCCTTGAGAAAGAATTCCTTGCTCGAGGAACAAATAGTGATCCAGTGGATCTTGAAGAAATTCGAGATACACCTAACCCTGAAACGGTTGCTGCGTCTGACCGACAAGTTGTTGTCGCACCATCAGACCCAAATACAAGCACAAGCGTTCGTAGGAGCGAAAGAATACGATATGAGCCTGATAGATACCTTGGATATCATGAGGCCTTCGATGTTCTGTTAATAGCCGATTCTAACGATGAGCCTATTAATTACAAAGCTGCTATATCGGATCCGGAATCTGATAAATGGCTTGAAGCCATGAACGCTGAGATGCAATCCATGCGTGACAATCACGTCTGGGACTTGATTGAGCTACCCCCCGGTACACGGGCAGTAGGGAGCAAGTGGATCTTTAAAAGAAAAACTGACATGCATGGAAATGTGCAAACCTACAAGGCACGGCTTGTAGCGAAAGGTTTCACTCAAACTCAAGGGATTGATTATGATGAGACTTTTTCGCCCGTTGTCATGATCAAATCGATCAGGATTCTCCTTGCCATAGCCGCATACCATGACTATGAGATATGGCAAATGGACTTAAAACCGCCTTCCTGAACGGACAACTCGAAGAAGATGTCTACATGGTTCAGCCTGATGGTTTTGTTGATCCAGAGAATCCAAACAAGGTTTGCAAGCTTAGGAAGTCCATTTATGGACTCAAGCAAGCATCTCGAAGCTGGAATCTTCGTTTTGATCAAAAGGTCAAAGAGTTTGGCTTTGAACAAAACAAAGATGAGCCTTGTGTTTACAGAAAGGCGAGTGGGAGCGCCGTATCGTTCCTCGTACTGTACGTGGACGATATACTGATCATAGGGAACAACATACCCATGCTTAACGAAGTTAAGAAATGGCTTTCATCTTGTTTCGCTATGAAAGACCTTGGAGAAGCCGCTTATATTCTGGGAATTAAAATTCACAGAGATCGATCTAAGCGCCTTTTGGGCCTCAGTCAAAGCACATACGTTGATAAGATCGTAGCTCGGTTCAATATGAGCAACTCCAAGAAAGGAACCGTTCCCATAACTAAGGGAACAGTCTTGGACAAATCTCAAGCACCTAAAACGGAGCGCGAGATAAGCCAAATGGCATCGATCCCATTTGCCTCTGCTATTGGATCTATCATGTATGCCATGCTCTGCACACGACCGGATGTCTCGTATGCACTGAGCGTGACAAGTCGGTACCAACAGACACCAGGGCTAGCTCACTGGACGGCTGTAAAGAACATACTAAAATACTTGAGAAACACCACTGATATGTTTCTCGTATACGGGGGTGTCGATGAGGAGCTCACTGTAAGATGTTACACTGACGCTAGTTTTCAGACTGACCGAGATGACTCGCGCTCACAGTCAGGATTCGTATTCACTCTTAACGGAGGGGCTGTTTCTTGGAGAAGCTCAAAACAGCCAGTAGTAGCTGATTCTACTACTGAATCCGAATACATAGCCGCCTCAGAAGCTGCTAAAGAAGCCGTGTGGATGAAGAAGTTCATATCCGATCTCGATGCTATGCCAAGCATTAGGCAGCCCATCGAGATGTTGTGCGATAACACAGGCGCTATAGCTCAAGCCAAAGAGCAACGGTCTCATAAGATGGCCAAGCACGTCCTGAGGAAGTTCCACTACATAAGAGAAGTAGTCGACAGAAATGAAATCAAGATAAGCAAAGTACACACAGATCAAAACTTAGCTGATCCCTTTACTAAGCCTATGACTCAGGAGACTCATATACGCCACAGAGAAGCGATAGGGCTTAGATTAGCTAAAGACATGTTTTGATTCAGTATTTGGATGTATGAACAATAACAATTATCTATATTATTCTTATTCCATCTGATTTATGCAATAATGAATTATATAACTGTGTTCAATATTTGTACGTTTAATCCATGGACAATAAGTTCTTGTTCTAAATGTCCGTAGTCGATTAGTTAGTGGGAGCTATACTAAAGAAAGACTACTGTGACTGGTTGAACTTTAAAGTTGTTTAACGTTCAAACTCACGAACCTCATTGGTGAATGACGTTGGACGTAACTCGCATCATGCAACGCAAACATGGAACTCTTGCTTGCTTGATTAATGCATGCTCTAATGTATCCTTAGACCTGAGACGCATATTCGAACTCCTCTCTACTAAAGAACATTCTTTGATTGTAGCCTAACGTTGTCGCGTAACTGCCAGCCATAACGGCTACTTTTAGGAATGGCTCTGAGGTTGAGTGGGAGTTGTATGCCTCAATAAGGGATTCTGTACTCTTGCTTCGGCAACAGTTAGACATAAAGGCGCCCTCGTTGGTTCCAAGTGATAAGTGTGAGGCCTCACCCAAACTTACTGTGTGTTTGTTGGATCACTTCGAATTATATCGAGAACGAAAATCGATGAATAGAATATGAGAGTCCATGTCTCATAATTCATCAATGTCTACTACAGAAAGGAACATATGATAATGAATGCACAAGTCATGAGTCTGCTTGATGGTCAATCAGATATACTTTGGCAAACGACTTAAAGTGTCAATATTAGTTGGTGTAGCTATGCATAGCTAGAGTGCCTCTGGCTGCGCTCGTTAAACTGTCGCGTTCAGTCCAAGTGGGAGACTGTTGGAAACAAGGTGTCCTGACCCGACGAATTAACGAACCCGACCGATATTGACCCGTAAGAGTTACACCCGGGGCAATGGATAATAAACTGATTACTATTTTAATTAGTTAATTGAACTGATTGGCAAATAAATAAATACTCATTTATTTATTTATTACGATGACATATTTAATCGGCTCGCGATTAAATGGACGGATGAGTTAAACTGTTAATGGGTTAACAGTCTAACCCATTGGTGGGCCATGGAGAATTCGTAGAAGGCCATGGTGGGCCCATGGTCTGCGAAATTCTCCTATAGGGTGGGGAGGAGTGGAAAACAAGTAATAAGTTTTCGAAACCCTGGTCTCCTCCTCCCCTCTCTCTCTCTGCGTCGCATACCAGGGAAGAAAAACCCTAAGTCGTCGCCGCCCTTAATCTCCGGTGACACCACCACTGCAATTCCGATGGATCAACGATTCGCAAGCATCATCCAGCGACTCGATCAGGAAGCAGCCACCGCCCGAGCCGAGGCAGCGAGCCGAGCCGAAGCCGCAGCCGTCGCCGCAGCCGAAGCCGCAGCCGCCGCCGCAGCCGCCACCGCCGCCATATCCGCCGGCGCTTCGCCGGTCGATCCCGCCCGGTGGTTCTCGCGTTGCCGGCGCAACCGAGACCACCTCGTCCCGTGCCGTCCTCGTGGCCCTCACCGCTTTATCATCCGGTCACCGCCACCTCGTCGCCGCCGGTTTCCGGTGACGAGATAATCGTAGGATCGGTCCCCGTGGCGATCCCGTCGGAAAGAATTTTGTCACCGCCACCGATGGTGAAGTTACCACCACCGCCGGCACTACCTTCGCCGCCTCCGATGGCCGCCGGAGTTTCAGTCGCAGATCTGACCCGCAGATTCGAGTCAGAAGTTTCAGTTCACCCTAGCGCGAGTCCGTTGAACTCGGGTGTCTCGAACGGTTGTTCGGAACCCGCTAAGGTATATCTAATTTATTAGATATTTAATTTATTTATGTATTTATTTATTTATTTAAATAAATATATTTTCTGTGTTTGTCGTGCCGGTGATTGATCCTGTTACAGTTGCGTCCGCGTTTTAATTCGTTTCCGCTGCTAAAATTAATTTAGAATTAATTTTATTATTAAATCGGTTTTAATAAAATTAAAATCGGTAACCCGGATCCCACTGTATACCCAACAGTACCAAGTTAAATCAGGTGATCATAGTACCCTTTCATCTTCATGACATGATCATAAGTAGACGAGTCCTTGGTCATCTTGCAATTCACGAATTACCTTAAGGTATCATATCACTCATGTCTACTGTTTAGCTCAAAGATGTCCTTGAGCTTTCTGATCATGTCTAGCATGTTATACTGGAAATCAGGAGACATGCCGGATAGCATAAGCTCAATGGTGTGCGGTATGGTGTCTATAAAAATTATGACAGTTATGGGTGGGTCAATTTCAACACCAATATTATGCAAGCTTTAAATTATAAAACATGATAACTAAACAATCACTATACACCACTGGCAAGTGCACCCATCGCGGCGTAGTATAGTGATGATAAAATACCGAGGTCGTCCAAGGACACAAAGGAAAAGAGGGCTCTTGATACTTCACCTATGTCAATAGCTAACCAAATCTTTTATAAAGGAAAAAAGGGTTACTTAATATTAAACTAAAAATAAGAAAAGAAGAAAAGGAAATAAAAGCGGGTTTTAAGTAATTCAGTCAAAGATATACTACTTGGGGGGAACTCGCTGATGGTGGGATTAGTAACCATATTGTAAATAAACTTAGCCTTAAGATTGTTATTTCCAAGTTAGACAGGACCGCCTTTCAACCTTAAATCCTTATCGTGCGCCCCTCCTATTAGTCACCCATGAAGATGACTCCCGAATGGATCGTCTGTAAATAACAAATAAAGTGTGTTTGAATGTCATTTGCTTGTAGGGCCTTATGGTCAAAGTACCATTACACTCATATACGTTGTCATGAACTCTCAAGGAATAACCCACGCACCAAATTATTTTATTGGGAAAACATTTTTATAAGGTACTAAGACCCGTTTCCACCCATACACCGCTTTTGCATATGCAAAATTAGTCGTGATCAAAGACAAGTCCACCAACGCATCTGTTTTGGCTAAAAATTAAAAGACTCAACTTAGTAACCAAATTAGTTTGTGAGGTATGGTGCCCTGGACGTTAAGTTTATAAAATCAAATTTGCTAGTGAAAATCGAAGGTTTAAATAGGATAAATGGAAACACAAGTAATAACTTCCTTGAATGAAACTAAGAACACCGAGATTTTTTAGGGTAAAAAGCCCTTAACCTTTGGATGTCTCCAAGAGCCCCCAGCTTATAAAACCCCTTGGCAATAATAACACAGGTTGCTCGTTTATTTCACTGAAAGTTGGTTCGAGTACACTTGTTTGCGGTGATTGCTAAGTGAGTGAGTGAGAGTACAGGTGATCATAAGTGAAAAATCAAGTCCTACACCGCGTATAAATACAAATAGCACCTAACTAACTATCCGTGATTCTTTGGATCTTCTCCGCAATGACTTGTGACCGTTGTTTGAACGAGTTCGGCGGCGAGTCTTCATCTCCACACATGCTCTGGCTTTTGGTTGAGTCTATTTGACCTAAATCCATTCTCTCGTACCTGGCTTGATCACACAGAGTCAAATAAAAGATTAGTAACTTTGCCCTAGCATACTGGGTATCCGCGCATGCTCGGACCAGGTAGATTAAACAGATAAACCTTGAATGTATTACATCCTGGGATACTAATTAAATAAAAGGTACTATGAACATAAATGAAAATACAGGGTACCGATAAACTGAATGTGCAGTCCCTGGATGTTGGACATTCAGGGGTCTAAACCTCTAAAAAAGAACATTAGTAAAATTTAGTGCGAAATCTAGGGCCCTACGATTCATCAGGCTTGAAGAGGATAGGAAAATACTGGAAAAAGATGACGTTGTCCCAGGATACGACTCTTCTAACATGAAATCAGAACCGGAACATCCAAGGTCCCAGAGGCCTAAACCCTATTCCAAACCCGATAATTAAAGGGTTAATAGGGTCGATCAGTGTGAAGAAGAGGATGATGAAGAGTATCCTACTTTTAGTGAATTCTGTTTTGCTACTGATATTGCAGGTGTGATTAATGCTATGCAGGACCTTGGGGACAAAGCGAGGTGGCCCAGGAAGACAGACAAACAAGCATCCTGGAAAGATAAGTCCAAGTGGTGAGCATACCATGAGGACTTTGGCCAATTAACCGAGGATTGCATAGCTATGCGCAAGGAAATCAGCTATCTGCTGAGCAAAGGCTTCCTAAAAGAACTCCTAGGGAGGAAGAAGGACAAATCCAAGGGCGCTGACCAGTCTGTGAAATCCAGGGGCACTGACCAGACCATGGATGCAGACAGATCACGCAGGCATCCTGAGCGGGCAGCATCTCCATCTCCGGATGCAAAGGTAATCTATTTTATTTCTGGTGGATCATATATGTGGTACTTCTTATTCTGCAGTTAAAAGGCACGCAAGGGAGACTAAATCAGACGTACCTAGGAAATCTATCAAAGCCTCAGTACAAGCAGATATGAAGGATGTTACCTTCGGTGAAGATGACAGGTGCAACGTCATGGACCCTCACCATGATGGGCTTGTGATTACGCTCTACATAGCCAACCATTTCGTAAAGAGGATCCTAATTGACGAGGGCAGTTCTATCAACATTATTCAACTTGAAACGTTGACCAAGATGGGGATACCCCAGGATGAAGTCATCGCTAAATCCACGGTCCTCGTAGGTTTCAGTGGGGAAACAAAGAATACCCTGGGAGAGGTGAAGCTTCCAGTTTATGTTGAGGGGGTGAACTCGATGCAACGCTTTTGTGTCATGGATGCTCCATCCGGATACAACATTATCCTGGGCAGACCCTGGATTCATGACATGAAAGTTGTCCCCTCTATGTACCATCAGTGTGTCAAACTGCCCACACCCTGGGGAGTGGTCACCATCCACAACGACCAACAGGAAGCGAAAGACTACCACACTTCAGCTATGAAGATTGCAGCCAAAGCTCGTCAAGGATAACAATTAAAGAAGAAGGCCAAGGATGTCCTAGAGGCAAGGGAGCAAGATGTCAAACAAGTAATCCTAGACCCATTGCATCTTGGGAAAAAAAGTATCAATCGGTATTCATATCCCTGGCCCTGTTGAAGAAGAGTTAGTGGAATTCCTTAGATCTAGAATGTCAACGTTTGCATTGAATACCGAAGACATGACAGGTATTTCCAAAAATGTTATAACTCATTAACTTGGTATTGATCCATCTTACAGGCCCGTGCATCAAAAGAGGAGGAAGTATGCCCCTGAGAAGTATGTGATAATCCAAGAGGAGGTAGACCGGCTGTTAAAAAGCAAGATGATCAGGTAGGTTAAATTCCCAAGATGGTCAGCCAATGTGGTAGTAGTGGAGAAGAAAAATGGCAAATGGAGGGTCTGTGTGGATTACACAGACCTAAACCGTGCATGTCCTAAAGACCCTTTTCCCTTACCACACCTTGACTTAATGGTAGATGCGACGACTGGTCATGAAATGTTAACATTCATGGACGCCACCTAAGGATTCCAACAAATTCAAATGGAGCCGAGTGATCAAGAGGATACGGCGTTTATTACACCGACAAGTATTAATTGTTATGCCCTTTGGATTGAAAAATGCAGGGGCAACCTATCAAAGACTTGTGAATATGATGTTCAAAGAAAAACTAGGAGAAACTATGGAGGTGTATATAGACGATATGGTGGTAAAGTCCATGAATGTCAGCACCATGTCCAGGATGTTAAAGAATGTTTTGACATCTTGGACAAGTACAATATGAAGCTGAATCCGTAGAAGTGTCATTTGGAGTAGGTGCTGGTAGATTCCTGGGTTATATGGTGACCAAAAGAGGAATCGAAGCTTGTCCTGAACGAATTTGTGCCATCATGAACCTCAAGTCACCCGAATCAACCAAGAATGTACAAAGGCTGACAGGCCGGGTTGCAGCCCTGAATAGATTTATTTCCAAATCCTCAGAGAGATGCCGAAATTTCTATGACATCTTGAGAAAGAACTAGAAATTCGAATGGACGCCCCAGCATGAGCAAGCCTTCTAGGATCTGAAGACGTACCTATCCTCGGCACCACTCTTGATGAAGCAGAATCCAGGGGAGCCTTTATCATTGTACCTTGCAGTCTCAAGAAACACGGTAAGTGAAGTCCTAACCAAGGATGCAGAGGGTCAATAACACCCGGTGTATTATGTAAGTAAGAGTCTTCTTGACGCTGAATCCAGGTATTCGCATTTAGAAAAAACGTATACTAGCCTTAAGTATGGCTTCCACTAAACTTAGACATTATTTTGAGACTCATACTATACATGTGAAAGTTAACTACCCTATAAAGTCTGTCTTGAGGAAACCTGAAATGTTAGGAAGGATGGCAATATGGTCCCTGAAGTTGAGTGCTTACAACCTGGTATATGAAGCAAGAACAGCCATAAAATCACAAGCTCTAGCAGACTTTGTGGCTGATTTCAGTATCGATATCCAAGACGAAGCAAATCAAGAATTCCAGAGCCTGCAGCAAGAAGAATTCTCAGGACGTTGGACCCTCTTCACAGACGGGACATCCAATGTCAGGGGGACAGGCACCGGAATCATACTAAAATTTCCACAGGGGGACATGATTCCCCAGGCTGTTAGGTGTGGATTCCAGGCAACTAACAATGAAGCGGAATACGAAGCCCTGATTGCCGGCCTGCAATTAGCTTTACATCTTGGGATCCAGAAGATCTAGGTATACGTCGACTCCCTACTTTTAACTAATCACATTAATGGAACTTATGCAGTGAAAGGAGAAAAGCAGATGCACTAGCTAACTTGGAGTCAGCATTCAAGGCAATGGAGGATATACATATTTCCATAATCCACATACTAAGCCAACAATCAACCAACAAGAGAATCTAGAAGATATTGATCCTGGGGGCAGGGTCTTGGCATCCGATACTTAGGATGCATAGTGTCCAGATTCCCAGGATGATCTATCATCCTGGACCGGACCTGTCATAGACTACTTATAGAATGGCTCCATCCTAAAAGGAGAAAAGGATACCAGAGCATTCAGAATCAGGATGGCCAGGTACGTCCTTATAAAAGGAAAATTGTATAAAAAATCTATTGCAGGAACATACTTAAGATGCTTGGAAAACGACGAAGCCCAGGAAGTACTCAAAGATATCCATGAAGGCGACTGCGGAAATCATACAGGGGGCAGGTCCCTAATATCCAAAATCCTGAGGACATGATACTTCTGGCCATCCTTGAAGAAGGATTCCCAGGATTTTGTCCTCAAATGTGATGCTTGCCAGAGACACGCCAACATTCCTCATCAACCTGCCGAACCCCTGCATCCTATCCCTGCATCCCGGCCCTTTATGAAATGGGGAATGGACATCGTGGGAAAGCTACCCGGGGCGCAAGGAGGTAAAGTCTTCATGCTAGCAATGACTGACTACTTCTCAAAGTGGATAGAGGCTGAAGCATACGTCCAAGTAAGAGAGAAATATGTTATCTCATTTATCAAAAGGAATATCATAACATGATTTGGTATACCCTCTGAAATAGTGTGTGACAATGGATCTCAATTCATTGGCAAAAGGACTACTGGATTATGTGAGAGTTGGGGGATAAAAATGATAACATCTACACCAGTGCATCCTCAGGCTAATGATCAGGCAGAGTCTAGCAACAAGATAATCATCAACAATTTGAAGAAAAGGATCAAGGAGAAGAAAGGAAAATGGGCAGAGGAACTACCATTAGCATTATGGGCTGATAGAACTACATCTAAGAATGCCACATGCCAAACCCCATTTTCCTTGGTTTTTGGTACAGAAGCAGCCATTCCAACAGAAATGGTGGTCCCAACATTCAGGGTTAGCAGTCAAACCCAGGATGCAAATAATGATTCCCTGACTAACAACCTTGATACCGTGGATGAGCTACGAGAACACGCTGCTTGTAGAATGGCCGCATATCAACAAAGAATCTCTAAGACCTACAAAAAACATGTAAGGATCCGAGGATTTAGGGTAGGATACTTGGTTATAAGGAAGACATTTCAGAACACGACGAATCCAGGGGATGGTAAGTTAGCCCCTAAATGGGAAGGTCCCTACTTAATCGACTCAGAGGCAGGTAAGGGGGCATATTGGCTTGCCAACATGGATGGTGAATTACTACCAAGATTGTGCAATGCAATCCATTTGAAAGCTTATTTTATGTAAGTATAGTGCCCAGAATGCTGCATGTCAGGTATGTCTCCTAACTAACGAATTGACCGAGGTATTTCTCTTGTATTTTTTTATTATTATCAAATGCTTGTCTTATATTCTTATTTTACCTGTTATCATTTTCCATGAAAATTACTAACTCCTTTGGTTGAGGTACCTGGATTATAGGATCGACATGTGCTAACCACATGGGTGACAATCTAATGATCTATGGACTTATAGGGGTTCCTTAAGGTTTTTGGTGTTTTCACACCAACATAAGACATACGAGAAAATACCCTAGTTCGCCGGTTCGGCTCGAGGTGGACCCTAGAATTCGCCAGTACGGCACCGGGTTTAACCTTTTGGGCTTGACCCCAGTATGATTGAGTCTAATCCCAGGGTTTTTGGGTTTGATATCAGTTGTAAAATTTATTCCTGACTTGTGCAGGATCTATCTGAGTGACTGTTATACCTTGAATTTTCAGCTGGTAAACCAGGGTACAGGTACAGGCTTAAGGCAGGATTGGCCCAGGAATCGTAAGACCCAGAATGTAACAGGTAAAGTTCACATGACCCTGAATGTATCAGGAGTAAGGTATTGTCCCAGGATGTCGCTGTAATCCAGGGAAGTCCGTATTTACTTTATTTATTTTGGTTATACATTATTATGACCCAGGATGAGTCTAACCCAGGGTCACCCTTATTTTACGAATGACCCAGCATGAGGAAATGACCCTGCATGCTAGGACATTGTTATTAACGAGTTTTGTGCCTATATCTGATCAAGAACAGGTTGACGGAGTCCACCAACGGTCGAATAGGAGAAGCTGAAGACTTATTTCGCACGTGGTCAAAGATTGTTAGCTGGAAACTCGGTCAACTAACTGAAAAAGACGTTGAGGAGAAGATCCGTGGAATATCGGACAAGTTGTTAAAGACCTAGGAGTACTCAGACATTTACGTGATCAATAAATTGGTAGCGTGTGTTATCGCTACCCGGGGTTTTTATGTCGGCGGTGCCTTAGAGACATCTAAGGGCTAAGGGCTTTTCCCTAGTAAAATTCTTGGTGTTCCTGCTTACATTTAAGGTTTCATTTGTGTTATCTAAATTATCAAATGATTTCTTGATTTAGTTCACATTTTTACCCAGGATTTTATCCTTTGCCCTGGAATTTAACTATTGTCCCAGGATTTCTGCAAACTGTTTTCATATATTAAACCTAGGCACCAAACCTCACAATCTTATTTGGTTCAATTCTTACTAATTTTGCTTCAGTAATTTTTAGCCAAAACAGTGACCATGGCCTAGGATGGCATGACCATACCAAATCCTAGGATTTCGATGTCGGTTAAGCAACAACTTAGGTTGTTACTGAGCATTTAGAAGCGGAAATGCACTAAGGATAGAAGGAATCATTTATTTGCACAAGAAAGAGTTCGCATTCAGGGTCTATCTCAGGATGTAAAAGGTATGGATTATAAAAGTAAATATATCATGCAAGCATATAGTTCAAAAGCAGATATTTATATAAAAGTAACCACCCCTTGGTTGGAGCAAAGTGTCCAACCACCTCAGGTGGCTTAAAGTCAAAACCACAGGTACTAAGCCCGTGGGTGGAGCATTGTAACACCAGGAATCAAACCTCCGGCAACCATATAAAAAACATTGTTTAGAAAAGCTTCACAATAAACAAAGAAAGAGATATAAGACTGTGGATTATTGAACAGTACCCACGGCTGCTGCATCTTCGGCACCTTCATCTTCTTCCTTCACAACTTCCTCACCAGCATCCCTCTCACCTCCAGCATCCTCGGTCATCGGCTGCTCCTCTCTAGTCCAAGATCCAGATGCACCAACAGGCAGGGTCGTCTTAGCACCCTGGGTCTCAGTAGCCTCGTACCCTTGGGGAACTGCACCACCCAGGGTACGCAACTGTTTGAGCCACATGGGCACAGTCCAATTGGAGTTAGTGTGACCCGCATCCTTTACCTCCTTGGCTGTCTTCAGTTTGGTCTGGAGCACGGAGATCATGGCCGACTTCCTGGACGTCTCCACATACTCCTTCAGGGTCTTCTCGTGCTGGTCCCGAGCTTTAACCGCCTTCTTCTCGTTTTCAAGCAGCAGCTTCTGAACCTTCTCATGCTGAAGCTTAGCCTTGGATGGTTCCTTGTTAGCCTGGGCAACCCTGGATTTCAGAGTGTCAGCCTCAACGGCGCACCTCTCGGCGGCCTCGAGTAGCTCCAGGAGGCGAGAATTAGCCTACAAAAAGGTATACATAAGTTCAAAATTGACTCCATGTCTAACTATGAAATGCAGGGACACCCAAGGGTTACCTGATAGGTAACAAGCTCAGCATGCTGTACAAGTTCCTGGGGAGATAGCTCGGCCAGGGGATGTTGGGCAGCAGTGCTGGCTCTGGTCTTTCTTTTCAGTCCGGAGGCTCTGGATATAGTGGCTCGGGATGCAGGAGTAGGTTCAGCCTTGACGGTGCTCAAGATCATCAGGTCCTGGTCGTCAGCCAGCCCGGAAGAGAAGGCAGCCTCAAGGTCGTCAATATCGTATGCAGGGGTAGCTGTAAGACAGAACGTAACCCAGGATGTCAGTGAATCAGGTATGCAAAAAATTAATAAAATGCAACGTAACTTACAACTCGACATGTAAGTAGGTTGAGAGAGGGTTGTATGCTCTGTTGCCTTAAATGCACGTTCAAACTCGGGGATACCCAGGAACTTCTACAAGTTACTCTCCGTTTCCTCCTCTTCGGGACCGATCTCCCTCAAACTATTCGCTGCAAAGAATAACATTCAAGGTCAGATCATATAATTTTAAACTAAAATCCTAACATCTAGTGCAGGTATGCCTACCGTCTACAATCCAAGCTTGTGGAAGCTGGAGACCGCCGGGAATGCTGGAACGCTTAACAAAAAATAATTTACCCTTCCATTCACCATGTTGGGTAGCATTGGGGACGAGTTGCATGTCTTTCGAAAGGGATTGAACAGAAAACGACTTGAACCATGGGATTTCAGTTCGTAAGCCAGGGCTATCCGCAACAGGCCAATCAGGTGTTCAAAAGAACTTTTCAGATGATCCAGGGTTCCCAGGATGCGCCATACAACATGAAGGGTTTGGGCGTATGAAAGGTCTGTGGCCTCAAAGAACTCGGCGACAAGACCGGAAAAGGGGAAGGATAAACCCATGTTAAAAGGCATGAACGGAAAGCAGACCCAAGTTGGAGATACAACGTCTGATCTCAACCTAGGGTCGAAAGCCCTAATGACAACAAAAGGAAGTAGAAGACCAGAGTTCTTCACCAATGCGTTGGTGAAGGTGCATTTTTCTTGTTCGGGATGGAGGAGGAATTTCAAATCGAGAAAATCTTCCACCCCGACAAGAGAGACAGTAGGCTTTCGACGGACTTGACGCTTGGTCATGGTTCGAGAAAGGAAAGAAGGATCGGAGAGAAGAAAGTTTCCAGGCCGGAATGGGTGAAAGAGACGATCGGTGCTCGCAATTCTCGACTCAGGTGAGGTAGAACACTCGAGTATTGGGGTATTTATGGGCGAAAGAAGTTACAGAGGTGAGGAGACGTCAAGGGATGAGATTGAAACTAAAAAAACATTTTCTGCGGATGAGGTTAAAACGGAGACGATGACTCATCTCGGTTTGAAAATTCACAGCTATAAATTTTATCAACAAGCTGCGAATTTTGGGGGCAATTGTTATACCCTGAATTCTGACCCTGATTTTTGCTAATAACCTCCGACAGTTTAGGACCCCTAGATGTCAAGCATAAAGGGACTGCGCTTTCGGTAACCTAACCCAGGATTTCTACTTATGTTTTATTATCCCAGGATGTAATGTACTCTGAATCTATCTATCCACTTAATCCCAGCATGCACGGATGCCCTGCATGCTAGGACAACATTACTAATCTTTCTCTTTGATTCTGTGTGATTAAGACAGGAATGAGAAGGAAGATAATGGTCACGTGGACCTAGTCAAAGTCAGAAGCATGTGTGGAAAGAGAGACCCACCACCAAACTCGATCAAATAACGGTCGAAAGTAGTTGGAAGGAGATCCCTGGAAGCTCGGAAGTTAGTTAGGCTTATCAATGTATTTAAACGCGGCATAGGTTTTACTTTATACACTCTCGATCACTTATACTCACACTACCACTTAGCAAACAAGCCGCAAACAATTGTATTCGAATTACTTTAAGTGGAAATAAACGGTAAACGGGCAACGTGTGTTATCGTTGCCAAGGGGTTTTTTATGCCGGCGGCCTTTGGAGACATCCAAGGGTTAAGGGCTTTTCCCCCTTCCAAATCTCGGTGTTTTTTATTGCATTCAGGGAAGTTTTTACTTGTGTTTCCATTCATCTTATTTAAACCTTGGATTTTAACCAACAAACTAGATTTTATAAAACTCTACATCTAGGGCAACATACCTCACACACGAATTTGGTTACTTAATTTTGCCTTATAATTTTTTACCAAAACAAAACTTTAGATATAAAAACTTTACCCAAAGTCATCCTTCCACACCTTAAGGTTAGTTTAGAAACTCATTTTACCAACCCACTAAAGGTTTGTTTTCCCCCAAGAAAGTGTTAGAATTTATCCAAGAATGAATTTAAAGATTTGCTTACAAGATAACGAAAGGTTTATAGACAAACACATATCAAGATCTATTTAAGTTAGAGTTCTTACAATCTTGACGGAAGAACTTAAAACGCCAAAACAAGTGGCTCAAAAACAGGAAAAAATGAGAGACTAGACTGAGGGGAAGAGAATAATTGAGCGAGTTTAAATGGAGTTCTTGGGCTGGTATTTATAGGCAAGTCCCAGTTCAGGAGCACGGGTCGTGCCCATCAGAGCATGGGCCTTTCTTAATAGAGGATCCTAAAGGAATCTTCGTGTAGTCAGGGCACGGGGTATGTCTATCAGGAGCACGGATCATGCTATGGTAGAGGCACGGGTCGTGCTTGTCAGGTGTAAAAAAGTAAACTTTCTCGGGTAGTAGAAGTGGGGCATGGGCCGTTCTTGGTAAGCAGGGGCCGTGCTTGGACAAAAATCACCAGTATTCAGTATTGTTCTTATTTTCCTTGCATATTTGACTCCTTTTGTGATTTTTACCTAGATTAAGATAAAAAGGTAAAAAAAAAAGGAAGCAATAATATATTGTTTTGTTCATAGTCAGTTTTAACCGAAAATATGGGAGATAAATGATGTAAAAGATATATATTTGAGTGTACATAAAATATCCCCACACTTGAACTTTTACTTTTCCTCAAGCAAAACTCGATACCTTAGGTCTATAATAACTGAAGAATTTGTAGAAGAGAATTTTAAATTTGTATATTTTGGTCCCGCATCTAAAAATCTATTTTCAAATTACTTCAACCCTTTATCTCCATTTGATTTGTTATTCTAATTTTATCGAAATACTAAAACCTATAATAAGCCTACTAAAAAGTTTAGGCTTATACAACCATGTACACCTCACAAGAGATTGCTTGACACTAAGGGTAGTATATGTACCAAAAATGAGTGGTCACTCATACCAACGTGAAATCAAGAAAGGTTCATAGGCTTGTGAAGGGGTCAAACCTCCACCGATCTTGTTGGAATCTACACAGTTATCATGAAAGCTTAAAAGGGTTGTAAGAGTAGGCTAGGGCTAAAAGTAGCAAAAGTTGCAAAATATAATCTTCTTGAAAACTTTTATTTGTTGTGACTTTGAAAAATATTAAACTACTTCTAAGAGCTTCTCTGTTTTTTTTTTCTTTTTACTTCTAGAGCTAACTAAAGCTAACAAATTTTTTTGGCAGACGATTTCTGCAGCGAACATTTGGGAAGATGATAAAAGAACTGAAAGTTACTTATTTTATAATTTTGACCAAAGATTATAATTTTGCGAAAATAAGGGGTTTGAAATAAAAGGGCTATTTGGCTGGTGGGTTTGTTTTGCAAATAAATTTGCGGGTGTTTGAATAAAATGGGGAATAGGCTTAAAGGGGCTAACTAAGGGGATAATGTTATGGGTAGGGAAAGAGAAGTAGGAAGAAAAAAAGAAAAAGGGTGACAAATAAAATTCTAGGTTCCTCACTCCTGTGACAATGTGTTCCTGACTTTGTCCATTTTGGAATGTATACCCTTACCGAGTTCTGGCTTGTTGATTCACTTGGTTTCTCATATTGTTTTTGACAAGAAAAGAGCATGTTAGTTATGTACATGCAGCTAGGCTCAAGTTCTCACCAAAAACGTGGGAAGAAGGAATACTTGACACATCAACTTGTGACGGAACTTTATGTAAATCATTCTTAACACTTTCTTCACTCTTCTCCTGCTTGTAGATGTAATTCAGAAATGTCGGTGACAAATTACAATTCTTTACTTGACGTTGCAAATCCAGAATCTCAATTTTTAATTCAGAAATCTTCACTTGAGCATTCAACAGCTCATTCTTAGAAGCAATAAACTGTTTTGACAACTCATTATATTCATACTTATGTATTCTTCTCAAGTAACACTCTTCCAAAACTTCTTCGGTAACCTTTTTCCATTTCATCTTGAAGTAATCAACACCTTGTGTTAAAATTTCGCTCTATTCTTGGAAAAGAACATTCTCATCCTGGAAGTTTTTAAATTTCTTCTTGAAGACTAATTACCTTATCAGTAGCTTCAACAGCAATCTGATTAGCCCTTTCGTATTTCTGTTGAATAGGATAACTCTTTTCAAATAAAGTTTCAAAATCTTCAGCCTTCTTTAGCTTTTTCATATTCAACAGAAAAATCATCTTTTTCTTTCATTAAGTTCTCATTTATCTTAACAATTTTAGCACACTTTGGACACATTGAAGAAACTTCCTTCTAAACTTCTACTACGTCACTATCATCCCCTTTATCAAATATAACACAAGAACTTGTTTCAGAATCAGAATCAGTCAGACACCCATCCATGTGTTCATTCTTACAAATAGTAACACATCTTTGTTTATCTTCATGATTTCCTGATTCTAAATCACTAGATGCTGAATCATATGATTTTGAACCACTTGATCCGGAACTAGTGTTAGATAAACAATCCTTAATCTTTATGGCCTGAATGTCAGCACAATATTAAGCAACAACATCCCATAACTGTTTAGAGTTATAACATGTTCTATATCGATGTTTTAACTCTTCTGGTAAAGCCATAGTAAGCATCGCAAAAACCTTTTCTTCTCTCTCAAGATTTTTCCTTTCATCAGAATTAAGATACCTTTGCGGTGTAGATACTCCATTAATACTTGGAAATATGTATTCTTTATTAATGGACAAGCACATATCAACATTATTTGTCCTGACATAAACTTAAATTTTTTTAACCCAATGATGATAATATTCCAGCTTTTTTAACTTGGGTACTTGAAAATCACTCATTTTGAAATTGCGATATCGGACGGTCATTTTGGCTGGTATTGGGTTCCGTAACTCAACACAGAACTCAAGTTACGTCAGTTTTAGTGAACACCAGTTTTCTGCCAGCGTACTAAAGAACCTCCCAGCGTACCAAATCTTTGACCAACGTACCAAATTCAACACTCCAACGTACCAATCTACTTCGGAATACCAAAAGCGGACCAAAGATCTTCAACGTACCAATAGCAGACCAAACCAATCAGCGAACCAAATGAACAGTAACGGACCCAATTAGTACGACGTAACCTTCAACGTACCACTATTAAAGATTTCCTTGCGTACCAAGCAACGTACCAGTCAGCGTACCAACAGTTCATCCAGCGTACCAACACATTCAACCGGCGTACCAAACTGAATTTTTCGAATTTTCACGAATTTGAAGGTTTTGAATTGTAATTTGCAGCAGTAAGCAACGAAAACACTCTAGGAACGTTTAGAAATCAAATTTGACATCAGAAACACATGGATTTGAGAAAATTTGATGAAAAATGGTCAAAAACCCACTTTAACTCTCTAGAAATCTTAAAAATCACAGAATTTGATCAGTAAATGGAACCAGAAAACTCCGATACCACTTGTAAAGATATGGAGCGATGGATCGTTTGCTAATCTAGTGATTATGAGATGAATTCGATGACACGAAGAGTAAATACAATGAGATTGTATTGATTCAAGCTTGAGAGCACACACACATATTACACATACAGAATGTAGAGATATGACCAAGAGTTCTGGTAGTCTAAACTAGTCAACCTATTTATAGGTGACATTAAACTGGCCTGCGTACCATCTACCCAGCATACCATTGGTACGTTGGTCAGCGTACCATCATGGTATGGACCATGGTACGCTGCCCTAGACTCACACATATGATCTCACATAGATACAATACACGAGACACAATGTAGCATAGGAATATGCTCTAACAAGTTTTTATGCTAGCAATGACCGACTACTTCTCAAAATGGATAGTTACTTCAGCATATGTTCAAGTCAGAGAGAAAGAAGTCATATCATTCATTAAAAGGAACATCCTGACAAGATTTCGTATACCTGCTGAAATAGTGTGTGATAATGGATCACAATTCATTGGCAAGAGGACTATGGATTTTGTGAGAGTTCGGGGATAAAGATGATAACCTCCACACATGTGCATCCTCAGGCTAATGGTCAGGCGGAGTCTTGTAACAAGATTATCATCAATAAATTGAAGAGAAGACTGAAGGAGAAGAAGGGAAGATGGGCAGAAGAGTTACCCTTGGCAATATGGGAATATAGAACAACTTCCAAGAATGCCACTGGCCAAACTCCTTTTTCCTTGGTCTTTGGTACACAGGCAGCCATCCCAACAGAAATGGTGGTTCCAACATTCAGGGTCAGCAGTCAGACCTAAGATACTAAGAATGAATCCCTAGCTGATGACCTAGATACAATAGATGAACTGCGAGGACAAGCTGCATGGAGGATGGCCGCGTAACAACAAAGGATTTCGAAGACATACAACAAGCATCTGAGAATTCGAAGATTCAAGGTAGGAGACCTGGTCCTGAGAAAAGCATTTCAGAACACTAAGAACCCTAGAGATGGAAAGTTAGCCCCTAAATGGGAAGGTCCCTACTTGATTGATTCTGGGGTCGGTAAGGGGGCATATTGGCTTGCTAACATGAAAGGAGAGTTGCTTCCATGACCCTGAAAGGCAATTCACCTAAAAGTCTATTTCATGTAAGTTTATTTCCCAGGATGCGGCATCTCAGGTATGTTTCTCAACTATTAAACCTTTCAAGGTATTTGTCCATCTCACTTTGCTATTTTCAACTTTTTACTTTTCATTCTTATTTATTACTCTTTCAAAACTTGCTAACACCCGTGCTGAAGACATTCGAGTGAAGACATGTACTAGACCCTGGATGAGTTAGAGATTGGCTATATCTCCTCCGTTATAGGTAATTACAAAATCCATACTAAGGTTTGAAGATAATACGTCTTCCTTATGAGTTAGGCTTTGACGCGTCACCAGTTGCGCGCGATGGCTTGGTATGACCCAGGATTATGGGATCGACCTGTGTTAATAGCATGGGCGACAACCTCATGATTTATGGACATACGCAAGTCCCTTAAGGTTTTTGATATTTTCATATCAACTTAAGACACACGAGGCAATTCCCTAGTTGTCGATATGACACGAGGATAAACCCTAGAATTCGCCGGTACGGCACGGGATTTACCCCAGGTCGTCGGATTGGCACCGGACTTGACCTCAGGATTTATGGGCTTGACCCTAGGATTTATGGGTTTGACCTTAGGATTTATGGGCTTAACCCCAATATTTTCGGGTTTATCCCCATTATTTTCAGCTTTAATCCCAGGATTTTTGGGTTTAACCCCTGTATCTTTGGGATTCATTTCGAGTATGTGACTTAGGATGGCATTAGGCATGCCAAATCCTAGTCACCACAAAGATTTTTCATCAACTAAGTTACATCAGATGACTTACGATATTACTAAACATGCAGGAAATAAAACAAGGAACAAGCATAAACATTAAATAAAA
>JBCNJP010000008.1:40998586-41092422 GCA_039602395.1 Deinandra increscens subsp. villosa | reverse complement strand
TGATTTCACTAAGATGAATATAAGAGATCTAGAGAGAGAAACACACCCAGAAAACACACAGTTAAGATGATAGAAATGACAGAAGTTCTGAGCTCTCTCCAAAAAGAAGTATTTATAGTGATCAACTAACCGAGAAACTAACCAACCAGCGAACCATTTGGTTCGCTGCCAACAATCTGGCTAACCAATTTTCGATGCCTAGCTAACCATTGGTTAGTTGGCTCCCAACCAACTGGTTAGTTGACACTAAGACTCATAAACATGCTCTAGCTTAGATACAATACACGAGACACTCTGTAGCATAGGATTATGCTCTAACAACAAATTTGGGATACATAACAAACTTCTTGGCCTTCCTCTGTGGAGTTAAGTTTCCTATCATCCATTTCATGAGCTGCTTAGACAGGTTGAATCCATCTCCAGTTACCAAACCATGAATGGCCCATGCGGATTCCTCTATGAAATCGTGTGTCCCAGAGCATCTTGGAGAGAATGTAATCTGATAGAAGGTTTTGATGCACCTCCAGTTGGTTGGAAATAATGACTTGTTCACTGAGCGATGTTCGTTAACATTAAAAATTCCCTGATATCCCATTCTCCTCATGGTTTCTTGCCATTCAGGTTTGGGAAAGCTAATAGGAGAGTTGGTATCATTCAATTGGAGAAAAGTTCTAATTCTTTCTTCAGTGATCTCAGCATCTGTATCCTGCACCCTAGAAGTCAGCCATTGTGTGCCATCATTGTCTGTCACTACCTGAACATTGTTCCAGAAGTCCTCAATAATAGACTTGTAGATCACTGGTTCCAACAGTATACTATGAGCCCAGTTGGAGTTCTCCAGAATCCAGAAAGCTCCTTCAAAGATAACTTTATACCTCCACTTTCTATTAAAGTAGCATAACTGATTATGAGTAAGACCATAACCAAGAGCTTCTTCAAAATCATCATCCTCATTCTGACGTCTAGGGGGCATCTGCACATGTGAAATAGCATGATTATATCTAATTTGATGTTAATAAACAAATGTCATGTCATACTAAATTCAGAAAAATGACAGAGCTTTTCATTTACAAATCAAAGACAAATGAAATTTGACAGTGTAAGTTCCTAGAATGATCAAACAAATAGCCAAGTTCTAACTTAGACAGATTTCTAACTACACAACACATAGAACCCTGTACGTTCATTACAAATAAGCAAGTAAATTTAATGTAAAAAGACTTAACAAATTTGAAATTGAGATTTGACTTTCAGTGAAATTGTGTAATTTTAGAACAAGAACCTTGATTGTGAATTGTTAGAAAAATGCATTTTAGAAATCCATGACCAAGTTTGTTACCAAAAGATCCTAACTCCAACCTAGTAAAACATCCTAAACATGAACAGCAGCAGTTTTAACAAATTTATGATACTAACAAATTTATCGATGGAGTTCCTAACAAATTTATGAACAGTAGCAGTTTTTAACAAAAGATGATAAATAAAGCACCCCTTGGTACGGAAAACACTTGGTACATAATGGGCACAGTATGAAATCTATCATCCGGAAGTTTATACAATGATAGGATTTTTGAAGTTCATGTTAACCAATCAATAATAAGCATATGTTTCACTTTCACTTAACACAAGGATGATAAGATCTTAACAGTCCCAACAGCAGCTAAAGGCCATCTAAACTGTCCCAAAGCAGACAAATAACAACAAGAATCTCATCTAAACGGTCCCAACATCAGCTATAGACCCCTTTTAACCCCCTTCACTTGGCTATAGAACCCTTTTAACCCTTTCAACAGATAAACAGTGTCAAAGCAAACAAATAACCGTCTAAACAGTCCTAACAACAGCTATAGAACCTTTTTAACCCCTTTCACTTGGCTTAATAACAACAGCAAGAATCATTCATTGAACAACTATAGTCCCAATAGCAGCTATAGTTAGGCCATCAAGAAAACAGTCCCAATAGCTGTCCTAACAGCAAGCAAACAAACTCATTGAGCAACAAGAAAACAAGAATAACAACAGTCCCAACAGTAGCTATAGTAAGGCCATAACAACAGTCCCAACAGCAAACAAACTATAGTAAGGCCAGCTATATTAAGACCGATGGCTATAGTAAGGCTGATGTGAGCAATAACAACAGTCCCAACAGCAAGAAAACAAACATTTATAATGTAAACAAACAACAACTATACCAAGAATAACAACAGTCCCAACAACATCTATACCAAGAATCATTCGGAATGGAGAATATCAACCAAGAAAACAAACAAATAAATCTATTTATACAAATGTATAAAAACAAACAAATCAAATCAAGAAAACAAACCTTAGGTGACATTTGGTTCACGGAATGTAATGTAATTGGAATTGTAAAGTTTCCTTTTAAAGTTGTGCTTAAGTTGGGTAAAGAAGGGGTTTAAAATACAATGAATTTCTTTAATCAATGGAATTTGAAGTCATGTAATTTTCCTTCATTAAAGTGAAGGATTTCTAAATTTCATTGATTAAAGGAATTCATTGTAATTCAAACCACTTCCTTACCCAACTTAAGCACAACTTTAAAAGGAAAACTTTACAATTTCAATTACATTACATTCCGTGAACCAAACGCCACATTAGTTTTGAACAGCGAACAAACTCAGAATCAAGAATATCAACACAGTTCTTCTTCCAGTTTCAACCAGTTCTGAACAGCAAGCAAAGAAACTCAGAATTGAGAAATTAGGTACAATATCTCTAACCCACAAAATCTCAGCAAGCAAACAAACTCAGAATCGAAGAAAAGGTCCAAGAATCTTACCTCAGGAACCAAGTGATTTGAATCAGAATCGGAGTAGGAGTTTGAATCAGAATCGGATTGTGTTAATTTATATGGTGAAGACAAAGAGAAGTTTTTGAGCCAAGAAATTTGAATTACTATGGTGAGCGGCAAGAATTCAGTCCCATCTCTCCCTGCAACTTTCTATCTCTCTTTCACTCACAACATAATTAAGTAATACTTTTATACCTTTATCATTATCTTTTCTCTCTCTTCCAATCCCCAAATTTTAGCAAATCAACAATTTTTTTGTCAAATATGCAGATTTGCTAAATTTTTTATCTCTTCTTTACTCACAACCACTCACAACCAAACCTCAAATTTTATAGATTTACACTCACATATATTTTTAGGGAACCTGCCGTGAATGCTCTAAGTGGATGTGAGTAAGGAGAAGAAAAAATTACTATTCTTCCCTATATTTGATGAAAAAACCGGTGATTCCTTAAAATTTGGGGTTTTGTGTGATTAAAAGAGAAAGAAAAGGTAATGATGAGGGTATAAAAAAGTATTATTTAATTGTGGTTGTGAGTGATAGAGAGATAAAAAAATAATGATAAAAATATAAATGCATGTGAATGCTCTAATGCGTTGTACATAGGGCTTGGTTAGTTAGTCTAAAACAATCGAATCAGTTACTCTTGGTTGAAAAGATGCATAATGGGTTGTACATAAGGCTTGGTTAATTGTAAGTTTTAAAATTAAGAGTTTAGATAGATAAAAAAGAGTTGCTTTATAAGGTAGTACAGACATAAATATATATGTTTTAGGAAGGAAATATATATGTTTTAGGAAGGGTATATATGCTATTAAATTTTAGGCTTAAATAAATATATAATAAAATGGCTTAAAGGTTATATATAAATGCCAAAAAAAAAATTATTCTATTTCCTTCACATTTTCTTTGTTTTGGGTTTATTTGAAAGACAGTAAAAGTTTGAAAATATTTTAATTTTATGTAATCTCAACAAGTGCATTTTAACACCATTCTAACATTTTTCTTTATTTAAAATGTAATTTTATTTGTAATTTAATCTGTTTATTTATTATTATTATTTTTCTTTTGTCTGGCATCAAATTAAGTTTTTGATGTTAGCTTAAATAATACAACTTGGTTAGAGGCTTGTGAATTGAAATAATAAAATAATTATTAATAATGAATGTACACTTTTATTGTATTGTATGTTGCGTAATATTAAATTAAGCATGTATTCATTTATTCGTTTGCGACATATTATAGAAACCTGCTAAATTTTTTTTTAATTTTTTTTAGACGATGTTAACCCTTTTTTACATAAAAAGAAACGGATTAAATTAGTTTGAAGGACGCAGAATAAAGTTTTCGGAGTCGTATTCGTTCGGTTCATTTAAACCCAAATAGCGGTTTAGCTCAGAAGGAAACCCATAATCGCTTACACACCCTTTGACGGAACGAAAACAGCCAATTCAGTTAATACATAGCAATGCACCCATGAATAAAATGCCAAAAAGCCGAATATAAATATGAATACAACCCGAATAATGTACCGTAATGGCTTAATCAAATATTCACAACTTCTGTAATATAACAAAAGAAGCAGAAATGCAATGTTAACACGATTATTAAAACAAAGCACGCAATCCCTCTAGGAGATGCCGATACAAGAACGAAAGAGAGACACACAGACATACATATAGACAAACAAACAACAGTGGGTAATAGTTTCTAATATAAAGAAGCAAGTACCTCCAACAAGGAAGCGGCAAACTGCATTTGGGTATCCTTGTCGATTGTTTGGAAGAGTGGCACATGTACGAAGAGGGATTTTATCCCGTTTTGCTCTGCAAACCGTAGGGAATGATAGTATACGTAATTGCATACAAAGCGGCCAGCATCATCAGAAGTTACCACATCATAACCCATTTTTGCCAAGGATTTGGTTATCTCATCAACAGGAAGAAATGTCTGCATACACACATATTTTAATTTGATGTAAGCCTCGCTACAGAACAGGATGGGTTGGGTCATGTTGGGCCTTCAGGGCATCTTTTTTAAAGAAAGGTTTCTAACTGGACAACTTGTAATACGATACATAATCCGAATAAAACAATCTAGTGACTACTTGGATTCATTTGACCATTTCCATTCTTAGCAAATAGTATAAATTTTACATGTTAGACCCTTTGATGATAAAATATAACACCCTTATTCCCCTCTAATCATACCACATATACCAAGGCTTCAACAAACTTTAGCTAAACCAAACAAGGCTTGCAAACCGTTTGAGGATAAGATTTCACACTTCCTTTTAAAACCTAAAATAGTATGTTCGTATTATATTCGCAAGAGTTTATAAAGTATGTACATACAAGTAAAAAAGCATGTGGATTTAGAGTAAAAACAGAACATCATGAGAGTAAATTCTCAGGTATAAGAAAAATGATACTATTATATTTATACCTTTCTTGCTTTTGAAATCCCACCATCTGAAGGAATAATAGACACTTTCTGCATATACAAAAGAAGAAGAAAATGGCATCACAGACAATAAAACAGCAGTACAATGATGAGGTAAAGGAGTTCAATTCAAACTGACCTGAGGCTTCCATCCCATCTCATCAGGACAGCGGAAAGTAGCTTCATTTACAGCCTGATGCTCTATAGCAAATCTTGTGGCCCCACTATTAACTCCGAAATGTAACTGCAATATAAAATTGAAATAGGCATGAAATTTCTTAAAAATGCTCCTACAGATTGACATCAATATTAAGAGGAAACTGATATATGGACACAAGTATGTAAATATTGGGATAAAATGATTCAGAGGGTTTGATTGTGGATAAGAGTGGCAAAAGGTGGGTTAGGTCGGGTTGTGTAACGGGCTGAAACGGGTCCTGGCAAACTGGGTTAGGGTCAAAACAAGCAACTTTAATGCCAGAAGCGGTTGTGGTGCCGGCGGCAACCAGTAGGTAGTGGTAAAGCAAGCGTACACTTCCCATCCATTCTAACCTTATTATTCAGTTATACCTTTTTTGTTCAACCCAACATGACCAATGAGAAAAATGCATATGACCCGACCTAACCCAACCCAATGTTAATTGTTTGGATCCATATTGCTAGGTATAATCATGGATATGTGTCTGTGTATGTGTACCTATATACATACTTTACTGGTCCATACATTATACATTAGACGTATGAATGCTAAAATATGCACAGTATTGTGCAAAAGCCTCATTTTGTTTATAATTTTACTTGGTGTGTGCACACATAATAATATAAACTATGATGAAAAAAGAAATCTTTAGTCCCTCCTCCTGCATAAAACATGAGCTTCAATCAAGGTTGCTGAAGTCGCTAGGCGCTAGTCGGTCGACTGGGGAGTTGCGAGTACTCGGGCCTAGGCGGAGAATACTCGGACATGGTAATTATGAAATATAATATATATTCTAGAAAATATATACATGTGTAATTACTATTACTTATAGCAAAATACGTGAACATTGCTATATGTTAATGAATGTTCAATAATCAAGAGCTTTATCAGTCTTGCTGAGTTGGAATCCCATTCTAATTCTAACTAACGCTGGTTTTAAGAATGAGTGATAATTATATGTATCCGCGAGACTCATTTGGAAAAACGATAGGCGTAGGTATATCCAAGAACAAACAATTTTGATAGGAAAGATCCCTCTAATGACTTCTCTGGGAGCTTTTATAGTAAATGGAATCTATAGAATTGTGATCAATCAAATATTGCAAAGTCCCGGTATTTATTACCAGTCAGAATTAAATGATAACGGAATTTCGGTCTATACCGGCACCATAATATCAGATTAGGGAGGAAGATTAGAATTAGAAATTGATAGAAAAGCAAGGATATGGGTTCGTGTGAGTAGGCAACAAAAACTATCCATTCTAGTTCTATTATCAGCAATGGGGTTGAATATAAGAGAAATTCTAGAGAATGTTGCATAATGGCGGAACCAACTTTTTATTTAATGGAGGTCACAATATAATGCGGATCTTGACCGCTTATACCCAATTTTGACCGCCTACCACCAAGGTTGACCAAGTACGCCTACCCTAGGTAGATTTTATAGCAAAAGTGCCTTGGCAACCCTCCGCCTAGCGATTCCTCAGAGAGTACTCGGCCGCCTAGACCGAGTTTTACAACATTGGCTTTAATAAAAATTTCTATCCTTCTTTCTAGTTTATAAATTAGTGTTCATTTCTAAAGAAAACCACAATTATCATTCTCATGTTCCCAATATTGTATCCTGGTAACTCCAGTCATCAACTCAAAAATATGATCAGAGGTACATCAAAGTAATCCTTCGTAAAGTTCTTTATGCTTTACTTTCGGTATTATACGCTTACATTGATTTCTCACTAGTCATTCATTTCTACCAAAACCAAAGATCAAACTTGCACATAAAAGATTAAGCCATAGCTTAGCTCTATGCATATGGTCAACAAAAACGTGTTCTGCACTTCTGCTTCACATCTATCAGAATAATGACTATGCTGAAGACATAATTTATAGATTCATCTTTCAGAAAACAGTAAAATTTTAGCGTTCTGAAGAAATAATAATTTATTGGGCCAGGTATGGAGGGCTATTAGTAATCCTAGTCCCATATCCGATAATAAAAAATGTGTCCCATACCCAGCCAAATACCCGTCGGGTATCTATCGGGCACTTACCCGTTGGGTATTGAGCATACCCGTGGGTATCAGTATAGCCATTAGTTTGTTATAAAAATGCATGTTTTGATTCCAAAGTACACTAACATAATTATGAATTTATACATATTTATTCTTTTAATAACAAAAGCAAATTGAATATGATAAATACATATATATACCATAAAATGTATAAATTTACATGGCATATAAATCTAAAAGAAGCTATTGCTTGATTTCATATGAACATATCCAAAATACATATAGAAAAAATCATTTTACATGAGCGTTCAAACACCCTCAGCTTTTCATCATGATAAAAGCGTACAGAAAAGGAAGAAACAGAAGTTCCATGATTAAAGCATTTAAATGTGAACCCTAAATCTATAAACCCGACTTGAATGCACAAAAGGTGAAATGAATTATCAGTAAAAATAACCAAACAGGTATTAAGGGCACTTCAAACAATTCAAACTTGTCAAATGATTCAAATTTGTAACTGTTGTACAATCAATGATAGAATTAATATGTAGTCAAGGTCAATCATAGTCTTAAGCTATTGTAATTCGCATAGTCTAAGTTCGACCTAATCTTTAGCTTTACTTGTGACACACATTCATTTCTTCTCTTGCAAACCGCGTTTCGCTCAAAGATCTTTGTAATCTCTCTTACTTTCTAGGTGTTTAGCTTACACCTCATCCTCGTGGTCTCTTCCTCTCTCAAAGCAAATACATCCTTGATCTCCTTAATCGAGCCAACATGAGTGAATGTAAACCGGCAAAAGTAACCAATGGCGTGTTCGAATTCCCTTACTAAAATTGAGGGTACACCTCTATCATATCATCTCCCACTGACTACCGAGCATTTGTTAGGGCACTAAAATATCTTTCTCTAACTCATCTCGATGTGGCTTTCACAGTTAATAAACTTTCTTAGATTATGCATACACCAACTCATCAACACTATGTTGCCCTAAAACGTCTACTTCGTTACTTACACGGAACCACGTATCACGGTCTTCTTATCAGACGTAACTCACTGCTACATTTACATGCTTTCATGGATGCTAATTGGGCAGGTGATAAACACACTTAACGCAGCACCACGGGTCTCCTTCAACGGTCGTCCATTTCGCAAGGGCATATTAAGGACATTTCAAACAGTTCAAACTTGTCAAATGATTCAAATTTGTAACTGTTGCACAATCAATGACAGAATTAATATGTAGTCAATGTCAATCCTAGTCTTAAGCTATTGTAATTAGCATAGTCAAATTTAGACCTAGTCTTTAGCTTAATTCCTAATTTGTAGCTAAACCCCTTGTATATATTTACTTGTGAATCTAATGAAGATAACCAATTCGGTTGCATACTATCTCTTATAACAGGTTCATCGAGATATTCAATTATGGAGATCCATAAACAACAAGGATTACGGCTTGAAGGAAGTGAGAGTGACAGATTGTTGAGAACTGAAGATCGAGGAAGGCCAATTTAGGAATATAAGTTTGCTAATGGAAAATATATTTTGGGACTTTTTAGGTATTATATGAACCCGACTACATATATACACATATAAAGAAAATATTTCGATTACTTTTTCGGGTATTTTGTCAAGTACTCGGGTAGTCTGGCCAGGTACCAACTAATCCCATGCTCATACCCGAACCCGGTTTTTTTAATTATCAATGCCAAACCAGAATATCCGGCCCGGATGACTTGGGTTTCGGGTATACTAGTCAGGTCTGGGCTTTTTTGGCATCCTTAAGTGATTTGGTTTTCACCAAGTAAGAAGCTCTAAGTTTCTTCGAATTTTCTATTCCCATCATTCATCATTTCAGTGTCGTGATCAAGATTCTTGGACCCGTTTGTGGATTTGCATGAATGATTCTTAAGGTCGAGGTTCCAACATACAATCTTTTAGATTTTTTATTGTTTTTTTTATTTTATTTCACAACACGCCTCACATAATATTGTTTCTAGGTAGCGTCTAAATGCATACCCAAAAGCAAAAACCTAAAATAAAGGATATCTCTTGATTTGTTTGGCAAAAATTTTGCTTTAGACGAGCATGATTTCCCAAGAGATAGCCTTCCTTCCAACATGTTATACTGCATTATACTCCATTTCCCCAGATGAGTCCTAATTTCTAATCACTCTACGTCTCTACCCTAAAACCCTGACAATAATTTACTGCCTACTCAATTATTTCTGTGAAGTAGAAGTGGCCTAATAAGAGAGAGGAACTATATAGTCACAAGAAGATATATGTGTTAAATAATCCCAATCAAATGGGAATTCTTGTCAATACGCGGTCAAGTAATATAAAATAATCTAAATCATCCAACAAACAGTAAGTGGTTGTTTGGCATTTTGATTGATGCTACATGTGAATGGTTGTTTTTTTGGATGATGTCTTTTGGGTTTTTTACTTTTGGATGATGTCTTTTACATTTTGAATGTTATTTGGATTATATGTCTTTTGGATGATGTCTTTAGGTTTGTGGAATCATGAAATGTTATTTGGATTATATGTTTATTGAATGTTATTTGGAATGTTTTCATTGAATGTTATTTGGATTATACGTTTTGACAATTTTGGATGACAGGTTGCCTATGGATTCCGATGACGAGGAGATTATAGTTTCCTTTTCCTTTGTTGGCATTAGTTACTATTAGTCTCAGCAATGAATGAAAGTGTAAGAGATCTAAATTCGGCATTGAAATAGTTATTAGGGGTAAAATAGTCATTCTACATAGCCATTCAGGGGTCCAACCAAACAGCACTTACTAGTTCAGCACTTACTGGTTCAGCACTTACTGGTTCAGAGTCTTATTCAATCAAACATCTTACTGGTTTAGCACTTAATGAAACAGACGCTACCAAACTAGGGGTGTCGTTTTTATCCGAAACCGAATTACCGAACCCGACCCGAACCCATCCGACCCGAATTATTGTAAGCCTGAATCACCCAAACCCAAATTACACTTCAACCCGAACCCAAATTAGTTATATGGGTTGGTAATAGGGTTGATTTTGTGTTGTTTGGGTCAACCCGATTAACCCGAATACACATATTCATTCCGTCGAATATATTTTAAATATGAAATTTGCACATCCAACCATCCATGACTCCATATTCTTATTCAGTTTGTAATTAACACCATATATATTTTTGAATATGGATATCCTTATTTCAGTCAAATTTTGTTTATCTTTTTAAAGTACTGGATACACATTTTATACTTTATAATCCATCTATTCTAAAAAAAATCATACGATATATATTATGTGTTATATTATAGGTTATTAGAAGTTTAGTTTCTTAAGACAGTTAAAGTTATATAATGTTTAATCCATTCTTCCATTGTATTACGAACTCAGTTTCATCAACTTCTTTGGTTGATTCCGCTCTTTTCAATCGTAAGTTAGGTTAAGACAAGATATTTAATATCTTTTGTATTTAACCCGAAACCCGAATAACCCAATCCGAATCAACCCGCGATCCGAAACCCGAAACCCGAACAACCCAAGGGCAATTAGGGTCGGGTTGTGGGTTGGATTCCATCTACAGAAAACCCAAAAAAACACGACCCGTTTAACCCGAAACCCGAATACAAAACCCGATCAACACCCCTATACCAAACAACCCTTAAGTCAAACAAAAAACTAGTGATATATTAAGTAAGCGAACAAGATCATGCCTATGTTCAAGAGATACGTAGACGGCCTCCTTTCAAGAGATGACCAATACTCCAAAACACATCCATACATCCCCGTTATCTATAGAGTAACTAAGTAAACAAAACCTTTGCTTTACTAACTTCCTTCGGTCTACTAGCGGTGTTTTAGATAAGAGGAGCTATTAAAAACCGTATAAATATTGGAGAGACTCGTTGAAGCTTATATATACCATGTTTAGGATACCGCAGATAACTCAACATTGCATCAAAGTCAAGTATGAAGTATGAACCAATTCATGCATAATCTAAGAAAAGTACTTCACCATGTCTATGGAATTATCCATCATTACAATGGAACAAATGGAAAGAAAATATGCATATAGGAGTCAAAGAGACTCTTTGAAGCTTATATATACCATGTTCAGGATACCGGAGATCAACATCTGAATATTATACTTTCCTACAGAAATTCGGTAATATGGAGTAGGAATTTAAATATTGTTTTTAGATATAATGTTGAAATAATCGTGGATGTTCTCAAAATTATAAGGAACCTAGTAGTTTATGATGATGATAGCTTTCTTGACCTCATGAACATAATAGTAATCTCAGCAGAAGCCATTGCCTAAAAAAACCACTGCTTATACAAAACTGTATGTGTACCATAAATTAAAAGCAACCAACATACTTTCATTTAGAACACTCTTCAAGGATTACTAAAGAAGATAAATTAAAAGCAACCAACATACTTTCATTTAGAACACTCTTCAAGGATTACTAAAGAAGATAAATTAAAAGCAACCAACATACTTTCATTTAGAACACTCTTCAAGGACTACTAAAGAAGAAGCCACTGACCAGAATGACTTTTGAAGAATCCGATTGTTGGAAGTCCTTGCTCACAGCACATTGCAAAGTCTGATATAAAGGAACAACAGCTCCCTGGCCTGCAGTCTCGAGAATCGTGCAACTACCAAGACTCACTCCCTTTGGGGAACCCTTATTCTTAAAATACTCTTCCAAATTCCTAACAATTGTCTCAGTTGGATTGTCTGAAACTCCATGAAATTTCTTAAACCCTGTCACATGGAACGTTACTGATGGAGGCCCTTCTGACCCCATTAACCAACACTTGATAATTTAAAACTCAAGAATAAACAACAACCTCGAAACTCCAAATTAGTCCGGATCCACCTACAATAAAATGATTAGTCATCATTTGGGATGAGAATCCAATAGAACAAGTTACATAACATCATGTCATGGTTTTTAACTAGATTCTGACGTTATTAACCTATTTGACCTTACATTGTTCCAAATGGCATCACAGGTTCAGAGCAACAAAACTGATTACCAAATCATACCATCATCAAACAAAAGAGTAATCACTTATACACACTTTATATTCTGTATTAATCAAGTAACAGAAGGACCATTCAATATGAGATGAGATGATCACTTTTAAAACTGGAAAACAACCCTAATTAACCAAATGTCAAACATGAAATTGGTAAATGATAGCGTTTAAGGTCAAAATCAAACGTAACAACCGGCAATCGTTATAAAAATACACATACAAAATCAAATCATGAATTTCAAATTTAAATTACAGAAACATGAACCAATCGAGTCGATTAATGGCTACTTTGGAACAGTAGAAGAGAATTTTGACGACATAACGACACAAAAAGCAATCAAGACGTAATTATTCATATAAACAGAATCAAATAAACCAATCTGTTAACTGTAATTCAGTAGCAATTGAATCGAATTCTGCGATTACCTGATGAATCGTGCGGGAGAAAGGAAACCCAAAAGATGGCAAGTAACCACCGGTCTTATCTGTAGAAGCGATTAAACAAAAAAAGTAGTTTATACTAATTGAGATTCGTTTTCGCAATCAAAACCCGAAGAAAATAAATTTATTATTATTGTTAAAATAAATTATAAATACCTTCTATTGAGTCGTCTTGCACGAAATAAAATTGCGTCGACCATGGACCATTTGATAGCTTTATAAAAATAATAGAGTAAATTACGGATTTCGTTCATGTGGTTTGTACAGATTTTACATATAGTTCTTATGTTTCATTTATTACGGATATGATTCCAAACGTTTGTCAAACTGTTGCGGATAGCGTCCCTAGGATGGATGGCTGTTAATAAATTCTGTTAATTTTTTTAAAATTACATTTTTACCCTTTTTTTAAATAAAAAAGAAAAAAATAAAAGGAAAACTCTTTCCCCTCTTCCTCATCATCGGTCGCCATTTTTTTCGTTCGTCATTTTTTCCGTCAACCGCCAGCACCATCTCTGTCACCGCTGCCACCATTTCCGTCCACCGCCACCACCATTGGCATTTAAGAAGTCAGAAACACCTGCACCACCACCACCATTTTCGTCCCTTATTTCGAATTTTGGACCAAACCTTTGAGAAGACTGTTCCAATTCTCCCTGTATCGAATCCCTATTCAGCAGATCTCCACCGTCACCGACAGCCTTCACTAGGAACAATAGAAGACTAGCAAAGCAAATTGAACGACGAATGAATAATCTTCTCAATTGCAGAGTAACCTTGTTAAAAAAAACGAAGATCGATAGAAACCAAATGATGGTGGACCAAATTCATGTGATAATCTTCTAAATCCAAACTCATAAGATAACCTTCACGAACGACGGATGAATTAATCCCAAAACCAGATTATGTCCAAATTTCGTAAAGTAAATTGACGGTTGAAACTTGGAGCCGAGCAAAGCAAATTGGCCGTCCACCGCTTCCACCGTTCATCTGCTCGCTCTACAGCTCTAATCCCTCACCTCCGTCCTCCACCAGTCTCCGCTCCCCGTTTCTCCTCGCACCGCCTCGGCAACCCTATGTATGTATCCACCTCGATCTCTCTCTTTTCCTCTTCCTATTTCTTCATCTCTCGATCTGTGATTGTTTTGAATATCGTTATCCTAACGATTTGCTTCACCGTCCACTGCCACCACCATTTCCCGTCTACCGTGGTCGCCGGTGATTTGGTAGATGAAGAAGGGCTCTCCTAAGTTCGCCGACCAGATCTGACATTTTAGGTTACTTTTTTTTTTCTGGAACGGCGATTTCATTAGCACAAGACAAAACAGCGACCTACCTAGCAAGGAGCCAGGAGAGGACGCAAAACAAACAAAAAACAAGGAGGGACCTTACATATCGAACTTGTCCCAAATCTTCTAAGAAAGACTCGACCATTTACCCCTATTTTTGACCCAAATAGCTAAGACATTTAATTTCTTTAAAAAGAATTGAAACAATCGACTTCTTTCCATCAAAGGTCATCTCGTTCCTTGATTTCCAAATCGCCCAACAAGTAGAGAGAATTATAGCATAGAACACCATCTTGCCTTTTCTGTCAAAGCGAGAGTCCTCAACCAAGTGAAGAAGATCCTCAAGCTCGAAGGCATAGATAGGAGGAACTTTACACCATCGAGATACTTGCGCCCAAATTCCAGCCGCAAAATTGCAACCCATCATCAAATGATAGACAGTCTTAACCCCTTCATTACACATAACACAGTTAGGGTCCGAAATCGAAATGTGACGTCGCGCGAGAGCTTCCTTTGTAGCGATACGGTCCTTGAGCATCCTCCAAAAAAAGATATTCACCTTGTTTGGGACAAGGTTATTCCATGGCATAATCAACCCGCTCGAACGATTGAACCAATGATACAACTTCCGAACACTAGCAACCGAAAATATCCCAGAAGTGTTGCCCATCCAAGTAGCGCTGTATCCACTGATTTGAATGAGATTGGAAAGATCCAACGCCTCATCCTTTAAAGCCTCCATATTTTTGATAATGTTCACCCATGTGCTACCAAGTTCTTTTCTAACAGGAATGAGGACATCCCTGTTCGATTTTTCGTGAATACCTTTTATTACTTTTCGCCAAAGCCGGTTAGGTTCGACATGATATCGCCATATCCATTTGGACATGAGACACCTATTAGACACAATAAAGGGGACAAGACCCAAACCCCCTTCATCCACCGGCTTAGTCACTTCTTCCTTGCACACTCAATGAATACAATTTTTATCCGAGTTGTGACCACCCCAAAGGAAACGGGCCCGAATACCTTCCAATTTTTGGATGATTTTGACCGGCGCTTTGTATATAGAAAAATAATAAGAGGGTAAGCTTTCCAAGACCGCCTTGGCAAGAATAAGCCTACCACCAATAGAAAGGTTTGTTAGCCTTCCATCTCGATAGCCTATCCTCCACCACCTTTAAGATTTCATCCCAACTTTTAACCCTATTCATATTTGCCCCGACGACAAGCCCAAGGTATTTAAACGGAAGCTCCCCACTAGAGCAATTGAACTCCACGGCATTATCGTCGACGTCTTTTTTTGGCACAAGAATACCGTAAAGGCCACATTTATTGATGTTAATCTTGAGCCCGGAGACCAAACCAAAAACTCTAAGGATACGAACAAGATTAGCAACGTTATGGGGAGACCAATGACCCACACAATCGCATCATCGGCAAAGAGAAGGTGGGAGATACACGGGCCTCCATTCAGGATCGAAAGCCCATGAAAAACCCCAATGGAAACCGCCTTGTTCATCATCCAATTAAAAGCCTCCATAACAATGAGGAATAAAAACGGGGAGAGAGGGTCCCCTTGTCTCACTCCTCTCTCGCATTAAAATTCCCAAGTTGAAGAACCATTCACAAGCACCGAAGTCCTCGAGGCCGCCAAACAACCATGGATCCAAACTCTCCATCTCTCAGGAAAATTCATTTGCTCCATGATGGAATCCAAGAAGTCCCATTCCACCGAATCAAAAGCCTTTTCAAAGTCGATTTTGAAAAGGAGAGAGGGAATATGCCTTTTCTTGGCCCACGAGATAATCTCATTGACAATCAACACACCGTCAAGAATATTCCTTCCTGAGGGGAATGCCATTTGCGGTTCCGAAATGACCCAAGAAAGAGGCCCTTTTATCCGATTGGCGAGCACTTTAGAGATGACTTTAGGTATCATCCCAACAAGGCTAATGGGACGATACTCCGAGAGGGACGTGGGGTCTTGATTTTTTGCTAGGAGATGAATAAAAGCCGCTCCACAACCTTTTCCAATGGCCCCGTCCTTGTAGAAATTGTCAAACACGGGCACAAAATCATCCACAAATAGATCCCAAAATTTCTTGAGGAAGGAAAACGTAAAACCGTCGGGCCCCGGAGCTTTATCACTACCACAATCCCAAACCCCCATTTTAATCTCCACCTTAGAGAATGGCCTCACCAAGCTACTGCCGTCATCTTCCGAAATTTTATTTAAATTGTCACAAACAAGTGAGGGTCTCCAAGTCTGGTGCTTTTTGAATTTGGCTTTAAAGAAGTTGAAGACTTCCTTTTTTTTATCAAGGTGGGATCGGAGATCCAACAGTTGTTCACCTTTAAACCGTTTATTCGACTAGCGGAGAATTTAGCGTTAATCATGCCATGGAAGAAACTTGAGTTGGCATCTCCGATTCTCCGTCGATCGCCCACTTTATTCTACTTTTTTGTTTAAGATCCTCCACCCGCGCGTCGTCAATCTCCTTCAACCGTAGTTTGGCTTCCTCCCAAGTTTTCGAATCAGACTCATTAAGAGGGAAAATCATGGCTAACGTTTCCATCTTCTTGCATACCTCCATGGCGGTATTTTTTTTCCTCTGAGATTTCCTTTAAAACCTTCCACCTCCAATGTTTAAGATCATTTTTAATTTTTTGGAACTTCCTCAACAGAAGACAGTCAGGTCTCTCATCCGGGATTGCGACGAACTCATCAACATTTTTTAACAACGTCTTCAAAATCGGGATGCGTCATCCATGAAGAGTAGACTTTGAAGGGGCAAGGGCCGAAATCGTCATAAGCAAGCTTAAGAAAAATGGGACTATGATCCGAAACCCGCCGAGGGAGCGCCGTAACCGCCGCTCCGGGCCACCTTGTGAACACCTGCCCAGAAACAAGAAAGTGATCAATTTATTGAAGTTTTTACCTTGCCCTTCCATGTAAGTAAACGATCCCCTCCCATCGAGTATTCGAAAAGCTCCGCATCTTCAATGAATATGTTAAAGTCTTCCGCTCCTTGACGGTTGAAGGAAAAGAATTTCCTTTCCTCCCGACAACGAACTTCGTTAAAATCCCATGTGAAAATCCAAAGACCCTGTAACGTCGACTTCCACCCAAGTAATCGCCTCCAAAGATCTCTTTTCTCCGTGGCACCTTGTGGGGAATACACATTGACCACATTCAACACCTCCTGCGTTCTTGACGCCACACCGGAAACGATTAGGAAATTATCGTCCTTGATCACCTTAAACATCTTGAACTTGTATTTTTCCCAAACACTGTTAGTTTAGGTTTTTTATTTTAGATTAGTATTTTAGGTTTTTTTTAATTAATGTTTAAAGATATGGGTATAATGGTCTATTAACATTCATTTAACATAATTTTATAACGGCCATCCATCCTAGGGACGATATCCGCAATGGTTTGACAAACGTTTGAGATCATATCCGTAATAAATGAAATGTAAGGACTATATGTGAAATCTATGCAAACCATAGGGACGAAATCCGTAATTTACTCAAAATAATAATTATTTTCAAGTGTTTTATTAAATTGAATTTTTTTATAAAGTAACTTAACTTTTATTATGTTTAAATTTTATATAACTTTTTATAATTGTTAAAATTTTATAAAATTAACTTCACTCAAATGAAACATATATGAATGTTGATTAATAGATTAATATTTGATAAAGTTTATTCAAATTTGACTTAAATTGAAAAATTAATAAACTTGGTGATTATTTAATAATTTTTTATTTTATTATGTTTATCTCCTATTTTAAGTTGATTTAAAAAATAAAAAATTAATCACACAATGAAGGGCGGAACTACAGGACGGTCCAGATGGTCCGTTGACCCTCCGACGAACTTCCAGTGAACCAGTCTTTTTGAGTAATAGAAGATACCATAAGGGTTTTCTTATCATTTGGACCCTTTGACGTTCTTCAAACGGTTGAATTAAAAGGGAGAAGAAAGAAGCTATTTAATTCGAAAATATTTTCAAGTATCATCGGCACTGCAAATTTATAATATGAAAGAAGATGACAACTAATAAAGAAAGAAACTAAAAACATTAATCTATTAACTAGGTCTAAAAAATAGGAACTAGTCATAAACTCATAGTCATGTCTAGAGGTGCAAAAACCGGTTTTTTCGTAACCGGTTCCGATTAAAAAATTGAATATAAAAAAAACCGGTTACTCCAGTAACCGGGTAGGGTTCAAACCGGTTTCTTCACCCAAAAACTCCCCCCCCCCCACCCCCAACCCCCCCCCCCCCGCGCGACTGGAACCGTTTACGGACCGGTTGGGAACCGGTTTTTGTGGACCGGTTTTTCGGTTAGGACGGAGCTGATGTTTTTTTTTAAATCACCACCAACTTAATATAAAAAAAATAAAAGAAACCTTCATTTTTATTGCATACTTGAATAGCAAACACACCAAACATTAAAGGCAAACATCAAAAGAGTTTAAAACTCATAACATCCAAGACGAAAACATGAAGAAAAAAAACTAATTTATCTTTATTTTTCGTTGCAATTCGGTTTCGTTTGCTCGTTTGACTCCCCTGAGCTAGATGAAACAGACCTCAAGTTGTAGTCTCATCAGGCTTCATCATCGATCGTTCCCGGGGTCAATCCACTAGCAAGCTCCTCATGTACAATTCGCCTTCGTACTCCAACTCTCCTTCAACTCCTTCAAGTGTAGCAACGTTTTGAATCCTTTTCGCACCATCCAAGTAATCCTTCAAAATCTCAACCGAAGTCGGAGTAAGCCTTGTCCTCCTCACCGATATCACCCTGCCACTAACAGAAAAAGCCGATTCCGAAGCTACCGTGGAAGCTTGGACCGTTAGTAAATCTCGGGCAATGATGGAAAGCACGGGAAAACTATCTTTTGTTGCTTTCCACCAAGGCAACAAGTTAGAGTTTTTAACCGACATCCTAATCCGCGATAGAAAATCGGTCCCCACATACCTTCTGAGTATGCTACTCGGAGTGTTACCCCTTTGAATTTTAGCATTTGTGTTTGAAAACATGTTGTGCAAGTCCACAAATTGATCGGTGCTACTACTAGCACCCGCACCCGAATGTTATGTTTGTTGCCTCATAGCTTCGTGAATGGTTGATGTTTGACCAAACTTAGCAACATACACATCAAACAAGCTTGAAAGATCTTGACTAAATTTATTTTTTAAATTTACATCAATGTTTGGTTCAGTGGTATAGAAATCCAAAGAGTGACATATATTTTAAATTAACGTTTCGGTCCACCCACATTTATGCAAGGGTGTAAGGCGGAGACACAAGTAATAACTGTCGGCATCTCTTGAAAATACTTGATAAATTTTTCTTTCATTGGTTTGACCATGTCGGGAAAAGGTGCCGACATAAATGAATAATCGTTTAATTGTTTAGACATCACATACAATTGGTTTAAAACTAATAGACTAGTTGGGTAATGTTAAAGTATATATGCATTTATCAGTATTCTAGAAGAGCACCACTTGTAGTCAAGTGGTTGGGCATTTAGTTTATGGTTAGGTAGTTGTAACAGTAGCAGTCTGCTTTACTATATATATGTTTGTATATGCATTGTAAAAATCAAGTGAATACAGAAAATCAGTTCATAAAATTCTCTCTGTCTATCTGATTACCAATTACATGGTATCTGAGCCTGTGTTCATCTGAAATCAGTCTCAGTGTTCATCTGAAGTCAGTTCGGAAATCTGTTCCAGTTCATCAGCTCTCTGTTCCCACCCTCACTATCAAAATCTTTTTTTCGATCATCCCCTAGTCTTACCTCCACCACCATCACACTCGCCGCCCTTCGAATTGCAAAGCCCTGAAATTTTGTCGCTAGAAGCATAACCACGCGCCGCCGACAAAGCCGACACGCCGTCGCTCCTCTGCCACTCGCCAGCACGTGACAGCGCGTGACTGATCAGAATCTCGCTGGTTTTCGTCTGCTGCCGTTGCTGGACCCCTGGTCCCATCATCACTCAATTTCAGCATCTGGTCAAATTTCGAAATCTACAGAACTCATACAGAGCTCCAAAGTCAATTTGTAAAAATTTTATGTTAAAATTCTATAGATCTGTTAGCTCAGTTAAAACCCTCTAACAAAAATCTGTTAAATCTGTTAAATCTGTCAAATATGTCACAAAATTCTGATATAATCTGTTAATTTTGTGAAATGAAGAATTAAACTTCTGCTAGTTTTTTCTCTTCTTCTGTTATCCAGTTATCTGGTCAGTTATTCTGCTATTTTCTGTTATCATTTATAGTTATCTGGTCAGTTATTATCAGTTGTTTCCTTTTTGTAATCAAGTTACCTGGATAGCTTGCATTATCGCTTTTGTTTTAACCAGTTATCTGGTCTTCTAAATTACAATTAAAATGATTGATAAAACTGAAAATGAAAATGAGTCGGGTGTTAAGTTTACTAATAACCTTGACTCCTTACAAGGAACCACCCAACTCACAGATAACAAATTGGATGGCTGCAATTTCTTTGAATGGAGCAAAACAATTCGTATCTTTTTACGAAGTATTGGGAAAGCATCCCACCTTAAATCTGATCCTCCATCCGATGATTCCAACGATCAATGGCTACAAACAGATGCTAAACTGTTCCTACAAATAAGAAATGCCATTGATAACTCGGTTCTTTCACTTATTAATCAGTGTGAATATGTGAAGGAACTGATGGAATATCTAGAATTTCTTTATTCTAGACAAAGCAACATGTCTCGGATTTACAGTGTTTGTAAGTCCTTTCATAGGGGGGAACAACATGAACGTTCTTTATCGCTTATGTTATGGAATTCAAAAGAACTTATGAAGAGCTAAACTCTCTTCTTCCTCTCAGTGCTGATGTAAAAGTTATGCAAACTCAAAGAGAACAAATAACTGTAGTGAGTTTCCTGACAGGTCTATGACCTGAATTTGATCCTATTTGGTCTCAACTCCTGAATGAATCAGTCATTCCGTCTCTTCAAGAAAACATTGTAGAGACCTTAAAAACATGAGGCTTTTGCATTATATATTTTTAGGCTAGTTTATAATGTGATTGGGCTAAATTGTATGAGTTGTTAGTGGGTTAAATAGGTCCGGTCGTATGTAGGGTCTATGGGCCGAATTTTGTAACTTGGTTAACAAGTTTAGGTCACCACTATATAAGGAATAGGTAGGTGACATGTTTAGTGGTTGATTGTGTGTTTTTGACAAGGGTAATCATCGAAATTCTCCAAGAGAATTTCGATTGGGTCAAAGGTGTTTGGCAATCGGATTTCATCAAGTGTTATTTATCTGGTTTGTGTTTTCATCTTATTTTCATCGTTTCTTTATTGTTTTATTCGATCATACTTGAATCATCTATAATCAACGGATTCCGCACGGTGATTAGTAGACTTTGATATCGTGTGAGGGACTCCTCGATCCTTACAATTGGTATCAGAGCCAAGAAACGCAAGTCTCGTGGCTCTCGCGGTATCAGATTCAAGTTTTTGCTGACTAACGATTTGAGTTCTTGGTGATTTTCAGCGTTTAGCATAAAACGGGAAGATCTGAGTCTAACACTTGATCATGTGGCCCTCCTTGCAGAAGAGGAAGCAGAGAAGGAATCTGCTGAAATCTGTCACCATGCTTTCATGGCAAACATCATCCCAGGTTCTGAAACCAGCTCAAGCAGTCATGAGGTATGCTTAAATTCTAAATGCCAAACCATGTTTAAAGAAAGTAAAGACTGGGAACGTAAGTTCACTAATGAAACCCTAAATCACGAATCTACTGCTAGAGACCTTAGGGAGTATAAAGATAAGAGTAGAATATTTAGAGAGAAACTGGAAGCCGCAAAGTTAGATATTAAGAATCTTTAAACTCAAGTTAGTGATAAAAGTACATATCTTAGGATTGCTAACTCAAAAGTTGAAACTTTAACCAAGGAGGTAGAGGAATTTAAAGCCAAATTAGGAACATCACAAAACAAAATTGAACGTAATGACAAGATTGTGTCTGAAATGTAGAAGGCTAGTTCCCTATTCTACAACACTGATGTCAGAATGCGGCATCTTAAAGGCAACTCTGGTTTGGGTCTTGCAACTGATGAAAAGGATGAAAAATCCACGCACACGGTACCGATTCCTTTGATGTATGAAATGATCTCAGATCATAAAGTCTCTAAGAACACTCTAGAAGTTAAGACATAAATTGAAAGAAAACTTGCTGCTTGTCCAATTAAGATATATGCTCTTGTTTCTACCACTTCTAACAGTTCTACTTTTTGTGCAGATAAAGGTAATAAAGAAGCAGGGGTAGTGGATGGCAATGAGTCTTCTAAGAGTTCCTGTGACAACCCGACTTGTCAGGTTATTTCAAGCTAACACGAACATATGTATTACGAACATTACTACGAACATTCATGCATGTGTTGCATTTCACTTAACTAGGTATGTGTCCATCACTACACGAGCATTCACATACAAGCTTAGACGTCGGTGAATTATTTACTCAACTTGTTAAATAAACGAACATGATCAATATATAGATCCATTGTTTTTTGTGAAGTAGATGTTCTATGATTTCATGTGGAAACATATGTTATTACGAACTTACGTTACTACTAACGTTATTACGAACATGCACGCATTGCATAACGCACATAACTAGGGTTTCTGTGTGACCGTCACTACACGGGCATTTCACTTGAGTCTAGACGTCGGTAAATTAATCTAGCAAACATGATCAATATGCACGATCCACGATTTAATGTGAACTAGGTGTTTTATGATTTTATATGGAACCATATCTATCTTTTACGATTTTATGTGACGTTTCACGTAAACTGTTTCATGATTTTATGAGATTCAAATACTTGCGATTTCATAAAGTTTAAATCCTAATTATTTGCGTGTCTATTTATATATATTAAGCAGACAGAAATATTAAGCAGACAGAAATCGACAGAATGAGTGTTTAGTTCACTCAGATATATTAAGCAGACAGAATGAGTGTTTAGTTCACTCAGATATATTAAGCAGACAGAAATCGACATTTTGGATGTGCGATTTCCCTTTAGACATCAAAGTCAAGCAATTGGCAAGAACATTCAAGGGACCCACACTTACCTGGTGGAAATCCCAGGTGTAAACATTAGGTTTGAATGCGATTAGCATGCTAACTTGGAAGGAAATTCACTACATCACAGAGAGAGGAGTACATTTTCAGAAATGTTGTCTAGAAACTAGTGAGTAAGCTACAGAATCTTAGGATGGAGAATTCTGAAAACCAAACTTATACAATCTATCTGACGAACGGATCCTCTTGCATCCTCGCACATGAACCGGTTTACGAGCAATTACAACCTTACATCGCTGGGTTAGCCATCATATTTGGAGAACTGTAACTCCATTAAATCTCACTACCATTTAACAATCAGCTCGGTTAGCTCGTGAGCTTACCGTCCAGGATGTAGCTCTATGTACTACTTCTTGAAGGAGCCTGCTACGAGTACTTCAGAACACAATATAAAGTGGGATAACACAAGTGGCAACAATTCTAGAATTGAGTTTCCCCTACTAACTAAAAACATCAATAGGGGGTATAAGCTTACTAATTCAACAAGTAACTCCTCCAAGAAGCAGAGTAATCAGTACCAAATAGTTAGGGACAAGGCGTGTGTACTAGAAAGCATCCCAAAGTGGAAAAAGTGTAACTTCCATCACACTGGCGCGTGTAGCAATCATTGTCATCATAACAGTGGAAAGGTTAGCCGCATAACTAAGAATTGCAAGGATTAAAGGTCAGAACAACCAACTCAAGGCTACTGAAGCCGTCACTAATTTTTTTAAGGAAAAGAGGAGCACCTTAAGAGAAATTTCCATGGAACAAACGGTTATGTGTTCGTGCTTGGTTCAGGCAATTCTAGAAATGTTTCAAGCGTCGTTAGCGTTTTGCAGGGGATGAGAGAGATCCAAACCTCAACAGGGGCTAGGCAAGCACTGGAATTAACAAATGGAAGATTTGGATGGAAACAAGAAATGTTGCTCGGAGATGGAATTGGAAACAACATGCCCATGTGCAAATCACTCTAGGTATCCGATGTGATTGTCGGACTGGACTGATTATCCAATCATCAAGTCGAGACTCCTTGGCAGGAGAAGATCGACTACGCCGTTCTCCCTAGTAGAAAAGTTCTATAAAGTTCAAGTATAGATGACTGTGTCTATCCTAAGCAATATATTACATCTAGGAACCCGAGGGTGTCTGCGGAGGGAGCACATTGCTATTCTATCTCATATAGATATCAAGCTCAAGTAAGAAAGGAAGATCGAGAATTTTCTTGTTATCCATAACCTTCGACGAGTATTCACCAAAGACCTACCTGGTCTTCCATCTCATTGTCAGGACGAATCTCAGATTGACCACACACCTAGGGCAACGCCCACTGCCCGAGCACCACACCAACTCGCACCAGACGAACTCAAGTAGTTATACACCCAGCTTCATGAGCCGCCAGATAAAGGATTTATCAAGTCAAGCTTATCGTCGCGGGGAGCTCTAGTTTTTTTTTATAAAGAAGAAGGACAAGACTTTTCGCATGTGCAACGATTTTCAGGAAACGAACAAGGCTAACGTCAAGAATCGTTAATTTCTACCTCACACTTATGATCTATTCGACCACCTACATAAATTGGGTTACTGTTCTCAGACTGATTTAAGATCAGGTTAGCATCAGCTAAGAGAGTCCGGGAGAAAGATGCCCCGTAAACCTTGAAGATCGTGGAGAATGTCTATGTCTGAACCTATTACCCTTGGAAAAGGATATAGGTTGACCTATTTATGGTGGTGTTCATTGAGGATTGGCCAGCCCCAACAACACCAACAAAGGTGACGCCAATTTCATTGTCTGAAGAATGGTTATTGATAATTAATTGAGAGGACTCTCCATTACCATCAACCCATTACTCTTTACATAACGAAGGTGCTACATATGCTTAGGTAACAACCAGACCACCTCTTTCAAATACTAAGGAGGAGCTTCACAACACACCTATTTTATCGTATTCAAGGAGACAAAAGAATTCATGGCATATTGCAATGCCTCCAAGCAAGGTCTCGGTTGTGCGTTGATACAACGCGAGAAGTTCATCATTTATGCCTCACGTCAACTGAAGATGCACGATCAAGACTACACCACCAATGACTTGGGATTGGGTGAAATGGTGTTCATATCTGTGGTCTGGAGATATTATTCATATCTCGGGTTTACAAACTCTTTGAGGTCAAACTGGATGGCATTCGTTTATATAGGAGTGTTCATGTACTAGAATATAAAAAAAACGAGTAATGGATGAAGCTCGCAATTTTGGTTAATCTATTCATGCTGGTACGGAAAACAATACTAACATTGGAAAGCACCCTACTGATCATCGAACACGGAAGCCAAAAAATTGGAACCTATGTGACGAAGTGCCTGACTTGTTCAACGGTTAAGGCCATATATCAAAACCATCCAGACTATTACTACAACCAGAAACATTCCACGTGAAGTGGAGACAAACCTCTATGGACTCTAGCACCAAATTACCTCGAATATCAAGCAAATGTGATATGAATGGGGCGATTATAGACCAATTGACTAAACCTGCACGTTTCCTATCAATCAAGAGACTGATAGAATAAAGAAGTTATCTATGATCTTCAGGAAAGAGATCATCTCATAGCATGGGGTGCCATTTAAATCATATCGGGTTGAGACACTCGACTTACACTCCATTCTGGAGGGTAACTTTACCAAAGGCATTGAGAGCACACCAGAACACGAGCACTAAATATCATTCTCAAACCGATAGACAGAGCGAACAAACTACTCACGCAATTAGGAAACATGCTTAGGGCATGTATCATGGATTCCAACAACAGCGAAGAAGCGTTTTTGACACCTAGTAGAGTGTGCATACAACAACGGTTAACACACTAGCATTGAGAAAGCACTGTTTGAAACATCTTACTGGAAAGCACATAGGTCACCCACCTGCTAGGCATAGGTTGGTGGTAGTTAGCTCATAGACCCTGAATTGTGCATGAGACAGTGGAAAGCACTATGCAAACCTGAGGCCGTATGCCGCGCCGCGCCATTATCAGAAGAACTGTGCCGACAAACAACCTACTAAGAGTCTCACCCTGGTAAGGGCAATCTGTTTTGGGTAAACGGAGCAAACCAAACCTAGGATACGTAGAACCTTTTGAATGTTAGATAAAATTGGTTATGTAGCACACAATTTGAATCTACCAAGAGGATTTAAATGCATATGCAATGCATTCCATGCATCTAAATTGAGATGTGGTTATCAGAAACACTCATCATTTCACTCAAGGAGTTGAAAATTAAAGAACAATTGCGTTTCACTAAGGAACCAGTGGAAGTGACGGACCGAGATGGGAAACAACTCAAGCATAGGAAGATGCTGAACTTCAAGATTCGTTAAAACTTGAGGCGTGGATTGAAGTTCATATGGAAACCCGGTGATCAAACAATGCAAAATTATCCTCAGTTCTTCAAACAAACAAAAGTCGACAAACAAAAGTACTAGTTAAATGTTAAGGCGAAATTTCTTTCAACAAGGGGGTGATGTGACAACTGATTTTTTTTTCTTTTCTTTTCGGCAAACTAGCGACATAACTCAATTTTCGGGACGAAAATTCTTTCAATAGGGGGATGATGTGACAACCCGACTTGTCAGGTTATTTCAAGCTAACACGAACATATGTATTACGAACATTACTACGAACATTCATGCATGTGTTGCATTTCACTTAACTAGGTATGTGTCCATCACTACACGAGCATTCACATACAAGTTTAGACGTCGGTGAATTATTTACTCAACTCGTTAAATAAACGAACATGATCAATATAAAGATCCATCGTTTCATGTGAAGTAGATGTTCTATGATTTCATGTGGAAACATATGTTATTACGAACTTACGTTACTACGAACTTTATTACGAACATGCACGCATTGCATAACGCACATAACTAGGGTTTCTGTGTGACCGTCACTACACGGGAATTTCACTTGAGTCTAGACGTCGGTAAATTAATCTAGCAAACATGATCAATATGCACGATCCACGATTTAATGTGAACTAGGTGTTTTATGATTTTATGTGGAACCATATCTATCTTTTACGATTTTATGTGACGTTTCATGTAAACTGTTTCATGATTTTATATGATTCAAATACTTGCGATTTCATAAAGTTTAAATCCTAATTATTTGCGTGTCTATTTAAATATACAATATTATTCATTTTATGAAAATATATATATGTAGTCTTTCATAGTATGAATATTTTATAAAAGTTATGGGAGGTTACAAAGTTATGGGAGGTTTTGTATTTCTTTCATATCACCTAATTACTATAGCGCACGTACAAACATACCATGAAAAGTCCTTACACATTTGTACCGTTAGTATATGGGGATAGCAAGGAGTTATTGAGTAGTATTACTGGGTCTGATAAACCCCACCCGAGTTAGTCGCTCTAACTTGCTAGGATGTCAAACGGGTGTAATGATTGTCCTAAACAGTTTGCCATCGCTTGGTAAGTGTGGCGGAAAGCACACGAACACACAAACAGTCAGCTTCGGCGACGAAATGTTTAGTATCTGGTATATAGTCTAGCTAGCTATAGATATGATTGAGTTTACACTGCTTTTCGAATGTACAAACAGACATACAAACATTTTTATCCCTGTGAACAAACATTCAAACATGTACTTACATATCAAACCTGTGAACTCACCAACCATTGTGTTGACACGTTTTAGCATGTTTTCTCAGGTATCTAGTTACGGAGCACGATTAGGACACCTGCATCTCATCCGGGTCTGAAATTTGGTTTAAAACATTTTGGGAAATTTATTTGTTATTAAAGTTTTGGGCGCATGTTTTGCGTAACATATTTACTTATCTTTTCTTACGCTTCCGTATGTGTTAAAAATTATTTTCTTGCATGGTTTAGTATGGCTAACGACTCAGGTCCTGATTTGTTACACGCATCACGGTTATACTCCGCACGTGGATTTTGAGGGTGTGACAGTTCCAATTATAATGATTTCTACAAAAACTTTTATTTTGAAAAACTTGAATCGTCTGTTCAGTCTGAGTCAAAAACTTCGGAGTCTGTTTTATTTGATAAAACTTCTGAGTGTAGTGTGTTTAACTTTGGTAAATATGATGCAAAGCCCATGAAACCCTTAACAACTGTTAAGATTTTAAGAAGGGGTAAGGGACCACAGGTTGCTGGTCCCAACTCACATGTGATGGTTTGTTTGGTGTGAAAGCTTGTGAAAATAAGATTGATAATGTTGTCCAAAATATGCATAAAGTATGGGACGCCAGACCTCATGACTCTGTCCCGTACCCAGAAGTTAATTATGCATATGACCAGTTTAAGCCGATACAACGGGAGTACATCTTGACCACTAAGCCAAATGGCAAAACCTATTGGATACACAAAAATTGTGCAAAACCGACTTGGATATCCACTGGGCGGAACCAACCACAGGCTCCCGCGTATCCTAAGAAGTAGTCTTGCCATGTGTGTGGTCAAACCTGGACACTTGGAAAGAAACTGCTTACACCAACCATACGAACCCTTCTATCTGAAGAAGGTTCATCAAAAGTCTGTCCCTAAGGGCCAAATACAGGGTGGCCCAGCTGAAAGGTCTGATTCGTCAAAATCCAAGGTGCAGAAATCAGCACCTCAGAAGGCACAGGGATACAAAGTGCATCAAATGCCCAAGTTACCTAAGCAGAAACCTAAAAATGATTTCACAAAAAGCAAAATGGACATTTTTTCAGAAATCAGTAAAGGCTGTCAGTCCTGTTAAACCAGTTTGGATTCCAAAATCTGTTAGATCCTCAAAATCTGTTTCACCTTCAAAACAGGCCAGTTTTTCTAAACCACTAGTCCATCCAAAACCAGTTGGCTTGTCAAAATCAACTGGCTGGCGGAAGGATGACAGGTGGAATGTTCCAAAGGTGGTAAATCTGTCTTTCAAGCCCACTGGAGTGTACAAAAAACACTCCAAACAATTCCAAGAGGTGAATTTTCAAAATAAAAATAAAAATAAAAATCCACCGAAAACACCTCAGGAACTTGGGAAAGAAAATCACTATCCCAGAAATGTCAACACAAAGGACATACTCGGTCCAACCAAAACAAACCCACCTTCACCCAGACCCATTAAGGCCTGGGTACCTAAAACTAACTGATCTCCTTTGAATGCAGGAACAACCAAGGAGGACTGTTAACGACCTTTGGTATGTTGACAGTGGTTGTCCCAGGCATATGACGGGCGATATATCTCTATTGCAAGACTTAGAGCAATTTGATGGAGGATATGTGTCGTTCGCTGGAGGAGTTGGAGGTTATATCAGTCAGAAAGGAACAGTCAGAAATGGATGTCTCAGCTTCCATGACGTCAACTATGTCGAGCAGTTGAAACACAGTCTGTTAAGTGTTTCACAAATTTGTGATAGGGAGTATCCGGTACTTTTCAACAATAAAGAATGTCTAATTCTAAAACATGGATACTCCATCCCTGATGATTGGGTGCTAATGTGAACACCAAGATACGGGAACTCATATGTTCTCAATATGTAGAAACCCCCCACAACTGAGGTGGCATGCCTTCTCTCTAAAACAGCTGAGAATCATGCTCAGTTGTGGCACAAACGTTTGGGGCACATGAATCTGAAGAATTTGAATTGGCTTGCAAGAGGAGGACTTGTCAAAGACCTTCCAATCAAATAATTCTTGATCAAGGATAAATGTGTGGCATGTGCTAAGGGGAAACAACACAAACGCCCACACAAGCCAAAGGTGTTCAACATAATCTCCTTAGTACTGGAGCTGCTTCATATGGACCTTTTTGGTCTAGTCAGTATGTTAAGTCTTAACCGTTGTGCATTCTATCTTGTTATTACTGACGATTTTTCTCGTTTCACATGGGTATTCTTTTTGCCAAGGAAGAGTGATGTTGCAGGAATGTTGATAGCTTTCGTCAAGCTCATTGAAAACAAGCTCAACTTGAAAGTAAAGTCCATCAAAAGTGACAATGCGACAGAATTCAAAAATCGTACAATTGACGAATTCTGCTCTGAGAAAGGAATTGAACATCAGTACAGTGCACCCTATACTCCACAACAGAATGGTGTGGCAGAACGTCACAACAGAACGCTGATTGAAGCTGCCCGTATAATGTTATGTGACTTCAAACTGCCAACCATATTTTGGGCAGAGGCAGTCAATACCGCCTGTTATGTCCAGAATAGAGTTCTCATCAACAAGCGACATCAGAAGACCCCTTACGAATTGGTTTATCATGACAAACCCAGAATTGGGCATCTCCGGGCTTTTGGATGTCTTTGTACTGTTTTATTAAACACTGATTTGCCAAAATTTGCTGCTAAATCTGATGAGTGTTATTTTGTAGGTTACTCTGCCAGTTCAGCCTACAGGGTGTTCAACAAAACAACCGATGTTGTGATGGAGTCTACCAATGTGGATTGGCTTGAAGAAAATCCCTCGGATGGTGGAGTGGGTCCCGCGCAAGCTTTCGACTACAATCAATTCTTCATTCCATTTGGATTGGATCCGGTCATTGCTGAAGAACTATATGACGCTTCTATATCTGGACCATCAATGACTCATATCGTTTCAAAATCTCTGGTTACATCCTCCAAAGCAGATACAACACCAGCACATGAAAATGCTGATGCTGGTGTTGATAATGAGGCAGAGAACAACCCCGGCACAGACACTAGTTCAGACAAATCTACCTCCAGAAATCCCAGTTAAAGCCGTTGCTGAAACAAGGATCCACAAATATCATCCCTTAAACAATGTCATTGGTCCTTTAGCGTCTGGGGTGATAACTAGAAGCCAATCAGGAGACATCAATCACTGCATGTACTCTTGCTTTATCTCTCAAATTGAGCCCCCAAACATTACAATGGCTCTAACAGATCCTAGTTGGGTGAAAGCCATGCATGAAGAGCTGAACCAATTTTCAAAGCTTCAGGTATGGAGGTTAGTGGAGAAGCCTACTAACAAAAAGGTCATCACAACCCGATGGCTTTATAAGAATAAAAAGGATGACAACGGTATTATTGTCAGAAACAAGGCAAGGTTGGTGGTTCAAGGGCACAAGCAGGTCGCAGGAATCGACTATGATGAAGTATATGCACCGGTTGCTCGGTTAGAGGCAATACGAGTCTTTTTGGCCTACGCATCCTACATGAATTTCACTGTCTACCAATTGGACGTGAAAACTGCGTTTCTCTATGCTGAAATGGATGAAGAGGTGTATGTTACACAACCTCCTGGGTTCATTGATGAAGAACACCCCTACCATGTGTACAAGTTAGACAAAGTACTGTATGGCTTGCATCAGGCCCCACGGTCGTGCTACGAAACGTTGACTGATCATCTTCTAGCACATGGCTACACTAGGGGAATAGTGGACCAGACACCGTTCAGGAAAGAGGTTGAAAATTACATAATTATGGTGCAAGTTTATATGGACGACATCATCTTCGGGTCCACGAATGAGGATTTGTGCAAAGAGTTTGAAAAGGTGATGCGGACAAAGTTTGAGATGAGTCAGATGGGCGAAATGGAATTCTTCCTGGCATTACAAGTGAATCAAAGTGACAACGAAATCCTTATTCATCAAGCCAAATATGTCACAGAGATTCTGGAGAAGTATAAGATGGTAGATTCGAAGCCTGTCTCCACACCCATGGCGGCCAGGCCAACACTTACCAAAGATCCAGATGGTCAATCAGTGAGTGAGCACATGTACCGGTCCATGGTTGGGTCACTGATGTATTTGACGGCTAGCCGACCAGACATCATGCTTGCAGTGTGCCAATGCGCACGATATCAGGCTAATCCTAAACTCTCTCATTTATCTGCAGTTAAACGTATTTTCAAATATTTGAAGGGTAGGCCAAGGCTGGGCCTCTGGTACCCTAAAGAGTCTGGGTTTAATCTGTATGCGTTTACTGATAGTGATTATGGTGGCAATGAGCTTGACAGGAAATCTACATCTACTGGAGCTCAGTTCTTAGGTGACAGGTTGGTAGTTTGGCAGTGCAAGAAGCAGCACACGGTGTCTCAATCTACAGCTGAAGCAGAATACGTGGCTGCATCTGCATGTTGCTCACAAGTGGTATGGTTGCAGCATCAACTGGGAGATTACGGTTTGAATTTCTTTGACACTCCTATTTATTGTGATAATAATGCTGCTTTGCAAATTGTTAAGAATCCTGTGCAGCATTCAAAAACCAAGCACATTGATATTAAAACGCACTTCATTCGGGACTGCTACGAACGCATGCTCATTCACTTAGCGCGGGTGCAATCGGATGACAATGTGACAGACATGTTCACCAAACCCCTCCATAGTGCTAGTTTTGAAATGTGTCTCAAAGGCCTCAGGATGATAGCCTTTGATGAGTAGTCTGACAAATTCTATCTGTTTATTTATTATTATAAAAAAATCAAAATCAAAAAAAATCAAAAAATAGTGTTTTTATTTTCAGTCTGTGTTTTTATAAAAAAAGTCTAAAAGCAAGGAGAAGATATAAAATAAACATCTTGATGTTTCCCTGAATTTTGTGTGCTTTTAAATTTTTTACTGGTTTTTTGTTTAACCAGGTTGGGAAGTGATATAAATCTCCAGGTGTTTGCTGACTGACACGTGTAAGGTGGATGTGAAAAGCTGTGATTCATGGCTGATATGCTTGGTAGGCTCTGTTTTCAATCAATCAAAAGGTATGGTTTATCACAACACTTGAAGATAACGTATGATGCTTGATAGGAAACACACACTTAGGTTAGTACAGTCTCTATTTGACTGTGTACCAGGAATCCTGAGACACACACCCGGTTCTGAGTTTTGATGTCATGCTCAAAAATCCCATTCCCTCTGCTTTGCGTGAGCAATGACCTAGGAATGTTGTACGTGAGTCAGGACTCCTCTATTCTGCGGTAGCAGAGACCTGGAACCTCCCTGATCCACGTACATCTAAGATCACAGTGCACATACATAATAAACCCAAAAGATGCTAATGTGCACAATCAAAAGAGACCATCAAGTGTCCAAAACCCTCAGCCTTTGTCACTAATGAGAACGTTAAAAAAATGTTTCAAAAAATTCAGTTGACGTTGTATATTATCACCTAAAAAAATTTAGTTGACGTTGTATATTATACCCCCCCCCCCCCAAAAAAAATAATAAATACAAAAATCTCCGTGATCTATTCTTTCTTTTCTCAACCTAGTCTGGAGCATGGCGTTAGGCTTAAGGAAAGGTGTCGTGGAAAATGTTGTAGGGAACCCAGGGATACTTGATAGAATGTACAAATTATACCTAGGACTTATGTGTGTGACCTGGTTAGATGTTCATAAGTAATAAACATTAAAAGATAATTTAGGTGATGAAACTGCCTGAGTAAGCAAAAGCAGCATGAGTTTAAAGATGGACCAAAATACCGGCAATCGCTTGAACACGCGAAGTAACTGAAGCTGAAAAGGGTTCCTTAGTCACAAATTATCTGGTATGATCCCTGATAGGCCTTCTCACTCAAAACTCAGTCCGTCTATTATTGAATAATTTTTTGTTATGTTTGTTTCATTTTTTAATTTATTATTCACCTTAGCTTATTTTTTATGACTTGTTTCTTTTAAATCATCAGACATAAACCTCTCGGGCTTGATTTCAGGGGAAGTCTTGAATACACGGGTTTGAAAATGGTAGTTTTAAAGATTGAATTGAAAAAATTGTGTTTTATGATAATGTTGGGTTAATATTGTAAAGTTCTCAATGTTGGGGGTTGGATATGAAAGTTTTTTTTTAAAAATATAATTTGAAAGGAGATATGGACCGGTCAGGCCTATCCCCACTCATTCTCTCCCTTTCTTTCTTGTCACAAACCCTAACCGCCATTACCACCACCTAACACCACCCATCACCTCCACCACCACCATCATCGCTACTCCATTGCGACCTCATCCCCACCTCCATTGCCGAAAACCACCATCAAACTCACCCCCACGCACCTCCATCCTCGCCGCCACTATCAACCACCGGTCGCCACTGTCCGCCACCGATTGCAGAGATCCGACACATCAGGGCTGTCGGAATTCAACACCTAACACACTACGGGTGTTGATTATAAGTTCTAAGTGGTATGGCTCCTCGTTTGAAGAGATCTGCAAATCCCCCAAAGGACAAAGTCGGGTATGTGAATTTTAGGGCTTGTTTTTGCTTGGATTATATGCGAAATCATGTTTGCAGGTGGTTGGGATGGAAATCGAGTGTCAAAACACTCGTATATGGACTGTTAATTTGAGTTGCAGGTTTTATATGGAGAAGATGACACTTTTCGATCGAAGTCAGGGACTTTTCGATCGAGCTGAGAGGCTTTTCGATCAGCCCAAGACATTTTTCGATCGGGAACCTTGGTGTCACATGGGTTTCTGATCGAACAAAGGGGTTTTCGATTGGGGAACTATGCTTTTCGATCGAAGCTTAGGCTTTTCGATCATAGCATGGGCTTTCCGATCAAGACCTCGGCTTTTCGATCAGATGCTCTCGGTAACCAATGGCTTTTCAATCAGGTGCTCTCGGTAACCAATGGATTTTCGATCAGAAGGAGGCTTTTCGATCGAAAACCTTGTTTTTCGATCGAAAAGGTACCTGATGATGTTTCAAATGGTTTTCATTAATTTTAAGCCGTTATGCTTCTTGTTTTTCGAGAAAATTCTTATGGCTAATGAATTTTTGTTTGTTTTGGATTTTATCTGTATTTGTGATTGCAGAGACTTAGAGTTTATCAAGGATCACAATACTGTTGCATATTTGCTGGATCCACCTGCCGAGTATAAAGAAAAGTATAAGTCCATGATTGAAGGATTGATGAAATGTTGTCTGCACTATGCTTTCACTGCCAATCCAGTTATCTGCAAGATGATGCATCAAGAGTTCTGGAAGACTGCGTTTGTTTCTGATGATGGAAAGCAGATCATAGCAAAGATTCAGGGCACATGTGTAGTATTAACTGAAGAAAACTTTAGACATGCTCTAAGATTGAAAGATGTTGCTGCTGATCCTATTGCATTGGAGAAACAAGTGGTTACCCAGTGTTTGAAGGAGATGGGGTATCACACATTGTCCCCACCCACTATGAAGGCTCTTATTCCACCCTACTGGAGGATGTTGGCTCATTATTTACAAAAATGCATCATTACTAAGAAGAGTTCTACTGATCAGCTAAACCAGGTGCACACCCATGCAATGGTGTCACTGGTCCGAGGTGTTAGATTCAACTGGTCCAGGTTAATCTTTGAAGATATCAAGGCTGTGGTGACAAGGGACAAGAAGTTTGCTACAGTCCTAAGATTTATACAGCTAGCTCTGGATTCCAGATATCCAAATCTGAGGGAGTCGGGAGATAATCATGATACAAAACCTATGGGGATTGAGGTCTTTCCAATGATAAACTCGAATAAGAAGCTAACTGATAAAGTCCTATTTGGTAACAAATTTGGAGAATTTGCTGAGTTAGTGAGAGAGGAGGTCCCTATTCAAAGAAATGTTGTTGTTGAAAAAGAACATGATGTGCCTGCCTCTCAGAAGCCCGTCATTGAAATTTCTGATAGTAGTGAATGTGAAGATTTTGATTTGGAAGATGTGCAGATTGGAGCTTTACGTTTTGATGATAGTGACAATATCAATTATGATTCATATCTTGATGATGTTGAGGTTGAGGAAGAAGAGACAGAGACTGATGAAATTCCACTAACAAGAAAATGGAAAGCTACAGAGGATCCTCCCCTCGGTACTTGTGTTACAGAGAATCTGACTGAAAAGGTGAAGATTGCCACACAACACCTTACAAAAGCCTTAAATGACCCAAGAAGGAGGCGTTTAGACCCTAGAGTGCCTATCACTACTGGCTCCGGACCTAGTCAATCATCCTCGTCACAACCCACTACTCAAGACAAAGGGAAAGCTGTAGAGACAGCAAAATTCAGATTGGAAAAGGAGTTTAGAGAAGAAATAGCAGAATTAAAAGCTCAGAATGCAGCCCAGAGTGAGATAATTGGTGATTTAATTGATATCCAGAAAGTGGACAATACAGAGCTGGAAAATCAGAAAAAGATCAACAGAGAATTCTCAAGGCAGTTTAGAGATTTACACAAGTTGATCAGACAGCTTAATTCAGCTAAGTCAAACCCAAAGAAAGATGATAAAGGAGATCCGGGTAATAAAGAGAGCGGTTCAGGAGCAAGTGGTTCCTCACACTCACCAGTTTTTTACTTTGAAGCCGATATCCCAGATGCACCCGGTCCTGTGTTGCCTGAAGTTACAGATGACGAAAAGGATACAAAGGATAGAGATTACATGACTGTACCTGCTTTTGAATTTGACGGAAGTTGGGATGCTGAGACTTTTGCTTATCCCCCTAAGAGGTATCTGATTCAGCTCGGTGAACACTATCATGACAAAAGAGGAATTACTTCTGATGTAAAGTCCTAGATGTTCGATGGAGAAAAACATATGTTTGTGGTCCGGAGGAAAGGACAGTGTCCATTGGAGTATTTCAAGTGTTGGACGTAATTTTATTCTTGGACGACTGTGGATCTCACTATGCTTTATAAGGCACCTTTCTTCAATCCATCGAGGAATGATTATGCAACTCACTTCTACAAGAAACTGAGGAATGCGGTGCTCAACAAATTTAAGAACTTTGATGATTTTCCTCACAAGAAGTCGTATACCAAAAAGTACAGGGATGTATTCAAGTTTGACTTAAAGAAGAATTTCTCTAACACGTTGTATCCACCAACAGAGAAAAGTAAAACCATCCCTCTACCAATGAGACATCTTGAAGGCTGTTTGAATGATTTCCAGACCTCACTACATCAAAATTCACCTTTGCCCACGGAAAAAAACCGTGACCAAAGGTGTTTGGTCACGTTTTTTTCCCATTCCAATCGACACCAAAGGTCCCGTCACCTTATGTACCCTACGGCCACGTTACAATATCATTGGCTGAAGCCACCTAGAAGCGTGGCTAAAGGGTACTAATATTTGTTGTTGTAATCAAACAATTCTTCCGAAAAGCGTGACCAAAGGGTCCCAACGGCCACATGTGTTTGTTTAACGTGGCCTTTGGTATTATATGGTCACGCATATTTGTGTTTTAGCCACATATGTTATAAAAAACGTGGCCAAATGGGTTGTTGAAATTATAATTTTTGTCCCAATACGTGTGGCCAAAGGGTGGCAACCGCCACGTTAAAATATGAATAGCGTGACCTTTGGTATTATATGGTCACGTATATTTGTGTTTTAGCCACATATGATATGAAAAAATGTCGCCAAACGGGTTGCTGAAATCATACATTTTGTCCCAATACGCGTGGCCAAAGGGTGGCAACGACCACATTAAAATATAAAAAGCGTGGCCTTTGGTATTATATGGTCACCTATATTTGTGTTTTAGCCACATATATTTTGAAAAAAAAGTGGCCAAAGGGTAGTTGAAATCAGATATTTTGTCCTAATACGCGTGGCCAAATGGTGGCAACGGCCACGTTAAAATATAAAAAGTCCCCTGGCCTTTGGTATTATATGGTCACGTATATTTGTGTTTTAGCCACATATATTTGAAAAAAAAGGTGGCCAAAGGGTAGTTGAAATCATACATTTTGTCCCAATACGCGTGGCCAAAGGGTGGCAACGGCCACGTTAAAATATAAAAAGTGTAGCCTTTGGTATTATATGGTCACGTATATTTATGTTTTAGCCACATATATTTGGAAAAAAAAGTGGCCAAAGGGTAGTTGAAATCAGATATTTTGTCCTAAACACGTGGCCAAAGGGTGGCAACGGCCACGTTAAATATAAAAAGTGTGGCCTTTAGTATTATATGGTCACGTATATTTGTGTTTTAGCCACATATATTTGAAAAAAAAGTGGCCAAAGGGTAATTGAAATCAGATATCTTGTCCCAATACGCGTGGTCAAAGGGTGGCAATGGCCACGATAAAATATAAAAAGTGTGGCCTTTTGTTGGAACTAAAATCTATGTGACTGACGCCATCAAATCTGTTTACCGAAGCATTCGATTGAAGAATCCATGTGAATTGATTCAGAGACTGGGTTGTGATGCTCGAGGCTTGCGAGATTGGACCGAAGACCGTTTTCTGGAAAAGTCAACCGTTCGGGTCAACGGTCAACGTAAAAGTAAACAGAAGATCGATTCGAGCGAGTCAAGCTTCGGATTAATTAAATCAACTTTGATTTAATTAATATTTATTTTATTTGCTTTTCTTGTAATTTTTGTTCATTTATGTTTTCTGTTGTTAGTCACCCTCACTATATATATAGTGAGGGTGCCCATTACAAGAAAAAGGAGTCTCCAAAATGTAGAGATGATTTTTCTTGTAGAGTGAGTCATGGATTTCTAGAGAGAGAGTGTTGTCATGATTTCTATGTTGTAATCATTTGGTTCAATGAAATCATTCGATTTGTTCATCATCTTTCTTATGTTATGATATCCTAGATTCCTCTTCTCGTTCATCATCGTCTCTTCTCGGTGTTTTCGAATTCGACCCTCGTTCTCGCTCAAGATCGAGATTCTTGTAGTGAAAATCGGTCCTGACAAATGGTATGATGATGATCTAAGTCGAATGATTTCATTAGTCGAATGATCAGTTACAAGAAATCATGACAACACTCTCTCAATAGAAATCCATGACTCACTCTCTCTCTACAAGAAAATCATCATCTCCACATTTTGGAGACTCCGTTTTCTTGTAATGGGCACCCTCACTATATATATAGTGAGGGTGACTAACAACAGAAAACATAAATGAACAAAAATTACAAGAAAAGCAAATAAAATAAATATTAATTAAATCAAAGTTGATTTAATTAATCCGAAGCTTGACTCGCTCGAACCGATCTTCCGTTGACTTTTACATTGACCGTTGACCCAAACGGTTGACTTTTCCAGAAAACGGTCTTCGGTCCAATCTCGCAAGCCTCGAGCATCACAACCCAGTCTCTGAATCAATTCACATGAATTCTTCAATCGAATGCTTCGGTAAACAGATTTGATGGCGTCAGTCACATAGATTTTAGTTCCAACATATTCCCCCTTGACTGATGCTTTCAAATCTGTTCAACTATTGAAGAACCGCTCTGTCATACATCTTCAATGAATAACTGATAAACCCGAAGCAATTTGTCGTAGAAATTCCCCTTCTGAATAAGCTTCTTCTTTTCTCGTTTCTCCAGTCGAGAGCCAAGTGTTCCGCTCACTCGGTTCACACGATCGGGTACAATACTAAGAAAATGCTGAACATCGGAGTCAAAACTGCAACAAACTGAATCAGATAAACCAGTCAATCATCGAACATGCTCCATCTCCGGATAATCAACCTGATAATCCAGTTCCATAATAATTCCTCCTATTTCTCTAAATCTCTCCAAAAACATCAAGTCGGAAGCGTTAAATTAGATGCGGAGAGTCGAACCGTCGCGATCGGTTGCCTAGAGAAACCGGATAAAAAATCTTGAAATCGGACAATCTCGTGAAAAACCGGAAGCCGGATGCTGACAGTTGTGAATAATCCGCTGAGTGAGGTTGGATGCGAAAATAGAGATAAGTGTCAAATCTGTGAAATTCTGAGATCCCGAGCGAAAATAATCATAACCGGAGTATTCGTACTTTTGGGCGAAGAAAAAACGAGCTCGGAATAATATTCCGTTAAGATTTCTGAGTCAAACCGGTGAAAACGGCTCAATCTGAAAATTTTCACCAATTTTCGTCAAGTGACGGCCTTCCGAGAGATTTAGTCGGAAAAATTCCAATAATTAACTAAGATTCCAGTTAATCTGGTTAGCTGACATCCGCGCTGCATTAGCTAAAAATAAAACCGTGAGACATAACGAGAAAGCTTCATGATTAACCGGATAATAAAGCTAACACGTCAGTGGTCGATAACAAACGTGCGCGTGACGTCAATAAACGAGAACCCCAAAAATAATTAGAATAAATCCGAGACTAATAAAAAAATTCTAAAATTCCGTTACGGCGTTATCTCATTTATCTCGTAAAAGATTGATAAGAAATACCCGCATTTGACGAAATAATGCTGAAAATTAATTAGTGCTAAAAATCCCTTGAGAAAGCACAATCCATGTGCTAATTAATGGACCAATCAGATTTCAGCCTAACAAAACCATAATCCTCGTTTAATCCCAGCAACCAATCAGATCCAACTTTAAACAATGATCCAACGGTGCTTAAATATTTGATCCAAGGGTTATAAGAGGTTGATCCGAGTGAATGAGGTCCTGGCCAATCAGAGGAAGGCATCGCTATGCCTTTCAACGGGTGTCTTGAGACAAGCCTGGCCCACATGCATTCACTTGGCCAATGAGAGGCTGACAACAGCAACCTCCTAACGAATTGTCTTCACTGTTGGGGCCCATGTTGTTTGCTTCCAGCCTATCACCGCTCGAAAACATTAAAGGAATGTCCGATTATTGAGAAAGGAGGAGAGAGAGTGTCATTCTCCTGTCTCCAATGAAAGGCTGACACCTCATCATCACACTTAATAATTCGTCCTCAACCCCCTGCAAACCCTAAATGACCGTGTTTCAACCATATCTCAGCCAAAACTTGACGAAAACTGATGATTTTTATATCAGCGGACTCGTAATCCAATCCTCTACAAACCTGGACGTTTAAAAACCTCTGAAACAGCCTCGAACGAAAACCCAGTTGACAAGTTCGCTAACTAAAGAAGTCCGCTAACCATGTCGGAAGTTCGCTAGGAGGCTTGAGAAGTTCGCTAAAGAAGAGTAAGTTCGCTAATAAGCTTCAAGTTCGCTAAAACTGAGCAAGTTCGCTAAGCAGACCATGAAGTCCACTAAGAGGAGAACAAGTACGCTAAGAACACTGGAAGTCCGCTAAGGCAATCTTCAAACCTTCAAACACTTAGAAAAACCTGGAAAACTGATGAAGAATGAGAATCCTTACTTGGTGATCTTGAAACTGCCCAGAAACAATCGGAGATCTCAATATGATACACGAGATATGATAATAAACCATTCACGACATTGTTGTGGCCACCAACAAAACATAAATAGCAGCAACTCGGATCAAATCAGCTCCAAAATTATGGAAATCTTCAAGAACACGAAGAATACCATAAAACACGCATTAGTGTGTGTTTTTCCAGATCTGCTCAAATGGTTGAGATTCAGATGAAATGGATGCTTCCAATGGATCCGGAACGCATTTTCCACTGAAAATCATACTTGATTTCATCCAAATCCATGAAGAATAGCCCCAAAAACTCAGAATCAAAGCTCAAAATCTTCAAAAGATCCTAGAAACGGGAAAAACTCAACAGTTACGTTTTTCAGCTCGGATCTTCAAATTTTCTCACTGATTTTAACATGTTGAACATAAAAATTCATCTAGATGAACTCCCAAACATGAATCAAGCATCCATATCATCCGAATCCATCCAGAATCATCTAAAAAGAAGAAAAAATAGAAGAAAAAGTCTCAAAAATGGGTTTTCTCATCTCCACTCAATTCAAGCTCAAAATCCAGATTCGAGTGACTAGATTCATCATGAGATGAAATCTGATCGGTACCCGTTCTGATACCATTTTTCAGGACCGATTTTCACTACAAGAATCTCGATCTTGAGCAAGAACAGGGTTCAGATTCAAAAACCCATGAGACGATGATGAAGATGGAGAAGAATCAAGAATAATCAAACACAAGAAAGATGATAATCTAGTTGAATGATTTCATTGAACCGAATGATTAGTTACAAGAAATCATGACAACACTCTCTCTCTAGAAATCCATGACTCACTCTCTTTCTCTACAAGAAAATCATCATCTCCACATTTGGAGACTCTTTTTACTTGTAATGGGCACCCTCACTATATATAGTAAGGGTGACTAACTACAGAAAACATAAATAAACAAAATTACAAGTAAAGAAAATAACATAAATATTAATTAAATCAAAGTTGATTTAATTAATCCGAAGCTTACTTGCTCGAACCGATCTTCCGTTGACTTTTACGTTGACCGTTGACCCGAACGATTGACTTTTCCAGAAAACGGTCTTCAGTCCAATCTCGCAAGCCTCGTTCATCACAACCCAGTCTCTAAATCAATTCACGATGGATTCTTCAGTCGAATGATTCGGTAAGATTTGATGGCGTCAGTCACATAGATTTTAGTTCCAACACCTTTGGTATTATATGGTCACGTATATTTGTGTGTTAGCCACATATATTTGGGAAGAAGAAAAAGTGACCAAAAGGTTGTTAAAATCAGATGGGTCCTTGCTATACGCGTGGCCAAATTTTAAAAGCTATTACAAATCATTAATTACAAATCAAATAAAATTCAATTACAAGTCAAATACAAATGAAATAAAAATAAAAAAATTAAAGAAAATTACACTGCATACAAGCATTATTCTCAATTTAATTTTCAATCCGGGAGCCAACAACACTACCACGTGGTCTTCATCTTCAACTGTCCAGATTTGAGTTTAATTAGGACCATTTTTTCTTGTATTCCTTCCTATACCAAAACATATAATTGATAATTAGGTTATGGAAATTGATCATAATATATATAGCAATTTTGAAATACTTACCACCATGATAGACATGGACTGAGGAGTGCCATTATATTGCAAGTAGTATGGGTCATCAGGTCCTACAATTCAATTGATTTCCAGATGAACATTAGATATCCAGATGAACTTAAAACATCCGGATGAGCATCACATTAAGTTCCGGATCAACTTCAAAGTCAGTTGAACTTTGTTGGGTACACATCTCACCATTTGTTCCAACAATCCGTAGCTAGCCCAAGTGATTGAGGTACCCAATAACATTTAAAATGGGACTACATGACATTACCAAACATATTACTGTGAAACTATAGAACGGAATGAAACTTGACTGGCAAATATTTACCTTTTTCTTTTCAAGCGCTTCAGACGAGGTTGATCGACCACCGATTTCACGCCCTACAGTTCAATTAATTACTTTATGTAAATGAGCAATCAAACCGATAATGAGTTTGACAAATACTAACTGTTGTGTGTATGTCAGCATGATTAGTGTTGTGGCTAGATCCAACAAAAATCTCCTTAGAATTTACCTAGAACAATGTTTTTGAATTGTTAAAAAGTGAGAGCAGAATAATGACGCGGACCTATCATGAAAGTATTTATTCTCTTTTTTTTTAATCTAACATAAGTTGTTCCAGTTTTATTCATACTATTATGTATATACTCTACTTTTTTCATATTAACATACATTCTCAATGAATCATAGCAGAGCTCCATTTAACTCATAACTTTATTCTTACATGAAGTATATATTCTTATGTACCAGGAACTTGCATCTATTTGTGTTCTTTAGGAACAAGAGTTCATCCGGATTGTGTTCTTCAGGAACAAGAGTGTATGTTATTATAAGGTACTTGAAAATAGTATGATTAACGTGTGATGTAAAGAATCTACCTCTGTAGATGTCGGAGCATTAAGTTGTTGTGGTAACGGTGTTCCAAGTGCAAATAGATGAGCTATAAGTAGATCAAGTTTTTTATCCGATTCTCCAATCTTCAGGAAGAGGGCCTTAACTTGTTCATTTTTTTCATCCCTAAGAAGTCTCTCCTCTTTAAGTTCAAACTCAAGTTTTCCCAATTGACCATCAGTGTTGTTGGATCGATCCTTGAATTTTGTACAATTAACAGAATGTAGTTAGATACTTTTTAACAAAGTACATAAATAGGAAAGCATGCAGACCCTATTGATTCATAATCTCTTAATTAGTTCTTAATTATTAATATAGCACATAAATACCCTATTGATTAATTATTTGATTGTTATACACAAATTAAAGACATCTAAAGGGAAGAGTGGAACACATCATGTCTTCAGTGGATATAAACAAATTACCATTTCTAGCAAAGTAGCAGATTCATGACATCAACATTCTTCTATTCTTCTACAGGGGATTTAAACTACAATTTCTTTATTTTGTACCCCTCTAACATGAACCTACAAAAAATGTTGGAAACATTCTTATATATGTCCTCTAGGATCATTTCTTAGCCAGTAATGACCAGAGTAACATAAATTAGTTCTTAGTTATTAATATATCACATAAAGACCCTATTGATTAATTATTTGATATGTTATACACAAATTAAATACATCTAAAGGGAAGAGTGGAACACATCATGTCTTTAGTGGATATAAATAAACATTTCACCATTTCTAGCAGTGTACATAAAGAAGAAAGGAGGTTCACCAGTTCACTAATTTAGCATGCTCCCACAGTCATTTAAGAAGGTAAATAACTAATTTAGCATAAAATGAATGGGTTGAAATGAATGGAGAGGATTTCTGCAATATATACCCCTTCCTAATTAATTATGTATGAAACGAAATTTTATCAATCTGTAACTGTAACTGTACACAAATACAGGGATCCCAAGTAAAACGTGTATCAATAATAAAAAAAACAAACAATTTTATGAAAACAGATTGTAATTAATGAAACGAAATAACTTGACAATTATCGTTTTCTGGACTGATTAGTCTCCCAAATCACATGGAACTTCTGAAGAATCGCTAGCGCTGTCTGTTGAAGCTATTCGATGTTGAAGCTCCATGGAAGATGTGAATGATATGGATGAGAAAGAAGACCTGGTTATTCGCTGGAGGCATTTAACTGGAAATTTTCTGATAAAGTGAGAGGGAAAAGTATATGATAAATCGATAATAAGTAAATTTAGTTCGAAATTTTGGGTGTAATTTGAACTAATGGTGGGAAATTCAAAAATTTTTGTAAAATTTTTTAATTAAAAGGGGGGGGGGGGGATTGTTCAAACTAATGATAAAACCCAAAATTAATATAAACAATATATATATTAAACATAATTAAACCTAAAATTAAACATAAACATAATAATTAAGTAATTAAATGTCTCCATGTGGCTCTTCCGACGGGTTCTTCTTCAAGATGAACTTCATCATCCAGTTCGTAAAAGTCTTCAAGTCACATTTCTTATGGGTTTGCAGGTTCTTCTTCAAGATGAGCTTCATCTTCTTGAGGTGTTGAAATAATGAGATTGTGAAATTGTACGAGTACATCAATTACAGTTGACATAACTGTGATCATTTAAGCAGATCTGGACGATGATCGGAGTTAAAAGCCCTAACAAAATTATGTTTTAATATTAATTTTATTATTTTCTTTTAGATACAATAAACAAGATTTTAATAACACGTGCTTTGTAGCCGTGATAATGCAACTACAAAAAACGATGACATTACTAAAATATAACTCAAAAAAATGAAAATGATAAATTACTCTGCATCAGAACAAAAATACGAAAAGACCGCCATGTTACAAATTTCTCATGTATAATAATTTTGTTTCCAAAAATATTAAACGACGTCCAATTAGGATGGTGAGGAGCAATTAGGACCAACCAGACCAATGAGGAGTAAATACTGACAATTAGCGTCATTTAGGATACTTTAGTGAAGACCATTTATGGTCAATTAATATGGTCAATGAATACGAATTAGGACCAATTCAATGAGAAGGGCGATTATGCTCATAGGACTGATAAGGAAAGAGCATAAAGGAAGTGACTAACGAGGATCGATGATCAAGTATGACCAATTAGGACTAATTGGGGCCTATTAGTTTGAATGAGGACCAATGATACCAATAAGGGTAAATTAGGGTTAGTGATGGTCGATTAAGACCAATTAGGTTCAATTAGGGTCAATGAGGACCCATTAGGACCAATGATGGTCGAATATGCTCGATTAATGAGGATCGATGATCAAGTATGACCAATTAGGACTAATTGGGGCCAATTAGTTCGAAAGAGGACCAATGATACCAATAAGGGTAAATCAGGGTTAGTGATGGTCGATTAAGACCAATAAGGTTCAATTAGGGTTAATGAGGACCCATTAGGACCAATGATGGTCGAATATGCTCGATTAGGACCAATAAGGATGAATTATGACTTATTAGGGCCAGTTAGGACCGATGAGGGACAATTAGACATAATAAGTACCAATATGGCTCAATTCGGGTTAATGAGGAGCAATTTGCACAGTTTGGACCAATAAGGACCAATTAGTGTCAGTTAGCCTCAATAAGGACCAACTAGACTCATCGAGGACCATTTACTTTGAAGTACAACAAATTTGAGTTAATTAGGCCTAATTGATCCCAATTGATTATAATTGGTCCTAAATGAGCCTAATTGGTCTTAATTGACCGTAAGTGATCTTCATTGAACCTAACCAAGCCTAATAGACTATAATTGACCTTCATTGGCCATAATTCATCCTAATTGAGTGTTCACCGGCCCTCATTGGTACTCATTTGTCATAAATGACCATGATTGACCTTAATTCAATCTACTGGTCCTCATTGAGCGTAACTGGGCCCTCAATCGGCCTAATAGACCCTAATTGGTCATATTTGGTCCTTATAAGGCGTCATTGAGCAAAATCGACCCTCGTTAGTTATAACTGGTCTTCATCATTGACCCTAATTGATCCCCATTGACCCAAATTGACCCTAATTTACCCTAATTGGGCCTCGTGGCTTCGTTGGTCCTAATTGGTCCTACTTTATCTTCATTTGTCCTCATCGATCCTAATCGACCCTAATTAATGTGGATTCAATTAAAATAAATTAATAATATTATTGTAAACCAAATTAAATTATCAATAATTTCCCCCATCCCAATTTCAACTAAATGGGAAAACTCCAATAACTTCCCCTGTTTCAATTCTTAGGGTTCATTGTGATCCAGAAGAACTGCTGTTAGTATAAAGCTGCATTTTCGAAAAAGAGTTACCCTCTATTTTCTCTCCAGGTTTCTAATTGGCAATTTAAACCTAAACCTTACTCTCTAATTTCTCACAAATGGCACCCAAATTAAATCGAAAGGCTGCATCAAAGCCTACTTAACTGTTCTTCGCTGAACACAATGTTGTAGCGTATTTCGAGAAGTCTAATAAGTCAAATCTATTTGATGAAATGAACGATTTTCTTGAGAAATCCAACACTCAATTTGCTTAAACTGTGAATCCTGTAATATGCAAGCAAAGGATTGCTGAATTTTGGGACTCGGCCAAAAAATATGTTGATAGCAACGGGGTTGGTAAAATTGACTCTATAGTCAATGGGAATTAGATTAGTTTGACTGAAGAAATGATCCGGAAGCATCTGAAATTCAATGATGCAGGAAGTGATCCTGATTACAAGTGTGAATTGTACTTGAAGACGTACGAAGCAATTGGGTATGGGGGTGACTTAACTTGTGGGACCATCAAAAAGGGACAACTACCCTATTTTTGGGTGATATCTTGCTCATACCATTCTCCACTGCCTATCTCATAAGAAAACAGCGTGGGATGAACTTGCTGCACCTCAATCATCCGCTTTTCATGGATTGGTAAATGGGCTCAACTTTAACTTTTCAAAAATGATATTTGATGGAATGCTGGAAAATCTAAAACCTAAAAGGATCTTTTACATGTACCCCAGATTAATCCAACACATTCTCAATTGTGAATTTCCAAATCTGCAAATCTCTGATCAACATCTTGAACTAAAATCCTTTACAAGTAAAACATTTTCTAACATGCAAGTGAACAAAACTGTTTTTCTTGGTAAAGACACATCACACCCTATGCCTAAGGCCAGGACTGCTCCTAAGCAAACTGCTCTTGGTGTCAACATTGTTACACCAACAAGTTTTGAGCCCACACCAGACCGACCATCTTCTTCCACTGATATACAAATTCCCACCAAAAGGAAGAGGATGTCCACATCAAAAACCACACCAAAAAATACCACACGCACTCTACAATCACCCAAAAGGAAGAGGACTAGGTTTCCTTTACCTAGACCCTCCACAGGACTACCTCAGAATGAGGGTGATATATCACCTAGGCCACATGAAGTAGATTCCCCAACCCTTATTGTAGGGAATATACTGCTGGACTTGGTTCAATCACCCAACCCACATTCTGCTGATAAGGTGATTTGCAGTAGTGATGAAGCAAGTCAGGTGGAAAGGGGTGACACTACTCATGAAGTCCCACTGGACCCTGAGGACTGTGCCAACATCATTAAGACCCAATCCACAACAACTGTTTCTGTCAGGGAACCTATTCAGGAACCTTTGATTGACAACTAAATCCCAGGTGCCAAGAAAACATGGGTGCTGAGCATGAACAAGGTCTGTGACAACTAGAATTTTCTTAGTTTTGTTCTCCTTCACCGCATCCGGTTGGCCTGAACACCTTGAGCACTACAGTTAATTTTCGGGACAAAAATTCTTTCAACTTGGGGATGCTGTGGCAATTGCCAAATTCCCAGGTTAACGTCGTTAACTTTTTCCGTTAGTCCCGTTAGCAAATCCGTGGCCCGTTATTTGAATGATTACATATTATATTTAGGTTTACTTGCTAATTAATTCTAATAACTTGTTTCGTGAATTTATTTCGTGACTTTATGTGTTACTTGTAAAATTTTGCGTTTTCGGGTAAAACTAGGTTTCATACGCAAATTTGAGTTTTATGTGTGTAAATGATAATTAAACTTTTCCCGACTAAACATCTCATGTTAAATAAGTTATAAACATTTAGAAACATTTCTAGTGTTTTATTTTACAAGTTTTAGGTTTAAAACCCATTTATTAGTTGTTTTGGGGTATATGTGCATAAAGTGGTGATAGAGGGACTAAAGATGTAAATTTTTTATAAAACAAAATGCAGCCCAAACACTCCCCCTCCTCATTCACCACCCCTTCTTCTCTTCTGTCCCTCTCAACCTACGGTTCCAACACCACACACACACCCTTTCTCAAATTCTACAAATCTTCTACCAAATAAGCAAGATTTGAGGTGTATAAGCTCATTCAACCTTCAAGAAAGCTAGGGAAGGCTTCAATCTCGTCTCATCATCACCATCCGTCACTCTTCTCGTCTACTTGTAAGCCCTAGAAAATTTTAAGTTGAAATTTCTTGATTACATGTGTTAATATTGTATTTGTGTGTTAATTGGGGTGTGCAATCACTCATGAATCATGTTTTATGTTAGGACAAGTAAGTTTATGATTTGGGACAGATTTGATAATGTATTGTGGTTGTGTTTTTATTGTGGCTGTGTTTTTATTGTGGATACATGATTAGGAGTGTTCTTGAAGAATTTGGGTGTATTAGAACTTGAAATTGGGGAATATGCATTATATCCTAGTGGCATGCCTGAATTTTTCTATGATTGTTGTATGGTTGTTATGAAAACTAGGAATGCATGATAATATGATATCTAATGTGTTACAAGTCTTTACATGAAGTTAAACGAGCAAATTATTGGCCAAAACCACAAAAATGCAATTTATACAATTACAAATTTTGGACAGATTCGGCCAGATTTTTAGGTCAACTTGCAGAGATCATAACTTGCTCAATTTTGATCGAAATCAGTTGATTCTCTTTCCGTAGTAAAGTATTATGTCTTAGCTTTATCTGGGCTACTCGCACGCTTTCTAAAACCTCCGTTTGGTCATCCAAAACACTGCTGCAAGTTAGGTGTGCAAAGCTGTATTTTTCTGTGAAAAGTATACTTTACATTTTGGTCGGGCATGATAACCTTGTTTTAATGAGGGGTTTGTTAAATGAAAATGGGTTTTATATAATGAAAGTAAGATCTGGATAGTTTCATGCTCAAACTCTAAGTTTTAAACGAGTTATGCAAATTTTAAACTTACTTTGACTATTTTGCAAAAAGCTGAAATTGCCAACTTCCGACGCGCGTAACTTTCTCAATACTTATCCGATTGAGTTGATTCTTTTTGCAACATTCCCTAAATGTTGGTTAGTTCATTCCTGCAAAATTTTACAACCTAACTCCAAGTATGGAGCAAATTAGGCATGCCACCAAATGGTGTGTCAAAGACAATAATGTTGATTTTTGCCAATTTCCGACATGCATAACTTTCTCATTTCTTAACCTTTTGGGTTAATTCTTTTTGCAACGAGTCTATAATATTATGAAGTTTATGCCTGTAAAATTTCAGAGGCTAACTCCAAGCATAGAGAAAATTAGACATGCCACCACATGTATGCTTGCGTTTGACTTTTTAGTTTGACTTTTTATGCAATTTGACTTGGAATTGTGCATCTATGTTTTCCTACAAGTTTAGGACTTGTGTTTAAGTGTTAGGACCAATGTGAATGCTTGGTGAAATATTTTTTTTATTGATAAGCAATTCTTCCTAGCGACAACCTCTAATTTGGTTAGATCGTATTCATTAAAATAGGTCAATCCTAACCAACATATAAAGTCAAGTGTTGTGTACCAGTGCAACCTAAGGTGAGTTTCACTACTCTATTTAGTTGTATCCGGTTGAGGATGATAACACACAACTAGTTGCATCCGGTAAAGGATGGCAATGCAAAGACAAAAGTATTTTGCCTGTTTTAGTAATTATCCAACACATATCACAATGTTTCACTGAATGCATTTTAGTTACAAAAAGTCCTTACTTTCTCGGACCGTTAATATAGAATAGTGAGGTAATGTTGAGTAGTACTACTGGGGATTGACACCCCCGCTCAGCGTGCACGTGATGCACCCTCCCGACTGGCGGTCGGACTGAGAACAATATTAGCCTAAAACTACCGTGATCGGGAAAGACACGGGGAAGGCAAATCGCATAGGCTAAAACCTATGACGCATAGTCAGCTTCGGTTGCGAACATTCATGTGAACATACGCATAGGCTAGCTACCTAACGGTATGGATATTACTTGTAACTTATGAATTGGTCTTTCATTATTCATAGACATTTTTGGTCTACACGGTAAAGTGTAAACTGCTTTGTGAACTCACCAGCTTTTGCTGACACTTGATTGTTGAATGCTTTTCAGGTCACTCGGAGGATCAAGGAGGCACGAGCGTAGGCAATACTCAATTTTGTAAAATACTTTGGGAAATGCACTTCAACACTTTTACTTCCTATTTTGGAAAACTATGTTTTGTAAAGTGTAATATGAAACTGATTTAAACTTTCAATTATTGCTTGATTCTAACTAAAGACTTGGATCCTGGTCTGGATCACACCCCACACGGTTATACTCCGTTAGTGGAATATTTGGGGTGTGACAAGGTCGGCTTGTTTGCTCTTTTTTGCTCAAAGATACTGGCAACACACCAGTTGAGAGCAGCATGGCACATACAGAATTGACGGTTCGATGTACAAAACTTGAAAATGAATTGGCAGCTCTCCGTGCAATTGTGAGAGCTCAAGGAGAAGAAATTGAATGGTTGAAGGCAGGACAATCTGTGAAAGCCACTGATAGGTAAGGTTGTCAACCATACGTTGAAATGAAATTCACATATCAAACTAGATATAATTCAAAATAGGATCTTGCACAGGGTGTCTTCCTCAGATGTTGATGAAGTTGAACAAGTTGATCTGGTTGAACAAGTTGATCTGGTTGAATAACTTCACCCGGAGGAAGAAGGCCATGTTGATCCGGTTGTACAAGTTGATCCGGTTGAACAACTTCATCCGGAGGTAAAGGCCAACTCTCTCCCCCTCTGGTCCATGGAGATGAAGTTTCATATCCCCTACAACTTTGGCAGTGATGAAATCAGCGTACTCAAGCCCATATGTGATGGACAGAGGTGGGATCCTCCAGTAAATGAGGAAATAGCCAATCGATGTGTGGTTTAGGTATTGCACCATTTGATTCAGATCATGACAATCAAATGTGCGAATGTCGACATAGTCGACATAATCTACCTTTCCCTTCCACACATCCTGGCCGGCGGTATTCCGATGGAAATCGCCGCAGTAATGGATCTTGAGGGTGAACCTCCGACCACCTATAAAAAACCCAAATGCAGAGTAGAGAGTAAGTAACTAAAAACATAAAACCCTAAAAATAAAAACTTGCAGCCATTGTTGAGTGAAAATACACTTAAGGGGAGTCTTGCCGTAGTAGGGCGCTGGTTCATTAACACCCCTAATCCTCCATTGTTTACCAAAGGCAGCCATTGATTGATCGAAGTTTTTTTCTTGATGATCAGGAAATACGTTCGTACAGAAGATTTTGGTGGCGAGAAAGTGGAAATTTAAAGGCAGACAGGACACGCTACCAGCTATGGTGGGAAGAAGTGGAAAGGTCAGGCCAAGATAACCGTGTATATTTTTTACCTTTACCACGCAAATCCTGTTTTTACCGTGTCTATTTATTACCTTTAGCAATGCAAATTTTGTTTATCAATTATTTCTTATGTGATAGGAGTAATTAATTAAGTTCTGGTTAAAATATAACCAATTAACACTTCTGTCTCAATGGTTCTTCTTAATCTTGTAGTGTGTTCCTTTCTTTTGACTGACCCGGGTTCAAGCCTTGTTTTTTGACTGACCCAGGTTCAAGCCTTGTTTTTTGACTGACCCAGGTTCAAGCCTTGTTTGCTACAATTTATAATTTTTTGATTGTGTAATAGTGGATGATAGGATCTATAAACTGGATAGATTTTAATTCTTCAGTAAATTGGAACAAGAAGAAAACCGTATGAACTAACAAGAACAAAACCGTATGAACTAGAATTCCTCAGGAAGAAGAGTTCATCTGGAATGAGAGCAGATGAACAGAACCGGATGACATTTTTAGACAACTGTTTCACTGCCTTGGCGGACTGAGATGATTTATAATTAAACATGGTCAATTTTAGTTATTCATTAGAGAAGAAGAATAATAGAACCGGATGAACTAGATTTCTTCATGATCAAGAGTAATTGTTCAGTAATATAACAGGATGAACTAGAGTTCTTCAGGATGAACTGGATAAACTAGAGTTCTTCAGGATGAACTATATATAATATAAATAACCAAAGTTGTTATTTCTGTTCGTAGTCTATAGGTTTTTCCCATGTATTTAAACCCATTATCTAGTGAATTAAAATCTTTGTGGTTGAATATAATTCCTTATACACTAATATTTAGTCACACAACCTAATATATGTAGAAGACAACCGGATGAACTAGAATTCTTCAGGAAGAAGATCGAGTCAAAAGACACATCGGATGCATAACACATCAACAGTTAATTACATATATAATCTAAAAGATGTGATATCAGTTAATTAATTACAAATATATATAATAAAAAAACAACATAAACTTAAGATATGCTCCCACTAGAGAATTTTTCTGAATCGTCATATCGGCAGGTCCATGGGTAGCTACCTTCAGGGGGGGGGGGGGAGGAGGAGGAAGACACCTCCACATCTCCATCGAGGTAGATGGATATGACCTCCTCGTCCATGATGTGCAGGGCCAAGGCCCTAAAATCCCTCGGATCATCGGTGAATGGAACCAGTCCAAAATCCATAGACAACCCTGGGATCCTCAGGTAGGGGTCGAAATCGTTCAAGTCATAACCTAGGTCAGAAACCATTTGACCTAGGTCATCGAACGAGAAGGAGATAATGTCCACCTCGTCGAAGTAGCGAACCCTCCCATCGATGTATTATATCCGACCATTGAGGCTCGCAAAATACCCTAGGTGATAGATCACCAAAGTAAACAAACTAAAATCTTCTTCCCCTGTTCAAGAAAAATAACCAAATCAGAGACGCGAATTCCACATTAAAGCATTTGAATCTCAGTCATTTAGATGATTACTTACCGTATTCAGGGCTATCTTCCACATTCAAAGGACGCAAATGCCACATTTTCTGAGAGTGGTGATAAACCAAAAAAACAGAGAGTTGAGAGAGCTAACGGCGTATATGTTGATGATCGACAATTAATTAATTAATTATATGATTTATATCCGAAACTCGAGGTGGTAGATAAAGATTTGATCTCTAGTAATGATATATATCCGCCGTCACCACAGATAATTTAACTAATTAAAATTGACTACTATTTAGGCACGGTTAATATATGTGGTCATAGGTAATAGATTTTTGTCACTCACAACCTACTATTTAGTCACACAACCTAATAACAGTGGCCATATGTACTAGCTTTTAGCCACATAACTAAGTAAAAAGCGTGGCCATTGTTCACATTTAGCCACGCATAATATATACTTAATAGTTTTGATTTTTTTTTAATTTACTAAGTAATAAAATCTACTCTTCCTTCACACAACATTATTGAAATGTGGCCATACATTCCTTTTTGGTCACACGAGTGAAAAATCATAAAAATTCCGTGGTCGTTTGGTGCATTTCGTCACTCTTTTTTAAGCGTGACAAATAAGTGCCACATGTTTTTGTAAAACAGTGGCTAAAGCCACTGCACCTGATTATTGTTGTCACATAAACAAAAGAATACGTGGCTAAAAGGGTCCAAAGGCTATATATTTGGCCACGAGTACAAAATATGTGTGGCTAAAACTAGTATTTCTTACCTTTGGCCACGTTTTTTACAAAACAGTGGCTATGCGTTAAAAAAACCGTGGCCAAAGCCACATTTTGACGTAGTGCCTGGGCTTACAGTGATGATACTGGTGAAGAAAAAATCATTTGCAAATCGAAGAAAATGAGTGTGATGGAAGTTCACGACTTGCAGAGGTTTTATGAGAAGGACATACTGGTGCTGTACAATAATCAAATTGAAAGCTCTTCAGAGACTGAAGATATGTCAAGTGCTATACTCGAGCAGTGGAAAAGATTGTTAAAGAGAAGCTATGGGATGATCCATCTACAGTGCAGATTTCCAAGAAGTTCAGAATGTGAAAGCTGTCTAATGCTAAAGCCTAGGGAAGATTGTAGAGACCTTAAAAATATGAGGCTTTTGCATTAGATATTTTTGGGCTAGTTTATAATGTGATTGGGCTAAATTGTATGAGTTGTTAGTGGGTTAAATAGGTCCGGTCGTATGTAGGGTCTATGGGCCGAATTTTGTAACCTGGTTAACAAGTGTAGGTGACCACTATATACGGAATAGGTAGGTGACATGTTTAGTGGTTGATTGTGTGTTTTTGACAAGGGTGATCATCGAAATTCTCCAAGAGAATTTCTATTGGTTCAAAGGTGTTTGGCAATTGGATTTCATCAAGTGTTATTCATCTAGTTTGTGTTTTCATCTTATTTTTATCGTTTCTTTATTGTTTTATTCGATCATACTTGAATCATCTATAATCACCGGATTCCGCACAGTGATTAGTAGACTTTGATATCGTGTGAGGGACTTCTCGATCCTTACAAACATTTACTCGAATCCTCCACCATGAAAGTATGTCAACCAATACCTCCTCAGCTTCCAACAGTGCACTGATAGGTCATGGAAGCTTTCTAGGCGGATATCGGGGTGGTCATCGGGGTGTTCACAAGGTAGTTACAAAGATCGCACAGGTCAACGTGTGCCTATAACCAAATATGGTAACATTGAATGTTACTATTGTCATGAGCTTGGTCATACCAAGTCCACTTGCAAGAAGCGACTGACCATGAATTCCAAAACTCAATTTTCTCACCTTGCCAATACATCTGAAGAACAACCGACATCAACCTTTGTCGAGACAGGTAAATCTGTCAACTGTCTGATGTCATCTGCCTCCAAATGGGTGATTTATTTCGGAGCCTCCGAACACATGACGGTTAATCATGATCTTTTAAGTAACCAACATCACTCACCACTTTTAGATGTTAATATTGCTAACGGAACCATTGCCAAAGTACTTGGTTCTGATAGCTCTCGTGTTACTCCTTACATTCAGTTATCTCAGTTATCCTCTGTTTTAAATCTTCCCAAATTTCCATTCAATTTGTTATCAATTAGTAAACTAACCCGTGAACATAACTGTAGTGCCTTATTTCTCCCTGATTTCTGTGTCTTTCAGGATCTGTCGACGAAGAAAGTTATTGGTAGAGGAAGATAATCTGATGGCCTATACATAGAATCGCACACATCAAGTTCTTTAGCCTACTTAACCACATCTCCATTTGAGGCTCACTGTCGTTTAGGTCATCCATCTCTCCAATCTCTCAAGAAACTATGTCCTGAATTTTCTCAGTTATTTTCTTTGCAGTGGAGTCATGCCAGTTTCCAAAACATCAACGTATCTACTTAAGTCCTAGATTCAATAAGCGAGCTACGTCTCCATTTGAATTAGTTCATCTGACGTTTAGGGACCATGTCTTGTATTGTCTAAATCTGGTTTCAAGTACTTTGTTTCATTTGTTGATGACTTTTCCCGTGTAACCTGGCTCTACTTTATGAAAAATCATACTGAAGTTTTTTCACACTTTTGCATACTCCATAATGAAATTAAAACACAGTTCAACACTTTAGTTAAAACAATAAGAAGTGATAACGCAAAAGAATACTTATCTGAAAACTTCAAGCCCTATTTGTCGAAACATGGTATACTTCATGAGTCATCTTGTGTCGACACACCTGCTCAAAATGGAGTTGCCGAACGTAAAAATAGACACCTCCTCGAGGTGGCAAGAGCACTCATGTTTCAAACAAACGTTCCAAAGTCGTTTTGGTCTGATGTAGTGTCAACTGCATGTTTTCTCATAAATCGAATGCCATCAGTTGTTCTTAATAATGAGATTCCGTACTCTGTTTTGTTTCCTCTGAAAACCATATTCCCCATTTCACCAAATATATTTGGCATCACTTGTTGGATAATAGTTAACACCTCACCAAATTAGATCCCAAATCCATTCGGTGTATATCCGTTGGTTATTTTAGGTTACAGAAAGGATATCAGTGTTATTCTCCTACTCATTAGAAATATATTGTCTCCCTGGATGTTACGTTCCACGAAAACGTCCCACTCTATGCCTCGTCATCTCTGTCCACATAAGGAGTCAGTGAGAAATTCCTCTTCTATATTGAGTCAGAACCCGAATCCCGTGTCTCCTTCTGACAATGATCTTTCTGATTCTGATCTCCTAATTGCTCTGAGAAAGGGTAAACACGCGTGTACCCATCCTATTGCTTCTGTTGTTTCTTATAACAAATTAACTGCAGCCTCCCGTACATTTATTGCCACGGTGGACTCCACTACCGTCCCAAAGACTGTAGGGGAGGCCCTTACACACATCGGATGGCATAAAGCCATGATTGAAGAAATGGAAGCACTTGATCCAAATAACACATGGGATCTTGTAAATTTACCTACAAAGAAGAAGGCAATCGGATGTAAGTGGGTATTCATAGTAAAGGTTAATCCAGATGGTTCACTGGCTCGGTTAAAAGCTCGTTTAGTGGCCAAAGGTTATGCTCAGGTCTATGGCATGGATTACTCAGAAACATTCTCGCATGTGGCTAAAATGACATCAGTCTGCTTGTCTCATTAGCGACCACTTATAACTAGGATCTGTATTGACTCGATATCAAGAATGCGTTTCTCCACAGTGATCTCAAAGCAGAAGTCTACATTGAGCACCAACTGGGTTTGTTGCTCAGGGGGAGTCTGGAAGGTATGTAGATGCAAGAAGTACTTGTATAGTCCCAAGAAATCTCCTCGTGCCTGGTTCAGGAAATTCAATACGGTCATAACAGATTTTGGATTAAGAAGAAGCGCTTATGATCACTTGATATTCTTTGCATCATCTTCTGCTGGCTGCATTTTAATTGTTGTATACGTAGATGACGTAGTAATAACTGGAAGCGATAGAGATGGAATCCAAAGGCTAAAATCATTTCTTGGAAGTAAATTTCAGACCAAGGACCTCGGCACACTAAAATACTTTCTAGGAATTGAGGTCTCACGAAATAGAAAAGGTATATATCTCTCACAACGAAAGTATTGTTTAGATGTTCTGATATTTTGAAATGATTGAGGCAAAGAACTGTGATGCACCCATGATACCGAATGGGAAGTTAGGAGCACATGAAGGTGATCTTCTTGAAGAACCAGAGAAATACAGAAGAAATAGTTGGTAATTTGAATCACTTGACAGTCACTCGGCCAGATATCGCATTTCCAGTAAGTGCGGTAAGTCAGTTTATGTCATCTCCAAGAACCTCACATTGGGAAGCCGTCTGTCACAATCTCAAATATCTAAAGGGAGCTCCAGGTCGGAGGATCTTATACCAAAACAATGGTCATCACACGGTACTGGGATTCACAAATGCTGATTATAATGGGGACCCTACAAGTAGACGATCCACTACTGGGTACTGTATCCTCGTAGGTGGAAATCTGGTATCTTGGAAGAGCTAGAAGCAATGTGTGGTATCCCGTTCAAGTGCTGAATTAGAGTACATGGCTATGGCACAAACCACGTGTGAGCTGGTCTGGCTCCGGAATCTTCTCGGTGAAATCGGGTTTAAACAAACTAAACCCATGAATCTGTGGTGCGATAAAAAGGTAGCCATTCATATCGCGAACAATCTGGTATTTCATGAAAGGACAAAACACATCGAAGTTGATTGCCATTTCAGTCGAGAAAAGCTTGAAGATGGAACAATTGCAACTCCTCATGTTTGAAGCGTGGAGCAGCTAAGCCGGTGTATTCACGAAAGCTATACATGGATCTAGAATCAGTTTTATTTGTAACAAGCTGGGCATGATCGATATATATGCTCTAGCTTGAGGGGGAGTGTTGAAGTATATCTGCATTTATCAGTATTCTAGAAGAGCGCCACTTGTAGTCAAGTGGTTGGGCATTTAGTTATGGTTAGGTAGTTGTAACAGTAGCAGTCTGCTTTACTATATATATGTTTGTATATGCATTGTAAAAATCAACTGAATACATAAATCAGTTCATAAAATTCTCTCTATCTATCTGATGACCAATTACAGGTAATAAATTCCCGATAGTAAGGTTATTGACGTTTTGTAAACATGTAGCAATTTTGTTAAGTTTTCAACAAGAGACTATTGATCAAGAGTAAAGGGTACAAGTTTAGAATGCCTTGAACAAAGATCATTATGATATGACCTTAAACTATCTTTTTGTTGGATTACCTTCTCAAACATGTTACAAGTCGAGTTCCATCTAGTAGGTACATCCCAATTAGGACATAAACAAATGACATTCGCTTATTTACAGTATTTTCTATAGGCACTATGCCTATTTGGTTTACTAAAAACATCCGACATCATTTTTCTAAAAACTTGAATTATTCGGTCAACAACCTTTAAACCATCTTGCACACACAAGTTGATAATGTGTGCAACACAACGATTATGAAAAAAGTGACCATAATATAGTTGTCATATGGCACGCGTGTTATTCGACGCGTTATCAAAAGTGATTGCAAACAATTAATTCTTATAAACCAAAAACCCGAATAACTTTGTCAATTTTATAAAATATATTGACCCGTGTGAGGAAAATCAAGTTCTTTTAAAGCTATTGTTCTTTTCATCATTTGCCATTCACCCGAGATGACCCAATGAGCGGTCACACAAATGAAAGAATCAGGAGAACCATGAGGATTCGACCATGAAAATGCGTGAGCGTATGGATCTTCTACTTAGTCGTAATGAAATCAATGTAATACGAGTAAAACACGATGAGTAAGTACAAATGAGACTTGTATTAACCACAGAGAGAATCCCAGAGTACACTTAGAAGATATGACCAAAAAAACTATCTCAACTGAACACAAGACACATATTTATACATGAGAAAACCTGCTGGTCCGAACCTCCAGTTCGGCCAAGGATCGGTGGGTCCAAACCTGGACTTCGGCCAAGGTTCGGCCAGAACCTATCTTGCACAAATAGTCTTGTATTCGATACTTACATGACGATCAGGAACCATATATCAACAAACTCCCCCTCGGCATGTGCAGTATCATATCCTTCTAAAACTAATATCTTGTATCTTCAATCAAACTCTTCCTCGATCTTGACGATGAGTTCAACCTTAAATACTTGATATTGCATCATGTGTAATCTTTTTATCAACAACCTTTAGAAGACTTGAAGTTGTGATGTTCTCTTTCCACTTAGAAACCTGCCAACATAAATAATCTTGGTGCAAAACGTCTCTTCAAGACTCTAAGATATTTTGATTTTGAAACTTGATTCCGTATTCCATGATCAATCGAAAACAAATAAGAAACAAAATCTTTTTGGCTTTTAGAAACTTTTTATCAAAACACCCTAAAATCTTTTGGTACTTTCTGATAAGAAATGTAAATGCATTACAGAATCAGACACTATTTTTGTCTTTTGTGAGAAAGATCACGACTTGGGATCATATTGGACGTAACATGCTGAACTACACTTCAATTTCGATTATTGTAGCACATAAGCCATGTCGATTGCAGATATAATTTGTCCAACGTTATACTCAAGCAGAATCATACTCATAACACCTGGATATGTTAAAGTATTGATTAGATTTGCATTGACCAGTGTACCCCACACTATCAGGCATACTCAGATATGCTTTTGCTTATCACATTTTGTGATTTCACTTTTGATTTTGATCACATAATGATTGTATTCATGATATAGTCAACTGTGTTTCATGCAAAAAGAAATAAGAACGTTAAATCGTCTACCTTAAGGTCGATCTTTCGATACGCAGATAAGGCCTCGGATTTAACAAAATAAGAAAATAAAACAAGTTGAAATTATATAACTAAAAAACAAAGGTCGGTCTTGTGGACTCGCAGAGAAAGTGAAATGAGTTATATGAAACACCAAAGAAAATAAAGCAGAATGTCAAACGAACAACGATCAGGTCGGCCTTGTGAGCACGCAGAGAAAGTCCGATCGTTTGACACAATAAACAAAATCAAACAAGTTTAAATTTTTGCAAAATGAACACATGTCACTACTAGAAAAAGGGTCTTTCTTGACACGTGAACGATGACGCGCACAGTTTTATGACACGCAAATACGCGTGTCATTAAGATTCTGTCATAAATTGTAAAATTTTAAGAGTAGATGACGCGTAATTTTGGGCGTCATAAATATTTGTTATAAATAAAAAAAACACGGAGTACACCTTAAAAAGTGCGCGTCATCTTTTTAGTGTCGTTTTATGTTTTATTTTCCCGCTGAAACTTTTGTCTAAAAAATTCACTCCGCACTGAAATTTTTGTTCTAAAAAAATTCATTCCCGCTATTACTCACCTTTCTTTCTCAAAATAACCCTAATCTCTATCTGCCCCACCGCCCTAAATCCCTCGCCAGTCGCCTCCCCCCAAATTTCTCCCTCAGCCACCGGCCTACCAGCACCGCGTCCCTCGCGACCACTCCTCCGACCAGTACCGTCATTCTCCACAGAGTTCTCCCGTCGGTGATAGTTACGATAACAGCCTTCCCACTATCTATCGCACCGACAACATAGTTGGTGGTTCCGAGATCTCGATTCCGATAACTTTCTCGGCAACTCTGAGAGCGCAATTACGGCGGTCTAAACCTACAAACAGTCGGTGGCCTAAACCCACAAACACGCTACTTCTCATCGCAACACAGAAGAATCAATCTTCGGCAAAATCACCAAACTGGTCGTTCCTCATCGGATTTGCCATCACCGGAACTATAATCACCAAACTCCTTCTCGGTCTTCTTGAAACCCTAGATTTGAATGTTCATATCTGAAACGTTGTGATTTGCTCAAAGGCACAAGAGGTACGATACTAGATCCCTAAATTCTAATCTGATTGAATTGCTAATTAGGCAGAGATTTGGTATAATTGTTCGAGTTTATATTCTGGTACTTTAGGGATTTATAATCAGTTATAATTTTAATCTTCAAATTAGCGGTATAGGCATGCAATGTTAGCGTGAATTTAAGCAATTCAGTTTGATTCTTCGGAAGTTTGTATCAATGAATATGTGAATTTTATGATAAAAGATGGATCTGGGTGGAATCTGCAGGCTGTATTCATTTTCCCCCAATTTTAATCATGTTTTGTGATCTCAGAAGTTCTCATTCTCCTTGATTGATGCATCTTTTTTCACACTGTCAAAATTCAGATGATTATGGGTGCCAATCAACATAATGCTTTTTGATAGATTGTCTAATTGACTAATTTTGATTCACAAGTTTTAACTAGAAGCACTCACATGAGTTCTTGTAAGGTGTTGGAGTTGTGAGAGTGTTTACCATGATATCATAGTTACCCCCTAGCAGTACTTTCAGTTTTAAAGGCTTAAGTATTTCTAATTTGTCTGAATTCGTTATTCTATCAGATTGAGCGAGAGTAGTTCATAGGATATAACTATCAGAAGATCATGAAAACCCCAACATTCGCTTGACATCTTTACATGAATATATAGTCGCAAGTTCCATGCCGTGATACGTCAGACCTACCTGAAAATGTATTTATTAAGGATATAATCACGTCTAAGACACATCATGTTCCACCTAATCAGCCAGGTATGTATTGGAAGATTTAGTTGTTAATTTATGCATCAAGTTGCCTTTAATATACATCATGGACAAAGGAGTAGTTTAGGAGTAATCATGAAGATCAAACAGTGCTACACATTGCTTTAATGGTTGGTACTAAATACACGCCTAACTGTTGATAAGAGGAGAGAAGTGTTGGTGGTTCTAGACGATGACTAAAACTCAACCTAACCCTATTCACTTTGCTACTTGTTTTTTGCAGGTTGTTAAGTATAAAAGTGTTATTCACAAGTTCAATCCTTAAGTATGAAGGTGTTTATGTCCATTTAAGTTTTAACCAGAACTTTAGAGATTTTGTGTGTAGTTAATTGTGGATTCCATATTCATTTTGTTTGCTACTCCTGCCTGATTCCTCACACACAGGTATCCTTATTGTATGAATGTTATTTGTTTATTATCTTTATTCTTAATTATATTTTAAAACATTTTCAAACTTTTCAAGCTGTATCAGATGCAGTGCATGTTAAAGGAAGTACTTTGACATCTTTGCTATCCAGAATACACTGCCCTGCTGAAGCAAATCATTTGTGGAGATGGTAAGTTCTCACTCCTGTGTGTGATGCAAATATTTAGCTTCTAATTTGCATGTATGTATGATGAGTTAAAGCCAAATTTCCAAGATAGTAGCTTACATTCTACCCAAATACATGTTATTGAAGCCATCTGATTGGGTGTTCTAAACATTTACAAAGTCGTAGAGTCTATGAGAAATCTGAAAACCTTGATCAACATGAATGATGCAACCAATCTGATGGACTAAAAGAAAGAGACTAGAAAATATGTGCAGGACCTTTTGATCTCGATCTGATCTTTTGAAGACATGAATGATCATAGGTGATAGGTAGGAATGTAAGATCTAAATGTTGAATATAAGCTATGTGGAAGAGTTTGGTTAAATCTGATCTCAACAGGTCCAAGAAAAAAAAAGGTTTAATATACATCAGCTATGAAAACATGGTTTTAGCTTCCATTTCTTAACCCTCTTTACCTATTTGACACGTCAAATTTAAATCTTTTTACTTGTTTCTCCATAAGAGGTTCGTAATCGTCACTTTTGATCACGCTAATAATAACACTGAATATGTAGGAGTGTGTTTCATCGTCACGATTCATGTTTGTTATTGTTAAAATTTGTCATTCTTTATTCTATTTCCAGTTCTAATTATCGTTCGTTGTTTGGTTCTTGTATTTTTTTCTGTTTTGGGCTTTGAGGCTTGCTCTGGGCTGCTAATGCTGTTTAGACCCGTCTGGGTGGGCTGCTGAGTCGTTGACTGCATTTTCTGCCGCAAGGGATAGTTCTCAACCTCTTAGTCTCTCATCTACTTTGAGCCCTATACTCGACCAGTTAAAGCATTCGACTCCGATTGTAGACAAGAAGCATTCGATCAGGTTGTATTGTTTTTATGTGTGAGTTGAGGTGTTCCTTTATGTATTGAGTTTCTGTTTAAATTTTGAACCTTTGGTTAATTCTTGTAATTTGTTTTATGTTACATAAAGCTGGTTTGATTTATCTTTACAGTCATTAAGGAGATTCTACATTCCAACCATTGGGAGATGACGACTTTTATACGACTCAAGGTATAGATTTTGTAAAAGACCGAGCAATACCACCATTGGGAGTTAACGCCTTTTATACAACTCAAGATAGGTGTTTTGTTTAAGACCGAGCAGTGACGGGTATGATTGATTTAACACTTTTTAGGTGCATAAGGATCGGAAAGCACTTGTTCTTCTTCCATCATCCATTTAGTTAGTTGATAAATGTTGGTAGCATATGAATCCAGTTGTAAACTCATTGTAACTCTGTAATATTGTTATATATATGAAATTCATTGTATTACTATAAGTGGATTTTTATTTTGTATTATCAGGTTAATTTCCATTTAATGTAGAAATTAGTGATTCTATAAAAAATATTTTTTTTCACTTTTTTTTTACATTCTTGATGTGCAAAAATGCGTGTCATCTCCTTTTATGACGGGGCCTTCCTTGACACGTATTTTATGAGGCGCATTGCGTGTCATAAAAAGCGCGTCATCGTTCGCGCGTCAAGAGCGGGATGACACGCATTTTGCGCGTCAAGAAGCTTCTTGACATGGCCTTTCTTGACGCGCAAATGCACGTCATCTGACCCTTTTCTTGACACGCATTGCGCGTCAAGAAAGGCATTTTTTGTAGTAGTGTGTATCCACAGTGACTTCTCATTTTATTTTTAACATATCTTTTTCTTGATATATCATGAGATATGCATCAAGATGTTGTCCACTAGATCAAGCATCAGATTTAGTGTATATCACATTTGAATACTTTCTGATTTGACAAGCCTACCTTGCATATCGATCAAATGGTCTTATGGCTTTTTCATCTATTTTATCCATGAGTCAAACGATGTAAGCCAATGTACCATCATTTCCTAATCATGTCGGATACAATTTCTCATTTTTCAATGTTTTTGGATTTTTACATTTTTCAATGTATTTGATTTTTCAAATTTCTCCCCCTAAAAATGACAACTCTATTTATAGATTTTCAGTTTTACTATCTGAAAAACAAGACACTATTTTTGTATTTTTGCAAAAACAAACTCCCCCCTCAGAATGAAACGGAGTGTAAAACAAATGAAAAATTAATTAACCAACACGAATACTGGCAGTTTTGCCCTTTTTGAAAACAAAATTTGATTTTGAAATTCAGTTTAAGTTAACACAGATATTCCACAATCAGCAATTTTCCAATCACCGAAAGGTCTTCCTAAAATACCTGCTTGGCACCAAATAAATCATTAGCCACTCTGGGATCAACCCGATTCAATAGCGTCGGGTCGCCCGGTGTCTTCAACGTAGTCATTGTTGGCCTTGTAAACAACCTTTGGTTTCCAAATTTGTAAAATTATTAATTTTTGATTAGAACCTGAATCAGATTCAACCGACGTACTCGATTTAGACCAAGACGATTTACGGGTTGATTTAATTTTTAGAGACCATGGTCCATAAAAAATTTGACATTTGTTATCCACATATTTAGCAGTGTTGTGGATATATGTAGTCATACGACAATCAACAGCAAGATGTCCCGGTTGACGACATGCATAACAAAGTCTCTCTCTAAAAATGTTTGAAAATTGTTCTGATTGTTGAAAACCAGATGAATGCTCAGAATCAAAATTATCAAAGAAACCATCAGAGGAGTCATACCTAGGAGATGGACTCCTTGATGATGATGATCTTCCAGAATAATAAGAAAATTCTTTCTAAGACGGTGATTTTTTTGCAACTTTAGCGTTAACAACCTTTGCAGCCTTCACTGGTTTCTTAGCTTGAATCGGTTCTGCCTTCACTTCATAGCCCAAACCTTTGTGTTTGAATCCTTGATTGATTGAAGAATTGGAATAAGAACCCAAAGCTTATCTTGCCTTAGATTCGCTAGTGAATTTAGCTTTGATATCTTTCAAGTTGTTTTTCTGAATCAAAACGTTATCTTCTTCAGTTGAAGCAACCTTATTAAAACATTTTCATTTTCCAATAAAACAGACTTTGAAACAAATTTTGGAGCTTCACCCAAAGGCTTTTCTTTCTTCTTAGACTTAGACTTGTTCTTCTTGGGTGGAGTAGCAAATTTTGAATAATCATTCAACTCAGTTTTCGGATCAATTTGAGCAGAAGTAACTTCAATTAAATCCACTAGTTGAGGAACCAGATGAACATCATCATTCGAAGAATTCTCTGCACCCTTATCCTGCTTATACAAGAAATTCAGCAACGTTGGTGACAAATTGCAATTCTTAACTTGTCTCTTTAACTCCAAAATCTCAAGCTGTAATTCATTGATTTTCTGTTGAGCCTCAAAAACCTCTTTTTGAGACATGATGAATTTTACATTGAGATCATCATATTCATAAGTTTGTAACTTTCAGATCTCACATTCAGCAAATAATTCTTCAAGAACACTTTCTCTCTTTTTCTTATAGATCACAACATCCTTAGTCAATACCTCATTCTTGTCACGATAAAAAACATTCTCATCTTGAAGCATATAAATTTTGTTTTTAAGCTTTTCAACAGTAGCAGCAGTTTCAACAATAACAGCAGTAGCCTTCTCATACTTTTGCTGAACCGGATAACTCTTCTCAAATAGATTTTTTAAAATCTTGAATTGCATCTAAAGCTTCAGCTTTGGCTTTCTCCCATTCTTCAGCCAATTTAGCCTTATCTTTCAAAACATCTTCATGAATATGAACCAATTCATAATATTTCTTCTGAAAATCATCCAACTCTTTCTTGAGCACAACAATTTCTTCAGTTGATGTTTGAAGACGTTGCTCAAAATGTGCAACCGTTTTGTGTAATTTTACACATTCAACACATTTAGACTCCTCAACTTTTGAACTATCAGAATCCTTTGGTAAAACTTCTTGAACCAATGATTCACTTGAATAAGAATCAGAATCAGTCAGAATGCTATCATCATCATCATGATGAGCAGTCAAAGCCATGGTATTGAAAAATTTCTTCGTTCTTCGAACCAACATAATATATTGCCAGTTTAAATCCATCTCTTCCAAATGATCATAATCAATTTGATCGTAATCTTCATTTTCTAATTCAACATTACTCACAGCACCAGTGATAACACCAAAATATGAAGATACTAATGCAGACATTAATGCATTATAATCATTAGTGATTTGAGCAGATAAAGCATTTTGAGTTGAAGAACTCAGAACTGAAACATTACAACCAGCAGAATAACAAGGAGTTTCAAATTTACCTGCAATAAATGCTGTAGGAGGTGCGGAATTAAGAATATTAGACTTCCCAGCATTCATGGTAGAATCATTATCACCAAAATACACAGTAGGATTCTGAATTTGTGTAGGAAGTGATTTGTTCACCATCAACTCTATATCTTTGGCTTGAATTCTATGAATTAAATCATTGAAAGATAATCTCTGATATTCTTTATCATGGGTGATCATCATCACATAATTCTCCCATTTTTCTGGTAAAGCCTCTAGAATCTTTTCTTTCATATCAGTTTCTTCCTTTGTAAGACTAACCAAACGCATTTCACTCATCAAGTGAGCGAATCGTGCAATCAGATTTGGAATGGATTCGTTCTGATAATGCTTGAAACTATCAAATTCTTTTAAAACTTTCTGACGACTCTTCTTATATTGATCATTGCCTTCACCTCTCTTTTCCAATGCATCCCACAAACTCTTTGATGTGTAGTTACCAGAAAATTGATGAAGTAACTCTTTAGGCAAAGCCATCGTCAAAGTACCATAAGCTTTCTTTTCAGCTTGATAAGCTTTCTTTTGTTCAGATGACATCTTTCTTTAAAATGGGTTCACCAGTTTCATCCTTTGGATAAACATATTGCTCAGTAAACGCCAACCACATATCAATGTCATTTGTATCAACGTAAGCTTCGAATATTTTAACCCAATTATGATAATCTTCCAATTTGAGTAATTTGGGAACTTTCTGACTTGTTCCAATTTCATTATCATAATTCATCATTGTTTGCATCGTTGCTTGAACCGAATTTTGAATAGCCGCAAACGCTTGAAAATGAGACATTTTGAAAAATGTGGTTACTGTTCACTCCGAACCTCGTCCGAACTATATCCGAACTTAAACTCGCCGAACTCCCTCCTAACCTGACCTTCGGACAATGAAACAGAACCTGGACCGAACTTGTGCCGAAAGATGACCGAACTCTGTCCGAACTTGGACTGAACCTCTCTCGTCGAAACAATAGAAGGAGCGAACTCCGTCCAAACCTCGAGTTCGGAGCGGTTACTCCGAAGTTGTCCGAACCTCAGACGAAAGCTATCTCACTTGACACTATTTTCTTGATTTTTAGTGTTTTTTGACTAGAATATTCGACAGAAACTCAAGCAAGCTCGATAGAAACAATCTAGAAACGGATTTTTGACGAGAAGCACACTCGATATGATCAAACGAACTAAAAAATGATACTCATTTATGCAAAAATGTGAATTTCGACTCAAAACTCCGAAAAACAATGATTTCCGACCAGTAGAGCAAACCAAATGCTCTGATACCACTTGAAAATGCGTGAACGTATGGATCTTCTACTTAGTCGTAACGAAATCAATGTAATACGAGCAAAACACGATGAGTAAATACAAATGAGACTTGTATTAACCACAGAGAGAACCACATTGTACACTTAGAAGACACATATTAACCACAGATATGACCAAAAAAACTATCTCAACTGAACACAAGACACATATTTATACATGAGAAAACCCGCTGGTCCGAACCTCCAGTTCGGCCAAGGATCGGTGGGTCTGAACCTGGACTTCGGCCAAGGTTCGGCCAGAACCTATCTTGCACAAACAGTCTTGTATTTGATACTTCACATGACGATCAGAAACCATGTATCAACAGACTAATAATTTCCAGATAAGATCACACTACCAATTGTGAAAAACCTTCAATTAAATCATTCTTTGTCATTTTCCATAGTTTCAAGCAATCACGTCTAAGGGTGGTGCGACTTACATGATTATAGCGAGGTTGACGATGCTTTTGAATGAGCCAAGTCAAGCGATCGTTGTCGAAGTGGTTGAACGGAAAACTTTGTTGAATGACGAAACTCGCCATTGCTTGTCGAGTTTGCTCAAGATCATAGATGAACATTCCTCCTTCATTAGACATCGGTGATTGACCTTGAAGGAGTCTCGCCTTGAGAACTTTTACAATGAGGATGCTCGATGTGTAGACTCAAAGTCGAGTTTGCATCTTTTCCCAATAACTTCTTGCACAACTTGCACGTAGCTTTCTTTGGACCCGCCATCATAACACACATAGCAAAATGTTGCCAAAGTTCCTTCTTTCGATTCGTCGGAACAACTTCAAGAACGATGTTCTCGGGAAGTTAACTACCGCAGGCTTGAGTGGTGTTAGAATTTGAAGTCGCCATGTGACAACCCATCAGAAAATACAAAGTCAAACCTATACTTTGACTATATATATGTACGTATATACATGTGCATGACTTGATTTATTGGTATTATCAATAAACACTAGGCACAAAAACGTCCAACCTTAACAATTCTCACATTTGTACTGGATAAAAATATCCGTAACAAAAGGAAATTCAATCAACTGACTTATAGAATTTGAACAATAAGAAAATTAAATATAAAATGACTTTTTGTATTTTTCTTGAAACGATGTCGTAAGACATCATACCGACACCCGACGAACACTTTAAGCGAACATTTTATTTAAAACTTTAGTTTTAACTACGTAAAATATTCGAGCTTAAAACAATTTAAACAAATTATTTATTTTCTGGACGTGGTACGCGAGCAATTAAAGTAAATAATACCACAACCTTTAAATAATTAAATTTATGAATTAACTTTGTTAATCAATGACTAAGACTCATAAGTTATTTAGAAACTCGACTCGATCATAAATGCCTAAATGATTTAGTGTAACTCAGTCCGAAACCCATCTCTTTTATTTTATTTTTTTATAATTTTTGAACACTTAATTTATAAAAACCAATTACCTTGTATTTTATTTTTAAAATTTTTCAAGCTAGCTATCCACCTTTAAGCATTATTTTTTTAAAAAGTGGTTAGATTTTATAAAAATTATAAATACTAACTACCTAATTCTCCTAACCTATCACCTAAACCGTGGTTAACACCTAACCTAACTATGGGTAAATATCACTAAATATTTTCCTTCAAAAGATCACATGTAGAAAGACTCTTTCACTCCATCTCCCATCTTCCTGCACACATTTCCTATTCACCATACTTTCACTCAATACCCATTCCCCAATCCACACTTTTACACTCAACCTCACCTACAAAACCACCCACAACACCAAGCCAACACCACCTCTCCCTCCCTTCCTTCTTGGCCGGCGACTACAGCCCCCACCGCCACCCAACGCCGGCGACCACCCCTCCTCCCTCTCTGCCGCCGCTGCTAACCCGGCGCCCCAGCCTCGCCGTAACCGTAACCACCACCACCATCGTGATCATCATCGTCATCCCATTTCTTAAAGATTTTCAAGTCTTCTTTCACTACTTTGAGGCTCAAGTAAACTTCACCTCTTCATCTTGTTTATTTCTTTAACACTTGAAGATCCATGAAAGTCTTGATGAAAAACCCCATTTCTTTTACTTAAAATTTATAAAAATATACATAAAATGATAAGATCCACCATTATCTTGTGTTTTAGTCACATGAGGGATATAAGAGGACTTGAGGTTATGTACCTTAATCAAGTTCACTAGATGAACCAAATCTTGACACCCGATGACTAACTATGAAATGTTTACTTTCTTTTTTTTTTGTGTTTGTGTAAATGGTAAACGAAGAAAACCAAAAAATGGGTGTAACATCTTAAAATGGTTACTAAATATATAAACACTTTTAAAGTAATGGACTTATAATCATATACATTGTTGCTTTGGTTATTTTGTTACTAATCTGACTAAAATAAAGTAAACCAAGACTTTAACCAGATTATGACTTCTAAGATGCATGCATTACTAAACTTTCTTTATTTTGGTTCTCAGTATTACAATGTCATGTTAATACAATGGTGATTTGCACAAATAGAAAGAAAAGAATAAAGATACATATGATTTTTGCTACAAAAATCATGTTACGAACAAAACTCAGCAAAACATTTAAATGTTTGGACTTCTGACACAATATTGGTAAGTAACTTTGGTTAAACAAAGAGTAAACAAGATTTGAGGTAAAACTTGGTATAGTTTTTTTTTTTAAACGGCCATTCAATTGATAAAAAACTAGAAAGATGCTAGGGAACAAACAAAAAGAATAATACACCAAGAACATCAAAAGACTTCAAGAAAAAACATCCTATGAAAAACACTAGGAAGCTTAAATCGTCAAACATGAAAGCACCTACGACGCTTCTATTCCTCAACGGGCATCAACCTTGAACTTGAAAACGCTCGGAATATGAAACCCCAAATAAGCGCCTTGCTACCTCCTTTCATAATTTACCGTGCTATTTAATAGCCTTCAAGAGATTATCATTACCTTGGAGTTTGGATCTCCTACCACATGGTAAAGAAGATGACTTACTAGCCACCTTTTTGCCCTAGTCAATGACGCCCACCTTAGCAACCATCAAAACCTCCTTCTCTTTCATTTCCCGGTCCATTCGGATATCTCCCTCGGCCTCCCCACCCACCTCTTGGTTATTTCCCCTAGCCTCTATGACATGATTATCCTCAATTAAAACGGTTAACACTTCTTCAGCACAATCGCCACCTTGAGAATCCAAACCCACGCTAGCTACCTTTTCATCATACGAGGCATCACTCCTCAAGAAATCATCATTACTTTTTATTAATTTTGTATGGACCTATTTTTGCAACTTGTATTCCCCATGCACATTTAAACCTTCACCCGCCTTTTCACCTTCTTTCTGGCAGACACTGGGTGGCTCCGGCCTAACAGCCTCCGAGTGAACAATGATCTTCCTACAAAGAAACTGAGGAGACCAGTCTTGCATTCCACCACCGAGCACAGGAACACTTTGTCTTTGCATTTAATCGTAATCTCCTCCATAATGCTCAACGATTTATTCACCAAGATGCCAACCTTTATTTGAGATAAATTCCGGTTCCCCAATCCCACATCCGCTCGTTTTAAAACCTCACCGAAACGACTAGCGATCCGATCAATAACCAAACCATCCCATAACTGTGGGGGCACACCAAGAATTTTTATCCAAGCTACACGTTCATACATAAGGGGTTGTCCCCTCCACACATCTAAATTGACGAACTAGTCCTTCCAAAGCTCTTGCTTGGACAATAAATCTATAACTCCATCTTCCGAAGTAAATGAAATAAGAATATGACATCCTCCCAGATATCTTACTATTAGCTCAACTCCTTTTGCCTTCATAAGCAACTCTTTAAGTTTGTCCAGGGTGTCCAACTCCCTCACTTTCCTTACCAAAGATCTCATGGCCCACACAGACAAAGTTTTAGATTCAAAAGAACCCAAATCCATCACCTGAGCATTCCTAACTACCCCTTTCGAATTTCTTGTAAGCTCATCAATAAAAGAACCTTCTTTTCCAAACAGAAGACCCAGCCCCATTTCCTCTAATATGAGGAGGTTTAAGTTGCCCTTGTTCCGTGTAAACAATAGGATTACCCGCTTTGTCATACTTCGCAAGATTAGCTTGCACCTTCATGTTGCCAATTGTAATTGTGTTTATGTTCTTCTCCATAAGTAATCAGTCTACCACCTTATAGAATTTTACAAAGCCGAAGACATATCCTGCTTTATTCTTCTTCAAAGCCACATAAACATCACGAATTTGACCAAATCTACCACATTCCATTTCTAACTCCTTTGGGTTGCAATCATCTGAGAGGTTGGTGATGTAAAAACCAGTAATGAAGCTATCACCACCCCAAGATTTCACACCTCTGCCACCAACTTTCACCCCTCCTTTAAAATTCCTACGTCGGACCTCGTGCCGTTCACCGGCAGGAAAGTCGCCCCCTCTCTCACCCCTCCCAATTTTTCCTCTCACCCATCCGAGTTTTGGGGGATGGATGCTATGCTGGACAAGAGGTGGATCTAGTAAAAAATACGGAATAGTCGTAGAATAAATTGAATAAAAGTATATACCGGTTAAAGTCTATGAAGCTATATTTTTATGAAGCTATAAAATTAATTGTGACTATTATTAGTTCTATGTTATAGTTCAAAAATGATAATAAAATCATTTGATCTTAACTATTTTTTTGAAAGAAAACTAATTTCATCACATCGGCAAAGGTATACCAGTTCGAACACATGAATAATAAACAAGTTTTATTATCCATCAATGTTCAAGAGTAGATTTTTAAATAATTGTTTTCCTGACTTTAACGATTATTGTTTTTCTCAAAATCCTTTGTATAAGTTACAGATAACTATTTACACAAATAATTTTCCTAACTTATATACACGTAACTATTTACCTATGATTATGAACATAAGTCTAAATATAAAGCAAACGTCAAAATAAATAATACACATAATTATTTACCGCAATGCTTGAAATCTAATTTGAATATATATATATATATATATATAATATATATTCTTGCGATCCTTGAATAATTATTTGACTATGATTATTACTAAGATTTATATATTTATTTAATTATAAATATTATCACAAATCTAATATTTATTTTGAACAATAAATATTACAAGCGAGTTTTTCAAACATTGCAAACGAGAATAAGTTGTCAAGACTCGACCATGATCATTTGGGTACTACACATTACCCAAGTGAAACAAGACCTTAAAATTGTCTTATTAATTATTAGGACACTGTTTACTTGCTACATCCAGCGCGATACAACTTTCATCATTACTTTGATCAGGTAAGTTTCACGGCCCCTATTTCCTTTACTATTTTAACTATGGGGGATAAATACATGAAACATAAAACTTTATACATTATTTTTGACGCATACAATGCCCCTTTCTTTTATATTGATTTAAAACTTTGGGGAAAAATCATGAAACAAACAAACACAACTTTAAATAATTATTGGATTTAGAATTATTTCTACAAGTTATATATTTATTTGGCTATTAATATAATCATCCACCCAAACATCTTACTTGATATTTTGGCAAACTGTACAGACGTATAGTTACATATTCTTTTCCTATCCTAAACAAAAGTGCAAACTCGTTACATAACGTCTTGCAAACCAAGCACCCACTATTAATTAAATTCGATTAGTTCTTGTGCGAAACGATAACTTTTGAATAGATCTATTTGGGTTGACGCCCGTGCCCTAATTGGTCGCTCCAATTCTGTCTCCGCGGTCTTAGTCATGGGCTACATGTCAGTTATTCTGGTCCATTCGATATCACAGGATAGAATGCCATGAGTGGGTAAACAGTTAGTGTTCGAATTTGAGGTTCATGTGAGATCATTAAAACACGGTAAGCCAGCAAATAACATCATGTATGTCCAAGCTGTGCAAAACTTGACTTGCATATGCCCTTCATCAAATCGTGCACAACTTGACTTGCACAAGTCCTTCATCCAACCGTGCAAAACTTGAATTGCACAAGTCCTTCATCAAATTGTGCAAAACATTGACTTGCATAAGTCCTTTATCAACGTGCAAAACTTGACTTGCACAAGTCTTTCATCTAACGGTGTAAAACTTGACTTTCACGAGTCTATTTACTTAAGAGCTTTATAATACTTTGTATGCTATAAACTGTTTACAAATTTACTTGTAGAGTCTTAAACTGTGAACTCACCAGCATTTTGTTAACTTTTTAAACTCATGTATTTCTCAGGTAACCAAGCCAAACCGTATGGAAATGGGACATCAAACCTTAGGGCATGCATCGTGGAGTCCTAGTCTCATTCATCATCATGAAATAACTTATGAAACACTCGCCTTTTATATATTTAACCTTGGACGAAAGGATTTCAAGACTTAACTACTTTATCATATTTCCTATCTTAACATTTTTGAACAATTTCTGTTTCAGTAATGTAAAACAATGTCGTCTCAATATATTTCCGCTGCAACTTTGATGACATACGTGGTTTTTCAAATTTATATTAATCCGATAGAGGTTGTTCTATGTATCCACAACTATGATCCTATGACGACACACCTCCGTTCCCGAAAGTTCGGGGTGTGACATGCCATTTGAGATTTTGAGAGTTTTTTAAGTGTTTGAGATATTAGAGAGATTAAAGATTTGTGTGTGGATCAACGTCAACACCCAAGAAGTATTTATAGTAGCTTAGGGGGGTCAAAATATCAAGAAAAAAAGAAAAAAAAGGGGTCAAAAAACGAGCCCAACGGCTCTTTTAACGGTCATATTACCGTTGCTGCCCAGTCCCCCGTCCTATCCGGTATTTTTAACCGGTTTTGGTAACCGGTTCGAATAACTGGTTGGGTAACCGGTTCCAATAACCGGTTGGGTAACCAGTTCCGTCACTTGAATTCCCTAACCGAAGTCTAACCGGCGGCTAGGGTCGTAACTGGCCCGGTTTTGCTTGTAACCGATTTCTGGAGCAGCCGGTTCCATTTTTTTAACCGGTTGGAAAACCGAACTTTTTACCCACCTCTAGTCATGTCAATACTTCAATATTTATTAATTTATTGTTTTCCTTCCCTTTGGGGACCATGGTTCATAAAACAATTGACCATTATTATCAATATATTTTGCATTTTTGTGAACATATGCAGTCGTTGGACAATTTGCAGCCATATATCCAGGTCGATGATATGCATAGCAAATTCTTTCATGAAACATTGGTGAGAATTTGACAACATTCTTTGGTTTCCAATTATGATTCGCAGTAAGAGAATTATAATAACAAAAAAAGTGATCAGAAGCAAATGAATCAAAGAAATTGTTAGAAGAATCATACCTGGGAGATGATCTTTGGGGTAAGTAGTAAGAACCACTTGAAGAATGTCCAAAATGATAATGACCATTTCTTGATGTAGAAACATTTGGCTTCTTCTAATGAGATTGCTTTTGCTGAGTCTGAACAGATTTAACAAACGGTTTCTTTGATTGTAGTTGAGGTTGATGAACATGCTTAACAACTATCTTCTGTTTCTGTGTTGTTTGTGGCACTGAGACATCCTTGACTTGATAACCCAACCCTTTATGCTTAAATCCTTGAATTTTTGATGACTCAACTTTAGGATCAGAAACAGTCCTTTCTTTAACCCTTCTTGTAAATTTAGCTTTAATATCCTTTAGCTTGTTTTCATAAATCAGAGATTTATCAAGTTCAGCTCAGTCGAAGCACTAACCGACTTTTTACTCTTATCAAATATCTTCTCATCTTCTAAAAATGATGAACCAACATCAAACTTTTGGATCTTGTCCGTTGATAATTTTCTTCTTCCCAGACTTTGACTTTTTCTTTTTCTTTGCTGAAACTGGTGTGACAAACTTTAAATAATCTTGCATTTTCACCATTTGGATTAATAAATTTTGAAGCAGATGGAATACTGATACATCAACCGGTGAAGGAACATTATGTAGATCAACCTTAGCACTTTCTTCATTCTTCTCCAGTTTGTAAATGTAATTCAGAAATGTTGGTGACAAATTGCAATTCTTCACTTGTCTTTTCAAATCAAGAATCTCAATTTTCATTTCTGAAATCTTCACTTAAGCATCCAACAGTTCTTTTTGAGAAGCAATGAATTGTTCCGACAGCTCATTATATTCATACTTATGCCTTCTTCCTAAATCACATTCTTCCAAAACTTCTTCAGTAACCTTTTCTACTTTTTTATTGAAATATTCAACATCTTTGGTCAAAATTTCGTTCTTTTCTCGAACTAGAACATTTTCATCTCGAAGTTTTGAAAGGTCTTCTTGAAGATTAATCAACTTTTCAGCAGCTTCAACATCAATTTGATTAACCTTTTCATATTTCTGTTGAACAGGATAAGCCTTTTTGAATAATGCTGAAGCAACCCGTGAATATGTGGTCGGATGTCTCCACCACCGAGCAGAGGGGGGCATACAACGGACTCCAACCTTACATTTCTTTGGATAAAAGTGTCACACATCGGGATTCTACCCAGGTTAGCGTTAGCCCGCCACATAAAAATATTAACCTTCAACGTCACCAATTTACACCAATCCTCCGCTACCCTAACTGCCAGTCTGTCATGGAATTATTATGAAACCAAAAAGCTCGCAATGACTTAATAGAAAATTCACCACTAACATCACCTTTCCAATCCCACCTTTGACCCTACAAGACAATCAGGTCCTCTAGCGAAATGTTGTTACTTGAGGACCGAATTGTTGTTACTTCTGAGGACAAGACAATCAGGTACTCTAGCTTTTGCAGGATTGTTGTTACTTCTGCAGGATTGGACTTGCTGAAAAGACATCTCAGGAAAAGTCCGGTTGAACTCATTATCTGGTGGATAATCGAGTTCACCCGGAATATTCGCTAAAGGACAAAACTGCTTCTTTCCGCTTGAACTGCTAGTTCCGCTTGAAGTGAGAATTCCGCTTCAACTTCAACTTCAGCCGAAACTTAAGAAAATTGGCATTCAGCCGGAAATCTTCCAAGCGCAATATTCCTTACAATCTCCCCCTAAGCTGATGCTGTCAAATTCCAATGTTTATCTTCAAAAGTTGACTTGTACCCAAAAATTTTCTTCATCTTTACCTACTTGTCCGTGGTTCTGATGTTGGCATCCAGATTTTGAGAAAGCTCTTTAGAATTTGTTTTGGTCACCTTCACATACTTGAAAGATTCCCAGTCCATTTCGTTCCATTCTTCTTGAACAGAAATGGACTCATGAATTGTGAAGGTGCCATCAGCTCTGTGCACATAAAATAGCTTCTCTTCTTCTTCCCAAATGATAAACTTTATCTCACTGGCAGGCTCTTCTTCTTCTCCTGCTGAATCATCATTTAAGCTACTCCTGTAGAGCATTCCACAGTTCAGCACAGTTGGCTCAATGAGAAGCCTTAACATATGCTCAGCTCTTGAAGGACTCAGAATTTCTCTAAGCTTTAGGATGATGTCAGTCATTTGTTGCAGAGAGAGGAATGTAGTGGCCTTGCGAGAATTTACCACCTGAGTTGTGCCATTTGCCAAATTGAAGGTGAAATCAAAAGTGGCTTCATCTACTGTCCAACCCACAATCTTGTTCTTTCTGGGTGGAGCTTTTCTTCTTTGCCTTTAATCTCTTTTGTTCTTGGCATGCATCATCTTCCTTTTTCTTATCATCCTTTCTTCATCAGAATCACTTGCTGATTCTTGCATAATAGGTCTTTTGCTCTTTGGCAGATGATGAAGAAGGGCCAGTTTGAACTTCAGTATGTTTGGTGATGGTGGTGGTTGGTTCTTTGATGTTGAGTGGAGGTAGGGAAGTTTGTGTTGGTGGTTTAATGGCTTCTGGTGTAGGGCTTGAAGGTGGAGAAGGTGGGAAAATATCAGAGAAATCCATGGTAGGAGGAGGCTTCTTCTTAAGGGGAACAATAGGGGTAAAATTGTCAGTTCTGTATCTTGGGTTGGCAAGTTTGGTTGCAACCTTCTTGGAAATTGAAGGTGCTTTGTATGGAATAAGGGCAAATGACTGTGGAAGTGATGAAACTGTTGTAGATAATGGGCTTGGGTCATATGTGAAAGAAGGTGGAGGTGGCATATCTGCATCATCAGTAAATTCAGGTTTAACATTTAAGTTTGATGATGTACCTGAAGTGAGTTCTGAAGGTGCAGGCATCACAAGCTTTGGATTAACAGCAACTATGTCTCCTTTGAGCTCATAAAAGATTGTATCAATCAGGTTGCAAAGTTCTCTGACTTTCAACTGAGCTATCTCTTCTTCTGTTTTCAGTTCCCTAACCACAAGGGCCCTTTTTATCTTTTTCAACAAGAAGTAGTTTTCATCATTCCTTATCAGCTTAGTAGGCATCTGTGAGGCAATAGAGATTAGCCTTTGTCTATCAAGCTCAGTCATTTCTTCCAAATTGTAGTCCTTCAATCTCCAATTGAAGGAGCTAGTCTTTGCTTCTTCCAACAACCTTTCAAACACTTCAACCTGAGAATACAGATCCAGTTCCTCTTGAAGTTCTTGGGCTAGACACTCATCTTCTGCTACCCTTTTTGCATTTTCCACCATCTTCAGCATAGCTTCAGCTTCAGGAGTTTGAACCACCTGTTGAATAGTTCTTGGAATTTCAGTTTGAATAGGTTCGGTACTCCTCAAAGCTATCAATGTTGCAGCTATGTTTTCAGCTTCATTGCTTCCTTGTTCTTCCGATTGATCCACAGGTAGCTGATTAGACCCATCAATACCAAAGATTGAATTGCCAAGGCCATAAACTTCCACCTGGGTTGCAGTTTGGGTTTCCGGTTGAACAACCAGTTGAGCTTCCGCCTGAACTTCCGCTCGAACTTCCGCTTGGAAAATGTTGGAGCCTTCAGTCACCACTTGAGGTTTGGTGACTTCAGGTTCTTTATCAGCAATTTCCAACACCTCTGTGCCTTCTTCTTCACCGATCAGATTCTCATCACCTCCTTCAGTTGTAGTAGCAACTGCAACAGTTGCAGTGCTTTCTTCAGCATCAACGGCTGCCTTGCTGGTGGAGGCAATGTTTCCTACCACTTGATCACTGGCTCTTTCAGCCGGAAAGATAACATCTTTCAGAAGGGTTGTGATCATGTTTATATGCTCAGGGAGAGCACCAGCAATCAGCATGGATGATTGTACAAGCTCAGTGAGGTTGGGGTCCTCCAAAGGAGAAATGGCAATCAATTGACTGCACTTCATATTCACCCAACTTTCTTCGACAGTGAAGGGGTTAACACTAATCTTTGAACAAGCTGTGGCTCTAACTTCAGCCGGTATCCTCTGAACTTCTTCAATTTCGGTTATAACAGGCCTTGAGGGCATCTTCTCCCCTAATATGACAGTATCAGCTTCATCAGCAATAACAACTTCATCAGCTTCTCTGAGAGGGTTTGAAGGACCTGCTTCTGTGTCAGTAGGATCAGCTTTCACCAAATGAGCAACAGTTGCATTTAAATGATCAACCTGAGCTTGGAGATAGAGGTACAATTTCGTCAATTCGGGTAGTGTATAACTGTCCTCAACTGGGCTTTTACCAGTATCCTTGGACAAAACCAAGCTATCAATCCGAGATTGATCAGCAGTGGTACCCGCGGCTTCTTGGCACCTGGGATTCTCTTCATCTGTTTCAGCAACCCTTGGTTCCACTGAAGGACTTCTAGGTGCTGATTCAGAGAAGATTGCCGCATATTGGGTCTTATTGATGTTACTGCTGACACCAAGATCCAGTGGGGATCCTTGGGCAGCAGCAGCCCTTTCTGTATGAATCTCTTCAGATCTCCTGAGATTCACCTCCGGTGAGGAGTGGGGGTTCAATGCAACAGTGTCCTGGTTCATCAGTATGGTCTTCTGTAATGAGGTTGGTGAGTTAATAACACCCTCATTTGAACCAAGATAGGGGATGTAGGGGTGAAAAGTGTTCAGATGGGGATTGTACATCTGCTTCTAATGACTCCCCCTCAAATGAAGGTTCATCCCTAAGAGAGAATCCCAATTTAACCAGTTTCCGTTTAGGCTTTTTACCTTGAACAGGGTTAGAAGCTTCGGGTTGGTTGGTGGTACTAGGTGGAGGAGACCCAGTAACAACATTTCTCTGTCTTTTGAATATGACAGGTGGTGAAGTGGATGAGGAGGTGGCAGTGATAGTGTTAGTGGAAGCTTTCCTCTTTTTGGATTTGAAAGTTTTTAAAGTAGAGGAAGCTGGGACAGATGTGGGTTCAGAAGCTATTGGGTCTATAGCTCTGTCATCTTGAGCATGGGGCTCAGTTGCTGCCACAGTTTCCGGTTGAACCTTAGCAGTAGCAGGTTCATCTGGAAACTGCCTTGGAATTGGTAGGGGATAGTCAGTGTCCCTTCCAAGAAATGCAGACTTATTTAAAGCTAAGTTTGAAAAAGTTTTCTCATTTAGAAGTTTAGGTTGCAAAATTGTGCCAACCCAAGCGATTTAGGGGTATTCTTCTTTGAGAATATGTGTCAAAAACCTAGGGTACACATAAACATATTCAGATTGGATGTTTGATTTTAGGGCTTGAAAAATTAGGTTAGAAAAATTGAAGTTTTCACCCTTTACCACAACATAGAAGGCAAGGGCCTGTTCACTAGCAAGCTCATCGAATCCACCCTTCTTTGGAGCTAGGCATACCAAAAGTGTATGAGCCAAGAACCTCCATTTGTATGGTAATTGCCCTTTCTTGATAGTTTTGCTCTGCAGGGAACCACCATATCCAATATCCCTGAACAGTCGAAGATATTTCTTGGAATCGACCACTTCATATCCACTGTCATCCCTTAGTTTCATCACTCTTCGCACTTTGGCTTCATCAATTTCCACTTCTGTGCCCTGAACACTTGACACAATCTTGTCACTACCGTTGACGCCTTCAGTAACCCTAGCATGAGACCAAAAGTCTTCCAGGACTTCTTCAAATATTTCTGCCTCAACAGTGAGCGCATGATGAAGATGAGAACTTTTGAGAAAGTCTATCATGCCGTTGTAGATATCTGTCTTACTTGGTGGTTCTAGGTACACCACCAAGTTATGTTCTACAGGAAACTTGGAGTCGGTGATGGGCTTCTTGCCACCTGCCTTCGCTTTTGGAGCCATTGTTGATACAGTAGTTGAGAGAGCTTGACGGTTATCGGAGGTTGAACGGAGAAGGTTTGAGAGAAATTTGGGAGTAATTTCTGAGTGGGTTGAGAGAAATGGGGAAAGTGACGGTAAATTAGGGCTTTTTACCTTTTCGGTGATGACGTGGAGGAGAGAGAGTTAAAACAGACGGTTCAGTAACTGATGGGACATGTGCTTTATGGGTTATACGGTACAACAGGTTAAAGCATGTCTTTATCCAAAAGTAAATTTACTGAAACCTCGGATTTTAAACAGTTAAAAACTTAATGGGTAAATAAATGTGTATCCGCTTAGAAAATTGTGCCTTCCGGGTAATTAAATGAGACTCTGACTTTGTTGACCCGGAAGTTCAAGCGGAACCCATTTCTCCTTTATTTTAAAAACCATATTTCTTCCGGTTGAATTTCAAGCGGATGATTTTTCCGCTTGGAAGAATTGTTTTCAAAAACATTTTCCACGTCATTTACAAAGCATTTTTCCGGTTGAAGTTCACCCGGTGTGTTTCAAAATTGTTTTTTCTCACAGGTTGAACCGGAACTTGAAACTGAACATCAACACACATGAGTTTTGAAAATTTGTGATAATTTTCTATAGTGTAACAGAGATTACTGACTATGAACTGAAATGATGTCTAATTATCACAAGAAAATTTCTTTTTCTTTTTCCTTTTGTATCAAGAGACGAGCCTTTAAGCACATGTCTCTCTTTTATTAAAGTTGTGAAAAGTTTTATTCAAAGTTCATCATCCCAATGGCTGTGATGAGGTAGAAAAATTTTGCCTCATCAAAAGCTTTTGTAAACAGATCTGCCAATTGATGATCAGTGTGAACTTTGAACAATTTGATTAAATTCTTTTCTGCACAATCTCTAATAAAGTGATACCTTATGTCAATGTGTTTGGTCTTGGAGTGCTTCACTGGATTGTTGATGATGGAGATGGCACTGTTGTTGTCTGCAAGAATAGGAGTTTCCATGAATTTGATCCCATAGTCTAGCATTTGATTTTGGATCCAAAGCACTTGACTGCAACAACTTGAGGCAGCAATATACTCAGCCTCTGCAGTTGAAGTGGAAACACAAGTTTGTTTCTTGCATTGCCAAGAGATAACTCTTTCACCCAAGAATTGACATCCACCTGATGTTGATTTCTTATCAATGTCACAACCACCATAGTCACTGTCTGTGAATGCTCTGAAAGAGAAGTCAGAGTTCTTGGGATACCACAAACCCAGTTTTGGTTGGCCCTTCAGATACTTGAAGATCCTCTTAACAGCTAGCATATGTGACTCCTTTGGTGAGGACTGATATCTAGCACATAAGCAAACACTGAACATGATGTCAGGTCTACTAGCAGTGAGATACATCAGTGAGCCTATCATTACCCTATACATGTGCACGTCCACTAGCTTGCCACTTAAGTCACTTGTTAACTTGTGGGAAGTGGATATAGGAGTTTTTGCACTTGAGCAAGCTTGCATATCAAATCTCTTCAACATGTCTTGAATGTACATTGATTGGTTCAGAAAGATTCCATCTGCAGTTTACTTCACTTGTAGTCCTAAGAAGAATGTTAATTCTCCCATGGAGGTCATCTCAAATTTGGACTGCATCAAGGTTTCAAACTCCTTGCACAAAACAGTGTTAGATGAACCAAAAATAATATCATCTACATAGATTTGTACCATCAACATATCCTTACCAACAGTTTTGACAAAAAGTGTTTTGTCAATTGCCCCTCTCCTGTAGCCATTCACTAGAAGATAGTTAGAAAGAGTTTCATACCAGGTTCTAGGTGCTTGTTTGAGACCATACAAAGCTTTGATTAGCTTGCACACCTTGTTGGGATGGTGAGGGTCCTCAAAGCCAGGAGGTTGGTTGACATATACTTCTTGTTCCAGTAGGCCATACAGGAAGGCACTTTTGACATCCATCTGAAATACTTGGAAGTCTTTGAAGGCAGCATAGGCTAAGAAGATTCTGATTGCTTCCAATCTAGCCACTGGTGCAAACACTTCATCATAATCAATGCCTTCTTCCTGTACATATCCTTGCATTACCAGTCTTGCTTTGTTTTTTATAACAATTCCTCTGTCATCTTTCTTATTTCTGAATACCCACTTTGTGCCAATTGGTTCTGCTCCATCAGGCAGATCTACCAATTCCCAAACTTTCTGCTTGTTAATTTGAAATAACTCTTCCTGCATTGCCTCTACCCAACTGTTGTCTTCCAAGGCATCTGTTACCTTCTTGGTTACTTCTTGAGACAAAAATGCAGCATGCAAACAAATGTTTGCATTAGCAGATCTACTCCTTGTCAACACAGGTGCTGACACTTCTCCAATAATATTCCTTGCTGGATGATCTCTGTTGATTCTTCTATCAAGAAACATAGGAAACTCATGGCTTCTTCCATTTGAGGGTATGTTGAGCTGAGGAAGTCTATGATCAAACTCAACATTTTCAAATTGTGACACAGGATCTGAAACTCCAACATGATTCATGAGAATTGGTGTCTGAATTGTAGGTCAGATGCTCTAAATTAAACTCGTTTGATGTGCTATCATTTGAATTTTCAGCTTCATTTGACCCTGATTCAGTATTCTCTTCAGTTTCTGAAATTAGGTTTTCCGGTTGAACTTGAACCGGAGAAATTTGTTCAGCTTGAACTTCAACCGGAACAATTTCTTCTTCAATTTGAATTATTTCAGTCTGTTTCTTTTCATTTCCCGACAAGATAGGTTTGATGCTCATTGAAGAGAAGAAGTTTTGCTTCTCAGTTCCAGCAGTGTTGCTCTTCCAATGTTCATCAGCAGACCTATATAAGTTATTTTCCTGCACTAGAGATCTCACAGGCTTATCAACAGTTATGTTGAGAGCAGTGGTTAGTGCGTCAATATCAAATAACCAAGTGGGTTGAGATTCAAATATGTTGGTAGATATTTCATTAAAAGATACATTTATAGTTTCCTCAACAATTTTGGATCTCTTGTTGTACACTCTGTATGCTTTTGACACACCTGAGTATCCAACAAAATATCCCTCATCCGCCTTTTCTGCAAATTTGGGCAATAACTCATTGGTTATTAATATTGTAAGAGGACAACCAAATGGCTTAAAGAAGTAAATGTTTGGCTTTCTTTTTCTCCAAAGCTCATAAGGTGTCTTGTTTTTACCCTTGACAATTAAAATCATGTTTTGGACATAACAGGCAGTGTTCCTGCTTCTGCCCAAAATATCACGGGGAGCTTGGAGTCTGCTAACATAGATCTAGCAGTTTCAATCAATGTCCTATTTCTCATTTCAGCACTACTACAAAAACTGCCTTCCTTGACAAGCGAACGATGACACTCGATAATTCTTGACGTGCAAAAACTGAAGTGTCAAAATAAAATGTCATTTATAGGTAATTCTTAAGAATTCATGACGCGCATTTTTGAGTGTCAAGAATTTCTGTCATATTTCAAAAAAAAAAACACGGAGGACATATAAAAACCGTGTGTCAAGAAGAAAGTGTCGTCTTTTAATTTTTGGCTCCAAATTTCCCCCCAATAATTTGCCCTAATTTTTAATTTTCAGCCTCTATTTTCCCCCCACACCCGTCTCCTCCATCTCACTCTTTGCCCTAGATTTTCCCGACGCCTGTTCGTCAATCTCATCTCTCTCCATCCAATTTCATATCCACATAACCATAATTTCACATCGCATCTGATTTAGGATTTATCAATCAATCAATCAATCAATCAAGAGCAGATAATCACGAAATGTTGAGGCACGCGACGACTCGGTTTTACCATGAGCAGGTTGTGGACCACTACAATCTTCTGATCGGAGCAACTGGCGGTGAATGTTCCGGGCCAACGACGGTAACCACCTTAATCTCTATCTTAAATACCGGGGCCATACCCGCAACTAAACCCTAGACCACTGATCGATCCCGTATTTATCGTCTTCGTATCATCGGCGCTCAATCATGGGTTCAGGTGAGGTTCTACTTCCCAATTTCATAGTTTAGGGTTTTAATCGCGCTCAGATACAACGCACGCTTACCATTAGTGTGTTGTTTGTGTGTGTGTTTTTGTTCAATCAGTGGATTTGCATTGTTGCAACCGTATGATTACCTTTTTGTTCATCTCATTTAGATGTACACATGGAAGACTATGGATTCAAGTACTCTGAGGAGGAACCTGAAGAGCAAGATGTTGACATCGAAAATCAATATTACAATTCTAAAGGTACCGAATTGCTTTATTTACGAACATACAGAACTGTTTGCTTGCCTAATTGTATGCTTACCATTTGTGTGTGAGGCGTGTGGGGGTATTTTGAAATGATTTTTACTAGAATTGTAAGTAACTAGGGTGCCATTATATGGACTGCAACTTCGATGTTGGAATTAGGACTATTTTTTCTACCATGAAGTTCACCTGAATCAATCAAATGATTGCTGTGGTGTATGAGATGATGCAAATGGATGAACAAATGTTCACTGCAGTTGTATGATTACGGATTTTATATTTAATTTCTCTACATAGCTTATCATTTTTTCTTTGTTTCTTTTGTTTAGTTGTTGCAGATTGTTTGGATTTCACTTTAAAATGGTTTACAAATGTTTTTTAGTTGTTAAATATTATATTCTGTTTGCTAATATTGTCCAGTGGCTTGCCTCATATCCATGATTCATTGGCTTAGCTATATCCATTGAGTGTGTTTGTTCTAATCTGTAAGTTATACTGAACTTTTTATTTGAGTATAGCTATTAAATTTTTATCTTCTCAAAATTAGCCGGTGTAGCTCAAATCCATGATTCATTGGCTTGGCCATATCTATTGAGGTTAAAATTTATGAGTTTGTAATATTTTAGAAGCATAGAAAGTTCAGTGAAATATTTTAGCTATGTGATCATATTGTATTTCATTGGGTACATAGTAAAACTAATTGATTATTGATACAAACAAATGGGAGCTAATGACTTAAATAAGAAATTTATTTCATGATGAGGTATCTAATATCTTTATTTTTTTTAAAGGCGGATTATATTAAAACGCTAGCAATATTAGTTGATTGTTCTTATTGGTTTTTTTTTCCTAACAATTTCTACAACTCACATATACTAGAAGATGATGAAACAGATATATTATTGGATCACTGGCCAAGAAGCTATTAGCACAAAGTTATATTATATCCAACTTTATTAGACAGTTAAACTACAACGATTATAATTTCTTCATTCGTGTGTTTTATAAGGTTTATTGCATTTCTGTATATGTTCTTACTTTTGTTTTGATCGCTTCTGTATGCAGTTACTTCCGTGTATCTGTTAAAGGGGCTTTTGAAGGTTAGCTGCTCTATTTTTATTTACTTTTTGGTTTATTTTATTTTTTTACAATTTCTTATCAATTTATGCTAAGAAATGAAGATTGAATTTCATGTCTTTTGTGTGTCATTCATGACATTCTGACAAACAAGATAATGAAATTGTGTTATTAAATGGCCTATCGTATTAGTTTAGATAATACTTGCAGGCTTTAAAAGCCCCAAGTTTGGTAGGGTAAATACATTAAAAAAGGACAATTTTTATGGGTAATTCATGGGATAACCTACGAAGTAATATATTGTGTTTAAAATTATGGATTTCAATATATACATGTGAATCAAATAAACCAATAGTCACGGTTAAACTACAACAAGGGCATGTATTTTAAGTGGGTTTCTGATGTGTGCAAGTCATTTTGGAAACCAAGATTTCTCCTACTATGTAGCATTTGCGTTATCATTCGCATAGTTCTAAGTTGTCCAAATCAGATACTATAGCCTACCATCTAGCAGCATCACTTCATGAAACAATCCGTCTATATTGTTTCATGGATTGATGATGTCTTTGGACGCTAGGGAACATAGCACTAGAAACTGTTTAGTCTATGTAAATGCAGTAAAATGAACTGTTGCTGAAACTCTTTCTGTAGTATATCAACTTTAATGGCATGTAGTTGCAGTGATAAAAAACCTTTTCAATGCAGCGGATAAATTATAAAGTTTGTGTACAGCTTTAGTTTATGTCGCTTATATAGCTGCAGCAGCATGCACCAGATCTTATCCAGAAGCTGCAGCAAAATACAGCAAGTAAACCGTAAGTTTACTCTTGAACTTCAAATTCTGCAACTGCAGCAACAATGCATCTTAATAGGCATTTTACTCTACGAATGGACAACCGTACACAGCATCAACAATTACTTTTATGACCTGTAAGGCAACAGAGACTGTTTATAGTTACATTTTCACGCCGCAACGCGCGATGGGTACTGTTTCTCGTTAAGATTAATACAGAATGATTAAGGAACAGAATCAGTGTGTTTGTTGAAAGGGGTTTTCTTATACATATCAGCATGTATATGTATGAGTATTTATACTGAAAACACTCCAAAATGCTGACTCTGTATCTGTATAAGATTATTGGATTCTCCCAGTCATTGTATCTGAAAACCAAACTGTTCTAAATAGTGTTGCCTTGGCTTCTCCCAGTCATTACTTTTGTGTATGTTATCCAGTTCTATCACTCATTGTGTGCGTAAATATATCTTGGAAATTGACATTGTTGTTGCATTTGTCTTTTGCAGGTATGGGATACAAGACAACAGTCTTGCGTTAATTCATTTCAAGTAAGACCTTTGAACCTAATTCCATTATATTGAAAGCTGATAGTATTACTAAAAGCTACAACTTGGGTTATTGTTTTCACACATTATAACGTTCCCCAACTCCATCCAGGTAAAAACGACCCATTAAAGCTGAATGGTTGAAGCATACTCACAAGAGTACACTTATAAGCACCCATGGGAACGCATCACATCTGCATCATGGCGCAAATTTGCTGACCCAGAGAACAAACACACCTTATCACACATCCTACAAGTCGACACCTTGAACCAAAAGCTTGAACCTGAAACGGGTAAGCTCTACACCACTCGAACCATCACCATCTATGCTCCTGGCCCATGGTATGTTACAGGAATTAGAAACTGCATGTGTTTGGATCAGGTGCTAGGAGGGTATAGGGGCAGAATACACCACCAAGAACCAGTGGATGGAGCTAATGCAACTAAATGTGAAGCTAGTGGATGGAGCTGCTGCTACTAAACATGAGGCTGCTCTTGAAATTAATTAGGTTGATAGGGTAGGGTGATTGACTATAGTGACCTTAGAGATAAATTTTGAAGTATTTCTTAGTATGTATGAAAGGAATTGTTTTGCTATTTATAAAATGCATGATTTTACTATTAGTGTATATTTATTTTGTATTATCAGGTTAATTGTTATTTAATGTTAAATTAGTGATTCTATTAATTTTTTTTAAAATTTTTTAAATTTTTTTAAAATTTTTTTTTTTAAATTCATGACGCGCAAAAATGTTTGTCATAAACAGACGACACAAAAAAATATTATAAATAAAAAATATATTAATCACAGACGACACCCTTTCTTGACGCGCAAAATGGGTGTCAAGAATGGAGTGTCAAGGATAGCGTGTCATTGTTCGCGCGTCAAGAGCTTCTTGACACGCATTTTGCGCGTCAAGAAGCTTCTTGACCCCCGCATCCTTGACGCGCATTTGCGTGTCAAGAAGGCACTTTCTTGACGCGCAATGCACGTCAAGAATGCCAGTTTTTGTAGTAGTGCAGCAACACCGTTTTGCTGTGGAGTTCTAGGGGCACTGAATTGTCTCACAATTCCCTTTTCCTCACAAAATGTATTCAAAACATGATTTTTGAATTCTGTGCCATTGTCACATATGATTGTTTTGACTTTGAGATTTGATTGATTTTCTAAATTAATTACAAGAGTTTTTAGCAATTCAGCAGTTTCATCTTTTGGTTTGAGAAAGATAACCCAAGTATATCTTGAAAAATCATCAATTATTACAAAACAGTATGACCTTTTTTCCTAAACACGTTACTCTAGTTGGACCAAATAAGTCCATGTGTAAAAGCTCTAGAGGTTTTAAAATAGAAGATTCAACTTTTGGCTTAAAAGAGGTTATCGTGTTGCTTGCCCTTGAGACATGGCACACAGTTTTCAGAACATGCAAAATGCTTGTTAGGAAGACCCTTAACCAAGCCAAGATTTACAATTCTGTTCATGTTCTTGTAGTTCACATGACCTAACCTCCTATGCCACATATCACTTTCATCAACAGAGGCTTTGGATACAAAGCAGGCAGTGCCACATGAGGGTGTAGCAACTGTCATATCCAAAATTTACAGTCCATCTCTCCTGGGTGCCTTAAGCATAATTAGTTCATCAGGAATTTTGACACCAGGTTTGAGGACTATAGCCTCTTTCTCATTAAACATTAAATTCAAGTTCTTGTCACACATTTGTGAGACACTTAGCAAATTGAAATTCAATGTATCAACAAAATTGACTCTGTCAAATTTTACCAGTCCATTTGTCACATCACCTTGTGCTGTGATATGGCCTTTTTTGCTTCCAAAGGCAACTGGTCCTCCATTGATTCTTTTTTTATTTTCCAGAATTTGCTTATTCCCTGTCATGTGGCAAGTGCATCCACTGTCAACTACCCATATGCTATTTTGGCCTTTATTTTGCACCTGCACACATCAGAATTGATTAATTTCTATAGGGGACCCAAGCCTGAGTGGTCTTGGGTCTCCATAAGCATCATTATACTTTATACTCCTTGAGTACTAAAGTACTTAATACTGGAGCTTCATTAAGCAGATCATCATTGTCAAAACTGAAGTTCTCATATTGAGTACTTGTTTGACTAAATCCTTCACCTTTGGTGTTTTTCCTTTCAGCAATTTTTCTTTCCCTGTACTCCTTAAATTTTCTTTGCTTGTTGGTTATTTTCTTAGATTTTTCATTTCCTTGGTTAACCAACTTAGTTCTTTCAGGGGATTTGGAAAATCTTTGAGGAAAGTGTTTGTTCTGATTTGAACTCTCCCCCTGAGGTGGAACACAGTAACTTCCACTTGAACTAGTAGCAAATACAATTTCAGGTTGGTTAGACTTTTTTCTTCTTGAAAAGTTTTCTCTAGAGGTGGTCTTTCCTCTAGAGGGATTTCTTCTTCCTTGAGCTTCAAAATGCTTAAACCCATCAGCAAAGTGTACATGTGGTCTCTGCTTTGGATCAGTAGCTGATCTGGGTTGAATTTTGTTTTCCGGTTGAACTTGAGTTCGAGCGGAAAAGTGTTCCGCTTGAACTTCAGCCGAAAAGCGATTTTGCCTTAAAACAGAAAAACTTCCATTTTTATCATTACCAATTAAGACCCTGTTGGATTCAGATCCAAAATGCTTCATTGTGTGGCTTTTCACAGGTGAAATTCTTCCTGTGAGTTTCTTTTGAAAATTAGCTTTTGGTTGCAAAACAGGTTTTGGTTTCAAAAATGGTTTAACTTTACTCATTGGATTAAACTGACATACAGCAGCTAGGTGACCTTGTTCACCACAGCACATGCATTCAACAATCTTGGTTTCAAATGTTGTGGGAGACTCAAGTTTGGTTACTTGGTTGAAATTTAGTTGACCAAACCTTTGAGTTTGACTTCCCTTTGGTTTCTCAGGTTGTTTCCCTCCAACTTTTGAATCCTTGGGTTCATAAACAGTTGGTGGAGGAACAGCAATTGATGGTTTCAAAATGTTTGATTGGTCAGCTGATGCAGAGGTGCTTGCAACAGTGACTTCAGTTTTCTTAGACTCAACAGTGTTTTCAGAACTTGACTGTGATGAGATGTCATCAACTGTGAGACTGACTTTACATTCTGATTTTAAAGCTTCAATTGGTTTGATTACAGGTGAGTATTCAATGGGTGGTTCAACATTGTTATACCCAACACCTGCTTTACCATACATCCCTCCCATCCACAGCTTCTCAGCCTTTCTATTTGCTGCTTGGAATTTGTCACAAGTAAACAAAGCATCTTTTAGCTTGATCTCAAGAACATCAACCTCAGCCTTAGCATCTTTGGTTTCATTTCTTGATTTCTCAAGTTTTGACAGCAAGTCATCAAGCTGTGTTTCAAGCACTGAGTTGGTTTATTTTAACTGTTCATACTCTTTGGTTAAATTTTCAATTTTTGAAATGTATGATGATTCAGTTTTCTTAAAACATTCCTTTAACTCATTTAGGTTTGAAACTTCATCAATCAGGTCAGTGTTGTGATTTCGGTACTTTGCCACTTGTTCTATGCAAGCAGGGCTGCATAGATTTTCTAGAACTTTCTCAGGAATTGAGTTTACCTGATCTGAGATGGAGTCTTGTTTGGCCATCAGAGCATGGTTGATAGGCTCAAACTCAGTAACGAAATCTTCCCATTCAACACATGAGGTTTGATTGGCAACAGTAGTAACCACACTCTGGTGGTTTTGACTTCCGGTTGGCTTTGGTGGAGTAGGGTGAGGACCTGAGTTGTTACCAGAATTGTTGTTGTTAGAATTGCTTCCCCCTTGATTTTTCACTTGGACATGACCCTGGTTCTGTCCTTCTCTTCTTGGTTGAGAGCACTCCCTTGCGAAGTGACCAAGTTGGTGACAGTTATAGCACTTCACTTTGCTTTTGTCAAGGCCTATATGAGCACCTTTTGCTCCCTTGTAGGTTCTGCCAGTTCTTTTGTAAAACCTTTGAGCTCTGACAGATACCATAGCAAGTTGAGTCATTATATCCATTTCCTCCAAATCATCAGCACCTATACACTCAAGATCTTCAGGAATAAAGCCTTGGTAAGAGTCAGTTGCTACATGAGCATTGTGAGAGTTTTCAAACGTGTTTGAAAGACTTTCTTGACACCTTGGTGTCTCAGGGAAACTGACAATAGGTGACTGATATGATGATGAATTTGAGGATCTTTGACTGTTAAAATCAGTAGTTACTAGTGCAGATGAAAATAGCTGAGTTGACTCAGAAGATGAGTTTTGTTTAAGATCTAGTTCCATTTCATATGCACTGTGTATGCCATGAAGTTCACTGAGTCTCATCTTTTTCAAGTTTTTGCATTCCCTGATGCTCACTCTGTAAACTGTCCACACAGAAGGCAGGGAACGTAGGAACTTTCTGTTTACATCTACCTGGTCTAGTTTTACATCTACCTTTTGGAGTTCATCAAGCAAAGAAACAAATCTTAAGTACTGGTTTGTCATTGTTTCACCAGATTTGAAAGTAAAGTTTTCATACTTCTGTTTTAAAACATCTTTCTTGTTTTCTTTTACTTCACTGGTTCCTTCATACATTTCACTTAAGGCATTCCACAGGTCAAATGCAGTTTTATATCCTTTGAACCCACTTAAGATGGAGTTTGGAAGTGCAGCCTGTAGAGTCCAATATGCCTTATGGTCAAATTCGAGAGCAGTATAGTCAGATTCAACATATTTGTCTAGTGGTTTAGGTATTTTGACTTCTGCATCATCAGCAGATGAAACCATGGGTGAGTAAGGTCCTTCAGTGAAAGATTTCCAAATACGGTGGTCCAAAATCCTAACAAAACCTTCCATCCTGAGTTTCCAGGTACCAAAGTCATCTTGAGTGAACATTGGCGATTTGTTGGAAGAACCATTTGGACAACTTAGACTAAAATCACTCATTTTGAAAACCTTTTGAAAGAAGAAACTAGGAAAGCTTGTAAAGTAAGCAAGTATAAGTATCAACTTTGAAGCACTGAAAGTCTTCAAAGTGAGAGCCAAAGCTCTGATACCACTTA
>JBCNJP010000008.1:40928586-40991086 GCA_039602395.1 Deinandra increscens subsp. villosa | reverse complement strand
CGGGTAAATTTACTAGTATATATAATGTTACATTGATCGATAAAAAGAATTAATCGTTACATATTATATATACTTTTTGGATGTTGGAACAATTTTGTAGATAATCCTATGGAAACATCTCTCTTTCTAACTTTTGATCATTCTTTTGTGAACAATCCTATAGCTGCCATGTATGTGCTATGTATCTTTCATCCTTATCTAACATATTACACCTAACAACAAAACAAATAGGACAATTCAAAACCCGCAACAAAGCGCGGGCAAATTTACTAGTATATATAATGTTATATTGATCGGTAAAAAGAATTAATCGTTATATATTATATATAATGGCATGTAATTTTATTTTAAGATAACAACTTAGTGGTTAAGTGACCTACTCTACAATCAAATAATCGATCGTGAGTTCAAATCACGCGAAGTCCGAAGTGTATTTATGATAAATTAGAAGTAGAGTAGGTGTAAAGTAAAGAGTGTGTTTGCCGTTGAAAAGAATTAATGTCTAGCGAGTGTAAGATCAAATTTGACCCCAGTTAAAAATTTCTGGTTCTGTCACTGCACACAATAGTAATCAAGATTCATATATGTTTATTTGTCTAAGTTGATTTTACAAAATTTTAACAATTAAAAAAATTATAAGATTAAAACACTTAATTAGTCTTGGATGACTTTTGAGGAAAAAAACTTTGAATGACTTTAGTAGAACACATCTAAAACTTAGTTACTATTTTTGTAAAATATTCCCTAGAGGGACAAAAAAACAACTATTTTGGTGAGATTTGTCAATTTTAACCATTTTAGATTAATAGTTTAAAAATGGCTATTTCGGTCTTCAAAACTTTCATTTTTATTTCAATTAGACCTAGCTCATTAACACCCATCCATTCTTTTCTAACTTACTATGAAAAGATAAGCATACCCCTTTTAATAATAATAAAAAAGTAAAAAAAATATAGTCACATCCATCCTGCCCCTCGGTCTCATCCACAAGACGTGGAGGGTGTGATCCCGGTCGGCCCGCTATCAGAACACGCGAAAGCAAACATACGCATATCCGGACTGACCGGCGGGGATTGGCTCAACTAATACAATACTGGAAAACTAAACATAACAGACATGCTTAGGGAAAAACATATATAATTCCGAAGGTTATTCCATAAGGTTAGGTCCAATACTCTAGGACATGTAGGGTATAAATAGTAGCAAACACTATTCAAACATGATACATCTCAAAAAAAAAATCTCATAATTCTTAACAATAAAAGCTAGAAGACACGGTCTTGATCTGCATGTTAAACCTCTCAAAACGACCCATGACCTGCTCTTGTCCTGTCCCTGTCATTTACTTGTAATGTCATAGCCTGATCCCACGGTATCGAAGGCGTTTAACGTCATGGAGTCACAGTCTCAATTACAATGAACGACCACTAAATGATTAAACAGAAACTGTCGTTTGATAATAAAACATGTCTTACACGTTGCAGCGGAAGTATGATAGTAGGACATTGTTTCAAAATACAAGTTTCAAATGTTGAGATTTAAAAACATGATAACCAAAATGCATTATGCCATGAAATCTCCAAAAGCATTGAATGATGACCATGACACCATACAAATGCAGGTCCTAAAGTGTATGACGCGACAAGCATGCAACAATCAATTTCCTGAGAAGTCATGAACCAAAAAGGATCAATATAATGTTAGTGAGTTCACATGTTTAATGACACAATGATATAACGTTTGGACAGAAAATGATAGATTTGACATTAATTATGATAAGGAGGTTCTATTGATTATCATAACCTTGAATTTAGAACACTAATTGTTTACCCACTCATGACATCATCCTGAATAATACGGAATGGAAAAGAGTTAACTTACATGTATCCATTTACAATAACAGTGGAGTAAGTGTAACATCTGCATTTTTCCGATTATAAAACCCGACCAGTTTTGAACCTGGTGTTTTAACGATTTATGAATTATTAAGAACCGGGAGAATTTTCGGGCATTTATAACCCAAATAATGCTTTTAAATGACTTATAATGGTTTTTCTAAATGAAATGCTTAATTTAAATTAACTGAATTCAAATTTGATTCCTTGAATCGAAAACAAAGCAAATGTGTGGCTTTTTACGCGATTTCGATACGCGATTCGTCGTTTATCGGGAATCTCGAATTTGTGTATCGTATGTCAAATTAATCCTAATTAGAGGTCCTATGGTTGGTTATTATGTCTCGAGTCATCACACAGTTGATCGAATCATAAATCGTTGGTGAATTTCCCGAAATTGATACGTACGCCAAAACCGACCAAAATATGTAATTTGACCTAATTTGTGCATCGTTATGAGTTATGTGACATATTTATATTTGTTTTGAGTGGATTAAATGTGGTGAACAAAATGGAATGATGAATTGGGTGATTTGGGTGGAAAAAAGACTCGAAAACATCAAAAAAGGCAAAACGAGAAATCATACAAGGTAATTTTCGGGGAAGCTCCAAGCGTATCGTGTGGAGCATATACTTGCTCTAGGTGATACGCCTAGAGCTCATGTTTCAGTAAAACCCTAAATCTCCATCTATTTAAACCCCCTTAGCCCCGATGCTCCCCATTCTCATTCCATACACCCCCAAAACGGCTGGAAGGAGCTGATCATCATATGTTCTTCATTACTTCTTGGTTCATGAGCTAAGTAATCAAGGATCCAAGCTTGTTTCACCCCATTTCATCCCTTCTTTTTGGTTTTCGGTAAGTTTCTTGTAAACCCTTGAAATTACATGTCAAGATCTGAGCTTTATCATGCATGTGGAATATTTTAGATCTATGTGATTCATGATCAAGATTGTAACTTTATGCTAGATTAGGGTTAGATCTATGTCATGCATATTGAATATTGCTAGATCTTTGTGATTCATGATCAAGATTGTAACTTTATGCCAGATTAGGGTTAGATCTATGTCATGCATGTTGAATATTGCTAGATCTATGTGATTCATGATCAAGATTGTAATTTTATGCTAGATTAGGGTTAGATCTATGTCATGCATGTTGAATATTGCTAGATCTATGTGATTCATGATCAAGATTGCATCTTTATGTTGAATTTTGCTAGATCTATGTGATTCCTGATCAAGATTTCATCTTTTATGTCGAATTAGGGTTAGATTTATGCCATGCATGTTTGTTATTAGCAGATCTATGTGACGCATCATCAAGAATTAATCTTTATGTGGTAATATGACTAGATCTATGACATGCATGTATTCCGATGATAGATCTAGGGTTTCTCATGTTGAAATGGTATGAAAGATTGTGCACGTTGTGACATAGCTATGTTGTTGACCTAATTTGACTTTCATGATGAATGTGTATAACTCTAAGATATTATGTTTGCGTCCTTAGCCTAGGAGTGACCTTCCTAAACATACGTATCACCATCACCAACTTTTATCGTGTCAATTGTATCAATGTGTGTCATAAAGTGAAATCACTTATTCACTTATTCTCTATCATCCTCTAGTTATCAAGGTTATCCTCGGGGTCTTGCTATCTCATTAGTTGGTATCATTGTCCGTCGGTGTCTCCATTCCAGGTGAGTATTCATAGCCCCTTTTCTTTTATTGTTTTGGGGTGCAACATGTATACCCTATTAATCTCAAATATCTATTTCATTACTTTCATATTTCATGCGAACTCTATGATTGTTATGTGTGTTCTAGTATGTTAAGCTTTTGTGGATTATTATTGTTATGGATGATCTATTTCAATGTCAATGTCAATGTCAATTTTAAGGCATAATTTTTATCACTAAAAAGGCCGGGGTTACAATAATAGATCTATTGGTTTGACAACCCACCTAACTTGATCGGTAACTGGCGGTGGGTGATTAGAAGCCTTATTTGTCAAGGGTTGGATTACATTATTCTATGTGTACTATATCAAGAATGTCATATGACTCGTAGATCGCATGTTTAACTTATCGTAGTATATCAAACCTATGTTTACTCACCAACTCTTCGTAGTTGACCTTTATTTTGTACATATTTTAGGTTTTATTTCAAGATGATGACTTCATGATGATGACACCTTAGGATGCATGCGGACTTAGTGAGACCTAATCATAACGAGATAATGTGTATTTAGTATTGTATTATGATAATGTAGTTACGTATTACTTGTATTGATGAAATGGTATAATTAAGAATATCGCAACCTTCAATAGTGTTGTGTGCAACTGGACAATCATCGTGTCCCGACGTATTCCGCCGACGGTTGGAATCTGTGACCGATTGGTATCAGAGCCACCGCTATAGGGATCTAGGTTTTTAGAACTAGCTTAACCTAGACTTATGCCTTAGGTGTCCTTCATGAGTGCCTCATGCATAGCATGCCTATATGATTTATATGTCCTATATTTGCTTCTTAATTATGCCTGTTTCGAATTGTTGCCTTCGTCGATTAGCACACACTTATACAAAAGTTACACGAGGCTTCCTAGCCTCCTTCCTTAGTTACGGTGCCTTATGTGCCATTTAGGAGAGTTAGTTTCTTGTTATTATAATCTCGTCGGAAGTGGGATCTTAGTGATTGACGTGTAGTAATTGGAAGGGTGAAAGCACCGGTAGTCGGGGTCTCTCATCGGAAAAGCGTTGGATACTAATTAGAATTAACGGATCTAGATGCTTACCAAGGACACCTCGATGAAAGTACCAAAACCTATTAGGCCAAAGCATGTCAATTACAAGGATCTTACCCTGATTAGTTAGTGGTTCTAGTTTCCCAATCGGGAGATGGAGACCACTCCGTTATGTTTTGCTGAAATCATTCAATTTTGCTATTATCCTTTCTATGATTCTTACTGTTAGGATGTTCAATGTCACATCACTTCATGATTCACTAATACACGCGTTTTTCAATTGGCCTCATTGATTATCGATCATATCTAGTCTTGTGTCTCATGATTATCTACCTTCCTTCTCAGAATGTCGACTCATGATAATGGTCATCATAAGGGCGATAGCGGCCGAAAAATGGCCTCGGTGATTGCTAAACAAATGGCAGAGGTCATTCCCAACATGATGGTGCAGATTCAGCAAGGTCTGAATGCTAACCCAGTCAACAATGTTGTTGCTGTCACTTGCTCTTTCAAGCATTTCAATTCATGCAATCCTCCTAGATTCAAAGGTACTGAAGGCCCTATCGGTTTACTCCAATGGTTCGAAGGGTTGGAAAATACTTTTGTCAACAGTGATTGCCCCGACGCGCTCAAGGTTCCCCGTGCCACTGGCACTTTGACTGAAAAAGCTCTCACCTCGTGGAATGGCGAGAAAAGAATTCATGGATCAGATGAAGCTCTAGCCCTAACGTGGTTACAACTCAAGGATCTGCTTAGAGAGAAGTATTTCCCTCGTAGTGAGATGAAGAAACTCGAAGATAAATTCTAGGAGCTAAAGTAATTTAGTGGTGAAAATCAAGAGTCTGCTAATCGCTTTTATGAACTAAAGATTCTAGTACCCGATGTTGTCACCCATGAGATCTGAGCTATTGAAAGGTACATCAGTGGGCTACCAATGCTCATTCGAGATGCTATTTGGGTGAGTAGCCCTCAGACTCTCGCTGATACCACCCGTCTTGCTGCTCGTCTGACGGATAACCTTGTGAAGGATGGTGATTTTAAGAGAAGGAGTTCTAAAAAGGAATATATGACTGAGAAGACCGAAACTTCAACCTGAAAGGACACTAAAGCAGAACCCTCCTCTAACAAAAAGAAGCGTAAGGGTAAGAACTTTGCTGTGGCCGCCACTTCTGCAGCTCTAGCAGCACCTATCGTCGCTGCTCCTCCCATGGCTCAATGGACTCTAGCCGCACCACTTGCTAAGAAGCCCTACACGGGTCCCTATCCTTTGTGTAACCGATGCGTTCATCACCACCCATTCATACCTCTTGTTGGCAGTGCAATAACTGTGGTCGCCTTGGTCACCACGCGAATGTTTGTCGCCTTCCTATTCAAGCTCAACCATTGCAGGCTCAACTCATGGCGTAACAGCCTGCCCAGCCTTTGATCGCTCAACTCCGAATGTTCAAGTGCAATTTTGAGCCTGTTACCACTGTGGATCTCCTGGACATCTCCGCAATGCATGTCCAAGACACGCGATTGTCAACCCTCCTGCCAACAACGCCAATCATGGTGCACCAAGTTGATGTTTTTAACCAGGATGCCATTTGAAGAATAATTGTATTGTTGTCTAGTTATCGTCTGGGTTTTGTCAAGTTTCAAGTAGTTGTTTGGTTCTTATGGTTGTGTTTAAAACTTTGTCAGGATTCGGTTGTCATGTTTTATGTTCCAAATATGTGTTGTAGTCTCTCTAGTTTTTAAATTATTCATTTTTCATGCCATCATTTGTGTTGTGTGTATGTTGGGTAAATTCTTGTCAATGGGTTCATAAGTCTGCAAGTTACATGGTTACGGGATTACATGTATACATGGCGACGAATGGGCGTACTGGCAAGTTACGAACCTACGTACACATGACTATCAATATCCTAGAAATTTCAAGTTGTTTATTCTGAATGTTCTCGTTTGGGTTCACTTGCGTATCTTATAAGTATGTGTGTCAGGAAGTCTACCTGTTTGGAAATTTACGAGTTTACATGTCCACATGCTTACGGGATTGTATGTGTATGGGTACACGACTTTATGACCTCTCGAGTAGACAACATTACACGCGTACCGATTTCGAAAATACGAACCCAAGTTAAATCTTCATGATCATTGAGTTATGTCTGCTCTGTGACTTAACTCATTGATTTTGGTGCTTTGGTGTCAGGTCGACGTTAGCATCTCGGAACTCTTCTCCTCGCATCTCAGCCCACCCTCGAAGTTTTATCTCAATTTTTGTTATGTCAAGGAAATCAATGGAATCTCGCCCGGACATCCAAGTCTAGGAAATCTTCGACGATAAACCAGTCAGTGGGTTCTGACTCATGCCTTGCGTTAAGCCCACAATTACTTGCGTATGGAGTGCGTGCACCTAGGACTAAAATTGTGGAAGTTCATGATAATGAAGCGGGAATCAAAGATATCCGAAGGAACAACGGGCCTTCATCCCATTCACCGAATAGACTTTCACATCGACCTCATGCATTGTGCGACTCCAGCTGCAAGTCACCTTATCGTCCCTTTTCGCTGAGTTTTTCCACATTCGTTGCGGCAAGACTCTTAATCCGTACATTCCTCGCGTGTAGGCTCCCAAATGTTTGGTTCTATCTGTGGATGTGATCGGTAATTCTAGTTATTCGAGCTATTCTTCCTCTCATGTCATTCGATCTAGCGGGATGTGTATTTCAAGCTTTTTTATGTTGTGAGGTTTATGTATTCCAAATCATGTCATCAGAATCATATATTTCAAATCCTATTGTCCGATTCATGCATCGGATTTCTTGTATCACGATTCACGTAGGTTATTCCATGACAGCGGGGCCATGTTTTCGAAAATGTACCTTTCGGGTCGCGCTAGCCGTGACACTCGAACAAGTGCTAATCGACTTATGGCGTCCATTGCATGGTAATCCGTTTAGTTCATGGTGCTCAAATTCATATTATGTCAATTGTTTTGTTGGTTAAAGTTCTTGTGCTCATCACTCTGAATTTTTGGTTGTATAGCATTAAATTCGAGCGTTGACCATTACTCTACTCTTGATAAATCAAGGACTCGTACGTGCTACTACCAGTGATTGTGTGTGATGCTAGCTTAGTATACAATCGATTTTGGTCGTGGGTATAGGTCTTGGGTCTAGCAAGGGCTGATTTGGATTCTGTCCAAGTATTGTGCCTCGTAAGGTAAGCCGAATGTGGGTTGCTACCCATCTAGCTCACCAGAGCCTGACACTTTGCTTTGGTAAGAAGCCCGAAGTTCCAAATTTTATCAATAAAAATTTCAAGTTATCAATGTTGGTTTGACAATGTTACTAATAGAGATGTCAATTTGTCAAGGTTGTGTTAAAGATCTGTTGTTTGATGTAGAATAGGTTGTTTTCCAAAGACGAACAGTACTCCCTTAAAGATATTAAAGATGTGGTGGGTTAGTTGCGGTACACCCTATATATAAGCATAGGTAATGTCTTTAAGCCGCACTGGGAGTTGATGGAGAATGGTGTTTGTGAATTCAATGTGACGTTATCAAGTGTGATGATCCTTGATCAATTTTGTGTTACCAAGTGTAACGATCTCTGCAAATCGCCGTTGTGTTATCAATTTCCAAGATCTCTATGAATCAGTGTTATGTGCCAATGTGGTGAATTCTATGAATCTATGTGTGTCAGTACCTACCTTAGTATATATGTTGCACCCAATACTAACTGTGTCCCTTAAGTTTTCCCTAGACTCATTCCTAAAGTAGGGGAGACTGTATTCCCCCTATCTTTGGTTGGTCATTAATATGGTTCTTAAATCAATTATAGTGTGTCCTTAGAATTATTGATCCCTCGCTATTGATGTCTCTAGGTAGTGGTGTTGTGTTGGTTGTCAAGTGTTGATTGGTTGGTAGAATAGGACGTTCTCCGAAGGCGAACAGTACTCTCTTAAAAATATTAAAGATGTGGTGGGTTAGCTGTGGTACACCCTATATATAAGCATCGGTAATGGCTTTAAGTTGCACTGGGAGTCGGACGGGGAATAGTGTGTGTGTTTATGTCTCTGATAATTGGTTCTATAACTTCCTCTTGATACCGTTCCTAACCTAACCCTTGTAGTCAGGAAAGGAACGGTACCGTCATAATAGGTTCAGTAACTAAGAATATATTTCTATTCTTGGTGAAATCTGTTATGTCATCTCTATGCTTCGTTCCAGATATCAAGATATAGTGAATATTCATAAAACCTTTTTAAACTGCCCTTTTTTCTTAAAATTTATAGTCTCTTCTCATTTCGGGACGAAATTCCCTAAAGTAGAGGACACTGTAACATCTTCACTTTTCCGATTATAAAACCCGACCCGTTTTGAACATGGTGTTTTAATGATTTACTTTACGAATTATTAAGAACCGTGAGAATTTTCGGGCATTTATTACCCAAATAATTCTTTTAAATGACTTATAATGGTTTTTCTAAATGAAAAACTTAATTGAAATCAATTGAATTCAAATTGGATTCCTTGAATCGAAAACAAAGCAAATCTGTAAAGCGATTTCGATACGCGATTCGTCATTTATGGGAATCTCAATTTGTGTATCGTATGTCAAATTAGGTTTAATTAGAGGTCCTATGGTTTGGTTATTATGTATCGAATCATCTCACAGTTGATCGGATCACAAAGCGTTGGTGAATTGCCCAGAATCGATACGTATGCCAAAACCGACCAATATATGTAATTTGACCTAATTTGTGCATCGTTATGAGTTATGTGATGTATTTATATTTTTTTTGAGTGGATTAAATGTGGTGAATAAGATGGAATGATGAATTGGGTGGAAAGGGGGCTCGAAAACATCGAAAAATGACAAAATGAGCACGCGAAGCGAGGAATCACGCAAGGTAACTTTTGAGGGAGCTCCAAGCTTATCGCTTGGAGCATATACATTCTCTAGGCGATACGCCTAGAGCTGATGTTTCAGCAAAACCCTAAATCTCCCTCTATTTAAACCCCCTTAGCCCCCATGCTCCCCATTCTCATTCCATACACCTCCAAAACGGCTGGAAGGAGCTGATCATCATATGTTCTTCATTCCTTCTTGGTTTATGAGTTAAATCATCAAGGATCCAAGCTTGTTTCACCCCATTTCATCCCTTCTTATCGGTTTTCGGTAAGTTTCTTGTAAACCCTTGAAATTACATGTCAAGATCTAAGCTTTATCATGTATGTGGAATATTGCTAGATCTATGTGATTCATGAACAAGTGTCTCCATTCCAGGTGAGTTTTCATAGCCCCTTTTCTTTTATCGTTTTGGGGTGCAATATGTACATCGTATTAATCTTAAATATCTATTTCATTACTTTCAAATTTCATGCGAACTCTATGATTTGTTATTTGTGTTCTAGTATTTTAAACTTGTGTGGATTATTATTGTTGTGGATGGAATCTATTTCAATGTCAACGTCAATGTCAAATTTAAGGCGTAATTATTAACGCTAAAAAGGCCGGGGTTACAATAATAGTTCTATTGGTTTGGCAACCCACCTAAGTTGATCGGTAACTGGCGTTGGGTGATTAGAACCCTTATTTTTCAAGGGTTGGATTACGCCATTCTATGTGTACTATATCAAGGCTTGTTTATCATATCAGAATGTCATATGACTCGTAGATCGCATGTTTAACTTATCGTAGTATATCAAACCTATGTTTACTCACCAACTATTCGTAGTTGACCTTTATTTTGTACATGTTGTAGGTTTTGTTGCAAGATGATGACTTCATGATGATGACACCTTAGGATGCATGGGGACTTAGTGAGACCTAATCATAACGAGATAATGTGTATTTAGTATTGTATTATGATAATAGAATTATGTATTACTTGTATTGATGAAATGGTATAATTAAGAATTTCGCAACCTTCAATAGTGTTGTGTGCAACTGGACAATCATCGTGCCTCGACGTATTCCGCTGTCGGTTGGAATCTATGACAATAAGGATTGTAGCGACCAATCACGGGCATGGGGGTCAACCCAATAGATCTATTCACTAGTCATCGTTTCGTAAAGAACTAATCGAAATCAACTAATAGTAGGATTTGGTATAGCATGAATCAACATGATATAAGGATTGGGGTAATAAACACAACATGTAATCAATACGTGTTACGAATATCTATAGTGTAAAAAAAATGTTTAATGTTTAATGAGTTCAATTAATTCTCCCCCAAAATTTTTATGACATTTAAAAGAAAGGGGCCCGTGGACTCACTTGAGCAAGGTGAATGACATGGTATCGCTCAGATGGTATAACCTAGCGGTGTCCTAGAATAATAATAAGACAACTTAAGGTTTTATTCAATTAGGTAAACGTCTATGTCACCCAATAAACTCGGTTAAGCCTTGACTTTGGTAACCCTTTACTGTTGTTGGAAATTATTTGTTCGAAAGTATCTTTGTTTTTGAAAAAAATATATAAGTGTTTGAAATTAATATTTATCGTACCAATAAATATGTAAGTTTTGAAAAATATATTTATTGTTCAAATAAATATATAAATGTTGGTTCGCGTTCGGAAAAATATCAAGGAATTATATATTGTGTAAATATATAAACATTCTCATCGATGTCATTGTGATACTAAAGATAATATCTAAAGTCGTTAAATATTATTATGTCTTGTGACACCCGAGAATTTCAAGGTTAACTTCCGTTAGACAAATCCGTTAGTTACGTTATAAGTGTTAACTTAGTAACTAATGCTTAACTAGGCCGAATACGTCCACGACCTTTGGTTGATCACCGAACCCGTCCATATGTGTTATGTGTTCATCATTGATTGTCTTTATGTGCAATGTGATTTAAATACATGACTTACTATTGTGAATAGCATGATTAATTGTAAATACTTGATTATGTGAAAATTGCCTAAATTTGGTAGTCAGCGAAACTACCGGGCGAAACTATAGTGTCGCCCGGTAGCCGGCTAAGACAATCCAATATCACGAGACCAGAGCTAGTTTCGCCTGGCCAGCGAAACTGCCAGCGAAACTGGCTCCTGATATAAATAAACTTAATAAACCCTAGTAGCCTCATTTGCCACATTTCACAACCAAACACACACACACTCTTTTCTCCTGGAGATTCTGGTCAGCCAAGAAACCATCAAGAATCATCATCTCAGCCTTGAGACAACACCCATTTGGATCCTAGATCAAATCGTGAGTCTCCAAAAACCTTTCTTTATGTCTTATCCTTATGTTTTCTTTAAAAGCATGCTCAAACCCTCATGTAATTGCTTGATCTGCTAATATGTTGTCTAGGGATGCTAGTTTTACCATAAAGTCAGAAACTTTACGTTTAAAAACAAACCATGATGATGATTTATGCAATTTTGGTCATTTTAGGGTTTAGAAGTGCTTTTTGGTGATTTGATGACAAAATGCATGTTAAACGTGTTAAAGTTGCTTGATTTATGTTAGTAAATGCCTATGAATGCTAAATAATGAATTGCATGTAAGATCAGAAGCTGTTAGGTTGATTTTTAGGCAAATCCGTATGTTTTTCGCGACCAGCGAAACTGTCGTGTTCTCTGGGCGAAACTAAGTAGCGAAATTATATCTCCTTCCAGCGACACTGACCAGCGAAACTATAGTGTCGCCGGGTAACCTGACCAGACCAGCTCGAGCGAATCTACCGAGCGAAATACCTGAACGAAAGTTCAAACCAGTTTCCCTGCGAAACTAGGCTAGCGAAACTGCGTCAGCAGTTTCGGGCGAAACTAGCCTAGCGAAACTGTGTCACCGGGCATTGCCTAGCGAAAGTGCTGCCCGTGCACCTAGCGAAACTGCCTAGCGAAACTATGCTAGCGAAACTAAGACCTGACCTAAAAACCAAACTTGTGAAATTTGCTTAAGTGTTATGCCATGACTTACATGATTATACCATGATGAAACATGTTTGATATCTGATTTATATGAACCCTTGTTTATGATCAACCATTGGTGTCGTGTGTCGGTATGTCGAGTCATAGTTGCAACGTGCTATGTTATGGGCCATAGTGACGTTAAGTAAAGATTAGACACGAAACTAATACTTAAGACCTAAACGTGTTCTAGGTCTTCGTTAAACAACAATATTTGGATTACTTGCAAGTGTAGCAGTGCAACCAAAGGTGAGTGTCACTAACCCGTTTACCGTGAGTCCGTTTGGGCCACACCGAATAACTTAACGAAAAACAATGCTGAATAAACTCGAGAGTGCTAGGCACCTCACTGATAAACTTGAGAACTCGGGATGCTCGGCACCCACTTGATGAACTGAAGTGTTTTATGGGAAACACTTGTGAACTCTGAACAAACTATTTTTCTGAAACAAAACTGAAAACGTTTTAATATGGCTAGTGTAGGTTAAAGTCTAAACCATATGATATCACATGTTTTCTAAGGATGCCTTATAACTTAAAAGTCCTCAACTTAAATTGTGCCATTAATTTGTGAAAGCGAGGGGATGTTGGGTAGATCTACTGGAGTTTGACAAACTCCGCCCCGTGGCACGGGGAGTGCACGGAGGAACAATATCAGCCTATTTGACCGTGGTCCCGAGAGGACACGGGGGAGGCAAAAACCGCGATGACTATGTCCGCACCGTACGGGATGGCTCGGCCCCCACAAAATAAGTCAGCTTTGGTACAAACTTCCTTAGAGCATGGAACAACGGATTAGCTACCCGCGATATCGGTTGAGTCCTTTAACTTTACGGAACTAGTACATACCCGATGACGTAGGTCACGGACAAACCATTTATAAACTGAGAATTAATTACGAGCATTGCTTTTCACAAATAAATATTTTGTAAGTACATCTTGACACGAATTATGATTATGAGACCGGGCCAATGCATGACAAGCCCACTGTGAACTCACCAACCGTTAGGTTGACACTTGCGTGGTTTAAACTTTTGCAGATCGCTAAGGAGTATCCGGTGCGAGGTTGGCATGGCACGTGAAGACCTTTATTTCTGATTGAACTGAACTTGGGAATTTTAAAACAACATTTATGTAAAGCACGTGGTTAGTGCTAAGGACAATTAATTTTCCGCTGCGTATGTAATTTAAGACTTTGATTTATAACTTGTGTTTGAACTAACCCTGATTCGTTTAGTATTTGTAACTATGGTTGTGGATCCTGGTCTAGTCGCGCCCCTTAACGGTATAAACTCCGTTAGTGGTATTTTGGGGGTGCGACATCATGTACAAAATTTTTCTGGACTAACTAGTGGGATAACGGGAACTGGCTAAAGTCGATGTACATATTATGGGATATGTATAAAATATAACTGTGACTGAACACTGGCTACTTTAACTGTTCAGCAAGATGTCTGGAAGAGGAAACGGAAGAGGCGGCATAAACATGACGCCTGCACAGCTGCAAGCAATGATTACTGAACATGTGCAAGCCGCGGTGGCAGCCGTCCAAGCTGCATATGCCGCACAGGGTAACTATTATGCCGGTTAAGGCACAAAGCAATTATATCATGACCTGTTTAATTTTAAAATCCGAACTATTTATGCATCAGGAAACCAGCACCACTGCACGTTCAAGTCCTTCATGGACTGTAAGCCGATGACATTTTCCGGCGAAGAAGGAGCTGTAGGACTCCTTAGGTGGATTGAGAAGTCCGAAAAGGTTTTCTCCATGTGTAACTGCCCAGCTGAAAGCAAGGTGAAGTTTGCTACTGGTACCTTCGAAGGAGCTGCACTCTCCTGGTGGAACGCTGAAATTCAGATGGTTGGGCTAGACGCGGCTAATAACATGCAGTGGGCAGCATTTAAGGAGCTGATCATGGAAGAATACTGTCCACGTGACCAAGTCAAGAAGCTTGAGGGTGAATTCCTGAATTTGAAGATGTCTGGGTCTGAAATCGAACAGTACACTGCACGATATCATGAGTATGAGGTCCTATGCCCCACAATGGTCGATGCTGAGTTCAAACGCATTGAGCGTTATCTGGAAGGCCTCGCGCCTCAAATCAAAGGATTGGTGACTGCCAGCAACCCCGCGACCGTACAGCAAGCCATTCGTTTGGCTCACAAACTCACTGATCAAGAGGTCGAGAAAGGTACTCTACCTGCGAAAGCCACCGAGAAGACTGCCCTTGAGTGGCAAGAGAAAGGCTGATGATGAAGCTCCTGAAAACTCGATGAATGTTCAGAGTGTTGGAAACAGCACTGGGAGGTCTTATAACTCCCAAGGTCAAAGCAAGAGGTCCGGGAATAACAGTGGCAACTACCGCCAGGGCGGAAATGGTCAGAGCAACTACAAGGGTAACCTGCCCTTGTGCAACAGGTGTGGAAAACATCATGCTGGTAATTGTAGGAAGAATATGAGCTGCGAAAGGTGTGGTAAGGGAGGCCACGAAGCAAAGGACTGTTGGGCAACTTTACCCGAGCAACAAAACCGCCCCAGAAGAAACAACAACTATGGGAACAATCGGGGCAATGGAAACAATGGTCAGAACCAGCAACAACGAAGCTCCCGGGGGAGCCCGTAACGGGAACTGCTTATGAGTGTGGTGCTCAAGGCCACATTAAAAGAGACTGCCCTCAGCTGAGAAGACAAGGGAACGGAAATCAGGGAAATAACGGTGGGAATGGTAACGGTGGAGGTAATGGTAATGGGAATGGCAATGGTAATGGTGGAAACGGAAATGGTGGAAATGGTAGAGGTCGAGCTTTCGTCATGGGCCAGGGTGAAGCTCGCAATGACGCCAACGTGATTAATGGTAAATTTATTTTGAACGGTTTCTTTGCTACTGTTTTATTTGATTCTGGTGCTGAGAAAAGTTTTATTTCCACTAAATTTGCTAGACTAATTAACGCTAAACCGATCGACTTAGATGCTAAATATGTGGTAGAACTAGCAAATGGTAAACTTCATGATACGACCCAGATAGTTAAGGACTGTAAGTTAGAACTAGCTGGCCATACCCTAGGAATTGACCTTATGCCTTTCCCGATTGGTAGTTTCGACGTCATAGTAGGAATGGATTGGTTATCCGAAAACCGAGCTGAAATTTTATGTAAGGAAAAAGTGGTTCGTATTCCGCTCGAAGACGGCAAGGTATTAACGGTTCAAGGTGAAAAAGGTGGAACAGTCACCGGCATTATTTCATTCCTTAAAGCTCAGAAATGCCTCCGTAAGGGTCACTTCGCGATTCTTGCAAACGTCACTGACACGACACATCCCGAGCGCAAAATTGATGATTACCCGATAGTTCGCGACTTCCAAGATGTATTTCCTGAAGATCTGCCTGGCTTGCCTCCATTTCGACAAGTTGAGTTTGGGATTGATTTGGCTCCAGGTGCCGCTCCGATTGCACGCGCACCTTACCGATTGGCTGTAAGTGAACTCAACGAACTCTCCTCACAACTGCAAGAGCTACTCGACAAGGGGTTTATTCGTCCAAGTTCGTCTCCATGGGGAGCTCCGGTACTGTTTGTTAAGAAGAAGGATGGAACGTTCCGCATGTGCATTGACTACCGAGAGCTTAACAAAGTTACGATCAAGAATCGGTATCCACTTCCTCGAATCGACGATCTCTTCGATCAACTGCAAGGTTCAAGCTACTACTCAAAGATCGATCTACGGTCTGGTTATCACCAACTTCGTGTTCGTGAAGAGGATGTTCCTAAGACTGCTTTCAGAACTCGATATGGTCACTACGAGTTCCTGGTTATGCCGTTTGGGCTAACCAATGCACCTGCCGTATTTATGGATCTGATGAATCGAGTGTGCAAGCCGTACCTCGATAAGTTTGTGATAGTTTTCATCGACGACATTTTGATCTACTCTAAGACAAAGGAAGAACACGAGGAGCATCTGCGTCTTATTTTGGAATTGCTTCGCAAGGAACAGCTTTATGCTAAGTTTTCGAAATGCGATTTTTGGATTCGCGAAGTCCAGTTTCTTGGACACATTGTTAATGAGGAAGGAATTCATGTCGATCCAGCCAAAGTGGAAGCAATAAAGAACTGGTCTACCCCAAGAGCGCCAACAGAAATCCGACAATTTTTAGGGCTTGCCGGATATTATCGAAGGTTTATTAAGGGTTTCTCTCAATTGGCCCAACCCTTAACAGCCTTAACGCACAAAGGAGTGCAATACAGATGGGGTGAGAAAGAAGAGCGCGCGTTCCAAACGCTTAAAGATATGTTATGTTCGGCTCCAATTCTTGCGTTACCCGATGGAATTGACGATTTTGTGGTTTACTGCGATGCATCAATCCAAGGACTCGGTTGCGTGTTGATGCAACGAGATAAAGTGATTGCCTATGGGTCCAGGCAACTAAAGGATACTGAAAAGAATTATACAACGCATGATTTGGAAATGGGAGCCGTTGTTCATGCACTCAAGATTTGGAGACATTACCTATATGGAACAAAGTGCACAATATTCACCGATCATAAAAGTCTACAGCACATCTTTGATCAGAAAGACCTCAACATGCGGCAAAGAAGGTGGGTTGAGTTACTGAACGATTATGATTTGGCTATTAAGTATCATCCTGGAAAAGCCAACGTTGTGGCTGATGCCCTAAGCAGAAAAGAGTACGAAAAGCCTCGTCGGGTACGAGCGCTTCAACTTACAATACATTCAGGATTGCCGGATCGGATCCGTGACTGCCAACGAGAAGCTTTGAAAGCAGAAAACTTCGCAGCTGAAGCACTGCGTGGCGTAGATGGCCATTCTGAAGTTAAGTCCGATGGACTCACGTACTATAATGACAGAATCTGGGTTCCATTGTTTGGAAATCTCCGTGAGCTCGTGATGGACGAGGCTCACAAGTCAAGATATTCGGTGCACCCTGGATCAGATAAAATGTATCAGGACTTGAAAAATCTTTATTGGTGGCCGAATATGAAAGCCGACATTGCTCGATATGTGGCTAAATGCTTAACATGCTCAAGGGTCAAAATTGAATACCAAAAGCCTTCTGGTTTACTACAACAGCCAAAAATCCCAGAATGGAAATGGGAGGACATCTCCATGGATTTTGTAACGGGATTACCTCATCGATCAAATCAACCGGATGCGATTTGGGTTGTCATCGATCGGTTAACCAAATCTGCACATTTCATTCCGATGAAGGAAAGTGATAATATGGATAAATTGACAAAGCTGTACATCGACAAAATTGTGAAGCTTCACGGTGTACCTAAGACTATCATTTCCGATCGAGATCCTCGATTTACTTCCCGGTTATGGCAATCAATGCAGGAAGCATTGGGAACCCGACTAGATATGAGTACAGCCTATCACCCACAGACTGACGGTCAGATCGGAACGAACGATTCAAACCTTAGAAGATATGCTCCGAGCTTGCGTCCTTGACTTTGGGAAAGATTGGGAGACTCACCTTCCACTGGTGGAGTTCTCTTACAACAATAGTTATCATTCAAGTATAGGTGCTGCACCTTTTGAAGCACTTTATGGCAGAAAATGTAGATCGCCCGTGTGTTGGGCTGAAACGGGTGAGAAAGGACTTACTGGACCGGAAGTCATCCATGATATGACCGAGCGAATTATTCAAATCAGGCAACGGCTAGCTGCAGCACGTGATCGACAGAAGAGTTATGCCGACAAACGCCGAAAACCTTTGAAGTTCGAGGTAGGCGACAAAGTGTTATTGAAGGTATCCCCCTGGAAGGGAGTGATACGCTTCGGGAAGCGTGGAAAGTTAAATCCTCGCTACATCGGTCCGTTTGAAATTATTGGGGAAGTAGGCCCGGTGGCCTATCGATTGCAACTCCCTGCTGAACTCGATGGAGTTCACAACGTGTTTCACGTTTCCAATCTGAAGAAATGTCTGGCTGAAGACATCGAAATAATTCCTCTGGAGGAATTGGAAATCGACGAACATCTGAGATTTATTGAGCAACCAGTAGAAATCATGGGACGCGAGGAGAAAGCCCTCAAACGTAGCAAGATTCCGATCGTCAAGGTGCGATGGAACTCAAGGCGTGGACCTGAATATACTTGGGAGCGTGAGGATCAGATGAAGAAAAAGTATCCTCACTTGTTTGAGCAAACGTCCACAGAAACTCAAGGTATAATTTAATTTTGGGGACCAAAATTCCTTAACGGGAGGAGGATGTGACAACCCTAAAACTTTTGCTTTCTTTCCCCAGCGACGATAGCAACGACGACAGCTGATGCTGCGAACGCTACGACACAAGAATAATTTTCGGGACGAAAATTCCAATTTCAGGGGAATGATGTGACACCCGAGAATTTCAAGGTTAACTTCCGTTAGACAAATCCGTTAGTTACGTTATAAGTGTTAACTTAGTAACTAATGCTTAACTAGGCCGAATACGTCCACGACCTTTGGTTGATCACCGAACCCGTCCATATGTGTTATGTGTTCATCATTGATTGTCTTTATGTGCAATGTGATTTAAATACATGACTTACTATTGTGAATAGCATGATTAATTGTAAATACTTGATTATGTGAAAATTGCCTAAATTTGGTAGTCAGCGAAACTACCGGGCGAAACTATAGTGTCGCCCGGTAGCCGGCTAAGACAATCCAATATCACGAGACCAGAGCTAGTTTCGCCTGGCCAGCGAAACTGCCAGCGAAACTGGCTCCTGATATAAATAAACTTAATAAACCCTAGTAGCCTCATTTGCCACATTTCACAACCAAACACACACACACTCTTTTCTCCTGGAGATTCTGGTCAGCCAAGAAACCATCAAGAATCATCATCTCAGCCTTGAGACAACACCCATTTGGATCCTAGATCAAATCGTGAGTCTCCAAAAACCTTTCTTTATGTCTTATCCTTATGTTTTCTTTAAAAGCATGCTCAAACCCTCATGTAATTGCTTGATCTGCTAATATGTTGTCTAGGGATGCTAGTTTTACCATAAAGTCAGAAACTTTACGTTTAAAAACAAACCATGATGATGATTTATGCAATTTTGGTCATTTTAGGGTTTAGAAGTGCTTTTTGGTGATTTGATGACAAAATGCATGTTAAACGTGTTAAAGTTGCTTGATTTATGTTAGTAAATGCCTATGAATGCTAAATAATGAATTGCATGTAAGATCAGAAGCTGTTAGGTTGATTTTTAGGCAAATCCGTGTGTTTTTCGCGACCAGCGAAACTGTCGTGTTCTCTGGGCGAAACTAAGTAGCGAAATTATATCTCCTTCCAGCGACACTGACCAGCGAAACTATAGTGTCGCCGGGAAACCTGACCAGACCAGCTCGAGCGAATCTACCGAGCGAAATACCTGAACGAAAGTTCAAACCAGTTTCCCTGCGAAACTAGGCTAGCGAAACTGCGTCAGCAGTTTCGGGCGAAACTAGCCTAGCGAAACTGTGTCACCGGGCATTGCCTAGCGAAAGTGCTGCCCGTGCACCTAGCGAAACTGCCTAGCGAAACTATGCTAGCGAAACTAAGACCTGACCTAAAAACCCAACTTGTGAAATTTGCTTAAGTGTTATGCCATGACTTACATGATTATACCATGACGAAACATGTTTGATATCTGATTTATATGAACCCTTGTTTATGATCAACCATTGGTGTCGTGTGTCGGTATGTCGAGTCATAGTTGCAACATGCTATGTTATGGGCCATAGTGACGTTAAGTAAAGATTAGACACGAAACTAATACTTAAGACCTAAACGTGTTCTAGGTCTTCGTTAAACAACAATATTTGGATTACTTGAAGTGTAGCAGTGCAACCAAAGGTGAGTGTCACTAACCCGTTTACCGTGAGCCGGTTTGGGCCACACCGAATAAGTTAACGAAAAACAATGCTGAATGAACTCGAGAGTGCTAGGCACCTCACTGATAAACTTGAGAACTCGGGATGCTTGGCACCCACTTGATGAACTGAAGTGTTTTATGGGAAACACTTGTGAACTCTGAACAAACTATTTTTGAAACAAAACTGAAAACGTTTTAATATGGCTAGTGTAGGTTAAAGTCTAAACCATATGATATCACATGTTTTCTAAGGATGCTTTATAACTTAAAAGTCCTCAACTTAAATTGTGCCATTAATTTGTGGAAGCGAGGGGATGTTGGGTAGATCTACTGGAGTTTGACAAACTCCGCCCCGTGGCACGGGGAGTGCACGGAGGAACAATATCAGCCTATTGGACCGTGGTCCCGAGAGGACACGGGGGAGGCAAAAACCGCGATGACTATGTCCGCACCGTACGGGATGGCTCGGCCCCCACAAAATAAGTCAGCTTTGGTACAAACTTCCTTAGAGCATGGAACAACGGATTAGCTACCCGCGATATCGGTTGAGTCCTTTAACTTTACGGAACTAGTACATACCCGATGACGTAGGTCACGGACAAACCATTTATAAACTGAGAATTAATTACGAGCATTGCTTTTCTCAAATAAATATTTCGTAAGTACATCTTGACACGAATTATGATTATGAGACCGGGCCAATGCATGACAAGCCCACTGTGAACTCACCAACCGTTAGGTTGACACTTGCGTGGTTTAAACTTTTGCAGATCGCTAAGGAGTATCCGTTGGAGGTTGGCATGGCACGAGAAGATATTTATTTCTGTTTAAACTGAACTTGGGAATTTTAAAACAACATTTATGTAAAGCACGTGGTTAGTGCTAAGGACAATTATTTTCCGCTGCGTATGTAATTTAAGACTTTGATTTATAACTTATGTTTGAACTAACCCTGATTCGTTTAGTATTTGTAACTATGGTTGTGGATCCTGGTCTAGTCGCGCCCCTTAACGGTATAAACTCCGTTAGTGGTATTTTGGGGGTGTGACATGTCTTTTTTGACAACTTAGAAAATAATATAATTATTTAAAGTCGATGTCCAAAATATACGTTTTTCTATCACGTGTCAAATACGCGGTATTTTCTAATGTTTAAAAAAATAGTTAAGTCTCATAAAATAATCATATTTTTATGTCAAGTTAACCCAAAATATAAATCGTTATACTTCAAGTTTTCCAAAAGACGGGCTGGTAAAAGTGTCGGTTTTGTTGGTTTCGTCTCTATGACTCGTTTTATGACATTTTGAGTTTCCAAAACACTTGGTCAATATTTATTATGACATTTTTAAGTGTTTTAACATCTAAAATTCCCAATTTAGCCTTTGAGAGCCTAACTTGTCAAAATTAGGGTTTTCACGTTCTAAAAGCCACCGTTTTAACACTTGTTTTTCCTTAAAATATTATTTTCCATTTGTGGTCCTTGTGGTTGATTTTCAACACATAATATATCTTGTTTACTGTCTAAATCAGTTTGTTCATGAGACCAAATTTCGAAAACATTAAGGCTTAAAGTTAGTGTATTGGGTTTTGTTTTCAAGATTTAAGTGTTCGAACTTTGAATCCGCAAAAATGTCTTTAGAATACTTGTTGCTTTTTGTTTAGGTTTTTGAGGTCTGAAAACATGTCATAATCCAAGTAATAGATTAGTCACCATAAAACCTAGTATTTGTAGGTTTTTGTACGAAGTTAAGCATCACGAGCTTGATGATTCGAGTTTTTCCATGTCTTTTAAGAAAATAGCATTTTGCAAGCCATCTTATGTTTGTTTTTGACATACACCACAAAATGCTTCAAATAAACCAAGATCTAGTTGTTAAAAGTAACATTTTTCACTAAATCTTTTAGGGTTTTGACAAAGCTTTAAATGAAGAATGTATTCATCATATTAAGTTTTCCTAAGTAATATAACATTAAACACATGGTTCGAATCCGAAAATAATTAAAGATATGCAAGTTAGTTGCATCAAAGTTAAAATTTTAAACAAAACACAAGGGTTTAACCCAAAGATCATCAATACTTACAAGGAATGACATAGATTTCATATATAAGTTACGATATATGAACAAGATCATGAAACAAGCAAAGGAATGGAAGGAAATCCTCACAAACAAGCTTCCAAGAACCGAAAATAACTTAGTGAGTGTTGAATGCTTCCAAGGTTAAGCTCCAACTCACTCTTGGACTGGATTCTTCAAGGAAAATGAGTGTTTGGTGCTAGGTTCTAGAGAGAGAGGCCAAAAATTTATAGAGAGTGGTGGTGGTGGTTTTCTAGAGAGAGAGGGATAGAGAGGGAGAGAGAAGAGAGAGAGAGAGAGAGAGAGAGAGAGAGCTAGTGTTCTTGTTTTGAATGAATGTGAAATGAGGATAAAGTGTTTAAGTATGGAGGCTAGAAGAAAAGGTTAGGGTTTTGTGGGTGTATAGAACTGGTTTGTTGGGAGGTTCAAGGATTTGGGGTGCTTAGTTTCGGTTAAATGAAAACCGATGAGGGTGTGGGGTTAGGTTCTAGGAGAAGCATGAGGAAGAGGTAGGTGGTTGCGGTTTTGAACTTACATGCACATGGATGGGGTCTAGTCCATGGGTGCCGATCGGTTTAGGACAAGAAGGGAGGGAAAGTTTGAATGGTGTTGGGTTATTGGGAGCCTAAACCCAATGGTTAATACATCATTATACTAGAGGGGACAAACTTACTCCTAATCATGATGTTTAAGAAAAAGTGTGCAAGCACGGAGAGTCTAGGATGTGATGCAAATGTGTAAAGATGGTTTTGGTTAGAGACTAGGTAGGGAGGAGGTTAGGTAATCGGTTGGAGCAGCTAATTAAGAGGAGATGGGTCTGAACGGGGCAAGTCGATGATGGTGGTTGACGTGCATGACTGAGCCATGTAAAGGTGGCGGGTCGTGGGTCATATCTAAACGGGTCGGGTGAACGGATGAATGAGTTTCAGGTTTTAAGCCGTGTACGACCTCATTGATCCTATTGACCAGAACTGAACCTAATTGGTTCTAATTTAGCCTAAGTGGTCCTAATTGACCCTCATTGAGCCTAATTGACCCTATTTGGTACTTATTAGTCCTAATTGACCCTAAATCCCTAATTGGTCTTCATTGGTCCTAATAGACCTAATTGAACCTAAATTGGTCCTAATTGACCATAATTGGTCCTCATTGGTCCTAACTGAGCCTAATTGATCCTAATTGGTCCTAATTGAGCCTAACTAGTCCTCATTGAGCCTAATTGACCCTGATTGGTCCTCACTGATCCTAATTGACCCAAATTGGTCTTCATTGGTCCTAATTGACCCTAATTGAACCTAATTGGTCCTAATTGAGCCTAATTGGTTCTTATTGACCCTCATTGAGCCTAATTAACCCTAATTGGTCCTTGATTTAATGCGTTCTTCTACTTCGGCTTTGATCGATTTCTCCCGATTGAAGCTTCTGTGATTCTTGGATCATGACTAGATCCTCGGATCGTGTAAACAAATGGAGTTGCTCTTCTAGCAATTAAGGGGATCCTCCTGATCCTGGTTCTATTGATAAGCTTGGGGGAAATGTTCGTAAAGGTAATTCGAAATCTGATGATAAGGATAACTTGATTTTAAGGGTTTACAAGCTGAGCAGGTGGAAATGGTTATTGCGATGAATGATGACATTAGATTTGAGCTGGAATCTGCTGATCGGTAAGGGAGTTCTAGTGGTGCCCATCCTGTGGTGCTGGTGAATGATGTGGAACCTCCGATCTCAGAACTTATTGATGTAAGTATTTCGTATGCTCAGGATATGCATGTTGATTTAGCTAAAGTAAAGACTGCGGATAGTTTGTTGGGTCCTGATCGTGAGATGGAGCCTACGATTATGGAAATTTTGTCTAATCCATCGGATGTTGATGAACAACGTATATTTATGTAAAACACAGTAACGATCTTGCTAATGCATGGTTTAACCGGATTTGGTAACAAAGATGTAAATAAACTTTTCGTTTATTGATTTCCAAGCTCAAACACACTAGAGAGAGATTACAGGTTACACCATAGAAAACACACAGTTAAAAGCTCTTTAACCTCGATAACTACTCTCTCTAACTGAGCTAAAACTATTTATATAAATTTTGTCCAGCGGACCAACTAACCAGCGTACCAGATGGTCCGGCGTACCATCTGGTCCGCCACTGGTCCGCTGAGACCAGAATACACAAACTTCTCTATTACATAACAAGACCTAGCACTAGACAACAAAACTTGTTCTAACAAACTCCCCCTTGTCTTGTGCTAGTCTTCAAAAACTTTCGTCTTTAATTCTTCATCCATCTTTTCTTCATCTTCATTTCCAAATAAATTGAAACCTCCAGAATGATCATCAGAAGAAAAATTTACATACACCTTCGGATCATTTGGATATTCTTCAGCCGTCATATCTTCAACTTCAACAGTCTCTTCTTCATAATCTACATGATCATCTGAATTTTCTTCTGTATAAGGATCAGCAAACTGAACATTATCCACATCATCCACATTTAACGCAAAAATAGCAGCTAATTGCTCCTTTGAATATGAATTGATAAATTCTCCTTCTTTCAATTCAACCCTGTACACCAGAGTTATATCATACACGTCTTTTTCTGACGACTCCCCCTGAGTTGTAGATGGTCCAGCAGCAGCAGAAGATACTCCAGCCGCACCAGTACCAGAACCACTACCACCAACTCCTCCTTCAGGGTCTGGATCCTCATTCAGATATTTCAAAACATCATCATCATCTTTACAACTTTCCTCAGGATCTGGTCGCCTCTCCCCCTGAGCAGGTAAAGCTTTGAGCCAGAGATTTAACTGCTCACCCAGTGAAAGTGATAATTGTTGTAACTTGGCAATCTCACGATTCTTTTCCTCATCTCTAGATTGCAAACTGGCAATTTCACGATCTTTAGATTGATCTCGAGAAACCAATTCCTTTACTAAATTCTTTAATCCTCTGATTTCATCTGCCTGCTGACGATTCGTTGATTCTACGCATCGAGTCTAGTTTGATTAATTGCCAGCTTCAGATCAGTAGAAGAAATGGTTGACGCTGTAGAAGGTGTTGTAGTAGAAGCAGAAGCAGTAGTTGATGCAGAATCAGAAGGTCGTCTGATAATCAGCTTTCGTACTGGTGGATTACTCGAGCTTTGAACATTTACAGACTTTGTGGTTGGTTGTACAAGTATAGAAGACGGAGTAGACACTTTCTGTTTCTTACTTGGTGGAGTAAGCCCTGACTCTCTGGCATCAGCAAGAAAAGAACCTTGCTTTACTGAAACATTTGGCCGATCCATTCGTTTAAAACGCTTGCCAGTACCCACCATAGGAGCTTTGCCTTTATCCACTGTCTTAGTCTTTGCAACAGGTTCCTCCAAAACATGAGTATATAATGGATCATCATTTTTATCCTCAACCTGTTTGGTTCTAGTCTCATACATTGAAGTATCCAGATTCTGAGACTTTAAGTAGGCAATGTGTGCCTTAGAACCTTTCTTCACTGGAATTTCTCTGGTATTATGCAAAATTGTGACATAATCACCAGAATCAGAATCATTGTCAGCCGAAGACCAATCGGTATCATTTTCAGAAACACCAGCATCACCAACTATATCATCAGCTAGAGTATTAACAGCTTCAGGTTCAGTAACATTCTCTGGAATAACTTGCTCGGGTTGTTCTTGTTGTTGCACAGGTTGCTGATCTTGTGCTATCGGTTGTTGTACATTTTGTGCTTGATTTGCTTGAACTTCAGGAATTTCTTCTTCATTTTCTGCAATCTCAACGGGAAAACCGTTATCATTATACTCTAATTCATCATCTGAACTATCAGGATGTTTTGCATCACCATCAGCCGGAGCTACATAGTCTGGAGTAGCAAGATGACCAATCAGCCTTTTCACCGGAGGAGGAATATTGTTTCCTTTTCTCTTTTGATACACTGGAAGTTTTCCAACCGCAACTTGGTTCATATACTTCATTACCAAAATAGCATTCTGATTCTTCGGAAGGTTTGGATGAAGTTCATTCAAGATCATTTGTACGAACCGCGGATACATAATACTCTTCACTTGTTTTGTCAATATGTTCTCCTTCATATAACTGAAAATCCACCCAGAGAAATTGAACTGCCTATTCAGCACTAAAGCCGCAAAGAAAGATAGAACTTTCAAATCAAATTCCTCTTGACCTCTAGTACGATTTCCAAAACATTTGATAATCACGTGCATCAGGTACTTGTACGGAGGACTCAAATTGGCCTTGAGATACCATGGAACATATAACTGTCCATCATATTTTATCCTTCGCAATAAGGCAATCAAATCTGCTTCGTTAAATTCTGTTGGAAAATCTGCTTGATCGTTCAATCTCAACACTCGTCGAACATCACCTTCAGAAATAATAACATATGTTTAAAGAATTCTTGCACGAATGACTGAAGGCTCTACAGAACAGTCTACTTGTGCTGTGTTCCAAAACATCATCAGTATATCTTTGTATGGTGTACATTCATGAGTAGCAGCATAGTAAATCCTCGATCTTCTCATAAGTCAAAAATACCCAGAAAATGAGGTCTCCAACGAGCTGAAGCATCGAGAAACGCACAAACATTATGTTCGCTGTTTGATTTAAAATCTGCCATATCTGGAAAAATCACAAATACAAACATCTATTAAAATCATAAGATATAAGCAAAATTACTTACGACCCACTTCAATTTTACTTGAAACACTCAAACGGTTAACATTTTTTGAAAATTTGATCAACGGACCATTTGCGGACCAAAATTAGTCACGCGGACCATGTGGTCCAGCGGACCAGATACATTGGCCGCGTACCAGATAAAATCATCTGGTCCGGCGGATCATCTTGCGGATCAAATTAGTCACGCAGACCATCTGGTCCGGCGGACCAGAATGTTGACCGCGTATCAGATTTAGTCAAACGGACCAGACATGGACCAATTCAATTTTGGTTCAAAAGTGGTCCGCCGCGGACCATTTGGTCCGGCGGACGAACAGTTAACCGAAGAGTCTTTTGCAAATTTGACACACCAAATGGTTTTTGTTTTGAAATCGAAGCATAAGAATGTGTTCTAGACACAATTCCGACCCAGTACATGTATTTGAAACCGGTTAAAACCAACAACAACCCATTTAACCCTCTCTATCAAGTTTTTGCGAAAAACCCGAGACTAAAAACTTAAAAATTTCACAAATTAAACAACCAAAGCGCAAATGAAGACCATCAATAGATGCGGAATTGAAGCACCTACCTGTAACTTCAAAAATCACGAGCAACAGTTCATTATCCAGAGAAAAATCGCATAAAAACCAGATATGTGTGTGTTTTAGGTGTTTTTGGAAAAAACTGATGGTCCGCGGGTTATGAGAAACCCCGGATCAGATTGATCTATATATATCTAATGTGGTCCGCCGAGTGTACCATATGGTCCGCCGGACCACATTAAAGACCATTTTGCCCCATAATCCTTAATTCTCACATTTTGCACCCAAAACTTCACCGTTTTCAAATTTTAAAACATGATGAGCTGATTTTAGCATCGATTGTGGTTCTTTTATCAATAATGAGCCATATCCGAATTCAGTCGATCGAAAATAAAGCAGAATAAAAATCTTTTTGACTTTTCTCAAATTTATATCAAAACACACCTAAAATCTTTTTGATTTTCCGAACTTATGCCAAAACTCACCAAAAATCTTTTTGAAATTTTCTGAAATAACAACAATATGAAAACAAGAAATTTAAATGCGATAATTTATGATTTTGTGAGAAAGATCACAACGTGAGATCATATCAGTGAGATGCACTTAACACATTTCAATTTCAATCTATTCAGCATGCAAGTCAAGCAGTTCACGAATACAGCATTTTCATATTTATTTCAGTCAAATCAAATCAATGTTTACTGCTTTCTGATATGAATTAGGTATATTTATCATGCGTAGAAATCATGGTACCCACAAATTCAAGCAATTTGAGAATCTGATTTATTCTCTTTTTGTCTATTTTCACTTTTCTTTTATTCATCCATTAATATTTACAGATGTAAGTCGTTCGTAGTGTTTCATGTAAAAAGAAAGCAGAACCCTAAACAAACAACAATCAGGTCGATCTTTCGATACGCAGAGAAAGTCCGATTGTTTAGGAAAATAAGAAAATAAAAACAAGTCGAAATTGTATAACTCAACAACAATCAGGTCGGTACTTCCGTACACGCAGAGAAAGTCCGATGAGTTATACGAAACACCAAGAAAAATAAAGCAGAACGTCAAACGAACAACGATCAGGTCGATCTTTCGATACGCAGAGAAAGTCCGATCGTTTGACAAAATAAAGAAAATCAAACAAGTTTAAATCTTTCAAAAGAACGCATGCATACACTAGAACACTTACTTATTCTGTTTTTGCATTTTTCCACCTTTTATCAAGATTACTCAAACACAAGAACTATGTTACACCACTAATTTCAAGCAAGCATTATCTTTATATCATACTAGCAAATATCAGATATTGATTAACACATTCAATGAAACATACAAGAACCTACAGCCTTTCAATCTAGTTTATCAATGGTCAGTAACATTCACCGATGTACCATCATTTCTCACAAGGTTGGATCACATTTCTCAATTTTGTATTTTTCAGATTTGTTTTACGTTTTTGGATTTTCCAATTTTTTTATGCTTTTTCATGTTTCAATACAGAAAAACACACACAATTCACACTATTTTTTTTTTGTATTTTTCATATTAATCTCCCCCTAAAAAGCAGAAAACTAAAGAAAAACAGTAAAAACAAAAAATTGATCAACTGAATTAGACGGCATCCAGCTTTGTAATCCCATTAATTTGCAACAAAAATTTAAAACGAGTTTTGTCAAAAGCTTTTGTAAACAAATCAGCTCGTTGAAAATCTGTATGAATCTTTTGCAAATCAATTAATTTCTTTTGTTAGCAATCCCGGATAAATGATATCTGATATCAATGTGCTTAGTTTTGGAATGCTGAACGGGGTTTTTCGTGATCGAAATAGCAGCTGAATTATCAATAAAAATCGGGGTAGTTAAAAAATTCAAACCATAGTCGCGTAGCTGCTGTTGTATCCACAAGACTTGAGAACAACAACTAGAAGCAGCCACATATTCTGCTTCTGCAGTAGATGTTGCAACTGAGGTTTGCTTCTTGCATTGCCAAGAGACCAATCTCTCCCTCAAAAACTGACATCCAACGGTAGTTGATTTAAAATTGATCTTGCACCCACCATAATCCGAGTCAGAGTATGCTGATAATTCAAACTTATTATCATTAGGATACCAGATACCAAGATCTGGATTACCCTTCAAATAAGCAAAAATCCGTTTGACCGCTAGCATATGTGAATCTTTCGGAGCCGCCTGATACCTAGCACACAGACAAACAGCAAACATTATATCAGGACGAGATGCGGTTAAATACATAAGAGAACCAATCATAGCTCTAAACAATGTCGGATCTACAGATGCACCGGATTCATCTGGTTCGTTACCATGTGAAAACTGAAGTGGAGTACTAGGAATCCGAACATCGCCAATTTTGAATCGAGTCAACACGTCAGACACATATTTTGATTGATGCAAAAATATGCATTTAGCAGACTGTTTAACTTGCAGACCCAAAAAGAAACCCATCTCTTCCATTGAGCTCATTTCAAACTTAGTTTGCATAACCCACTCAAACTCTTTGCATAAACTGTCTTTTGTGCTACCGAAAATAATATCATCAACATAAACCTGAACCAGCAACACATCTTTCCCGAACTTCTTTGAAAATAGAGTACAATCCACCGTGCCACGCTGAAAACCATTTTCGAGCAAGTGAGTTGAAAGAGTCTCATACCAAGCCCTGGGAGCTTGGTGAAGACCATATAAAGCTTTGTCGAGCTTGTACACTTTATCAGGAAAGTCTGGATCATAAAAACCAGGTGGCTGCTTCACATAAACCTCTTCACGAATCTTCCCATTCAAAAACGCACTCTTGACATCCATCTGATACACTTTGAATCTGTGATGTGCCGCGAAAGCAAGAAATATCCTGATAGCTTCAATTCGTGCAACAGGAGCATAAACTTCAATGAAGTCAATACCTTCAATTTGGGAAAAACCTTGAACCACCAATCGTGCCTTGTTTCTGACAATGACACCACGATCGTCTTTCTTACATTTAAAGACCCACTTTGTGCCACACGGTTCCTTAGAGTTTTTGGGTAAATCTACAAGATGCCAAACGCCCAACTTTGTAAATTGCTGCAACTCTTCTTGCATTGCTTCTACCCAAGAAGCATCCTCTAACGCTTTAGCAACATTAGAAGGTTCTACCTGAGATAGAAAACATGAGTGAAAAACTTCATTCTGAACCCCAGATTCTCTGATTTCGGCAATCAAAGCATCAACATTTTCTGCTAATTGATGTCGTGTATGAACTCCCGAAAAAGGATCTCCAATAATGTTTTCTTAAGGATGAATATTGTTAATCCTAAGAATTGTTGAATCAACAACTGCCTGAATATCTTCCAAAGGTGTAAGTTGGTTATTCACCGAAACACCAGATTAAGATTGTTTTAGAATTTCTTTGTCAGATTTGGACACAAGTTTGACAGGCTTTCTCTTATGAGTGCCCTTATTGTTATCAGATGAACCCTCAGCAAGCATAGAATAATCAAACACAACAGCTGGTTTGATCTCAGGTTCTGTTGGTCCTTTACCATGAACAATCGGTGGAGGAACTTAAGTACACCCTGATTCTTTGAGCACTTCTTTTAAATTTTCATCTTTGCAAAGGAAACTTGCAAAGGAAGATGAATTCTTAAAATTTTCTAGTTGTCTTTGAAGATCCAATATCTCAATGTTTAATTCAGAAATTTTAGAATTAGCTTCTGCAAGCTTTTTCTCACAAAAAATATAATCTTCAGTTTTGTTATTTAACTCAATTTTTGTGCTCAGAATCACGGCATGCTCACTTTTTAGTTCAGCTTTAACAGCCTCCCACCTTTGTTTGTAAATGGTGACATTTTCTTCTGCTAACATGTATTTATCATAATACATGACTTTCTCAGCAGAAAGTTCTTTCATTTGATTAGCAGTTGTCATGCAAAATTCACAGATATTAAAGTTAACCTGAATATCAGCCATAAAGGCTTGATGACCATCAGCAAAGAAATCTTCTCCTGGAAGATCAGGATCATCTTCAAAGGCTACATTTTTCTCTTCAGTGCATAGGAATGCAGACTCATCGGCACAATCTGCAGCCCAGTCATATGCTTCTCCGGTTTGAGATACCAAAGCTTTAGAATCTGAGTTTAATCCACCAGCAGCATTTGTATTTAAACTTGATGCATTACCACTGCTTCCTGATGCTTTGTTACTCTGAGCAACATATTTCTGATATAACTTCGAAGTCTCCTGTTTCTTTGCCGAGCTACACTCTTTTGCAAAGTGACCATAATTTTGACAATTGTAACATCTGAATTTGGATTTATCAAATCCAAGTTTACCTTCGGGGTTGAGATCTTTTATGCCATTTCTCTTCATAAACTTCTTACCTCTTCTGACAATCATAGCCATAGACCAATTGATATCCATCAATTCTAAATCATCGGGGTCTATTTGTTCATAGTCTTCATCGGTCAATTCAGCACTAGTCAATTTTCCTGCTATAACTCCATCATACGACGAAACCATCGCTGAAAATAGTGCCATAAAATCATTTGTTGTTTTAGCTGAAAAAGCACTTTGATTTGATGTTGGAATAGAGGATGATTGACTTGAATAAACCGGGTATGTCACTGCAGCTTTTTGAGTAAAAGTGTCACTTGAAGAACCCCGAGACATATTTGCTTGGCCACTTGAAGTATTTTCAACATAAAATGCAGTTGTTGGTGGATTTGAATTAGCTTTCACTTTTGCATGCATAGTAGATGCATTCTCACCAAAATATACACCCGGATTTTGAACTTGAGCTGGTTGAGTTTTAACTCGTTTCATGTCTAATTCCCGAGCCAGCAAGTTTCTTGTAAGATCATCATATGTAATGTCATCAAAACCCTTATCATGTGTCATAAGCAAGATATAACCTTCCCACGAATCAGGTAAAGCATCTAATAGCTTGTCCTTCAGTTCACCCGCTTCTTTACTCACTCCGACTATGTCAAGTTCACTTACCAAATGTGATAATCGGGAAATCAGATCATTAATAGTTTCATTTGGAACATGACAGAAATTGTCAAATTCTTTCAACAACACTATTTTCTTACTTTTCTTATATTGTGCATTTCCTTCACATCTGTGACATAAAGCATCCCATAAAGCCTTTGATGTTGAATGCATTTTGAATTGATGTAAAATATCTTTTGGTAAGGCCATTGATAAATTTGAATAAGCCTTCTTTTCCAATTTAAAAGCTTCTTTTTCAGCATCATTCATCTTATTGTACGGCTTTACTTGACCAGCCAATTCACCAGTTAGAAATTTTGGAACTTCATACCCATCCAACATTGGTGTCCATACCGTAACTTCCGTTACACCAATGTATGATTCGTAACGAGTTTTCCAATTATGAAAATCTTCAAATCTCATCAATTTCGGAACTTTGTTTGTAGTTCCTATCTCGTTATCATAATTCAGTATTGCTTGAACAGTTGAAGACATCGCTGCAAAAGCCTGGAACGGATCCATGATCGTTTACTCAAAAACTGTTCTGGCGGACCAAAATATCGACCTCCGGACCAGAATTTCGATTTCCGGACCAAATTCAAATGACCGGACCAAAGTACTGTTACGGACGAAAATGATCCACCGGATCAGATTACTAACGGACCAACTAGTACGCTAGAGTTACACTTGACGGACCAATCTTGTACGCTGAAACCGCTGTGGACCAGAATAAAACTGCCACGGACCAATTGATGAAGATTACCTACCGGACCACCCTCAGCGGACCACAATCTCGATGAAGATTAACGAGCGGACCAGATGTTCTTGACCCATACCAACACCGGACCACCAGCGGACCAGTGTAATTTTGAACAAATTTTATGATTCTCGGTTGTTTTCGCTTGTAATCAAAGCAGAACTCAACCAAATCGATCCAGGAGCATCTTGAACGTAAAAATCATACTGAATTGACGTGAAAATGAGACGAAATGATGAAATTCTTACCCCAAATGTCATTTCTCTCTCTAAAACCAAACAAACCGATCTGCAACCACAACAATCGAGCAAACCCACTCTGATACCACTTGTAAAACACAGTAACGATCTTGCTAATGCATGGTTTAACCGGATTTAGTAACAAAGATGTAAATAAACTTTTCGTTTATTGATTTCCAAGCTCAAACACACTAGAGAAAGATTACAGGTTACACCATAGAAAACACACAGTTAAAAGCTCTTTAACCTCAACAACTACTCTCTCTAACTGAGCTAAAACTATTTATATATATTCTGTCCAGCGGACCAACTAACTAGCGTACCAGATGGTCCGGCGTACCATCTGGTCCACCACTGGTCCGCTGAGACCAGAATAAACAAACTTCTCTATTACATAACAAGACCTAGCACTAGACAACAAAACTTGTTCTAACAATTTAGTAGGTTTCTGGCTGTGGAATTGCAAAAACGAAGTGGGGATAAAGGTAATGGGGATGATAGGATGGGTAATGAAGTGGTTTATTCGGATAGTAAGATTAATGATGTTGGAATTGAAAATAAGGGAGGTGACACTGTTCTGCCTGATATTAATGACAATCCTATAGCTGAAGACACCAATAATTTGCTGAATAGGGTTGCTGATCCAGGTATTAATCTGTTATGTGTTGGGGATTATGAGTACCATTTAGCTTGTGCAAAATTGCTTGCTAATGCTCATGTTAAGCAAGTGAATAATTTCTTTTCGAAGTCTGATCCTATTCTTATAAACTTGGCTAAGCATTTGAGATTCATGTTTAAACGCAAGCACATTGACAGAGCTGAGATTATTAAGAATTCGGCTAAGATCATGCTTGATTTGGATGGTGAGGCTAAATTTTTGTGTTCCCGTGGCTCAAAAAAGAATTAAAAGGATGAACCCAAGGCCTGTTAAAATAAATAAGCATCAGGGGATTGGGGTGAATGGTAGGAAATTGATTAAAGTAAGTGCACCCAAGAAGGAGAATGGTATTCCTGAGCAGACTTTGCCTCCATTACTACATGCTAGTTAAATTTGGTAAGTCTACTCCTCCCAAAAATGGTGTGGACTCTAAAGATAATAGCATGAAGGTTATTTGGGCTCAGATGAAAAAGGCTAAGGAGGCTATTGGGGAGAATACTTCTAAACTTGTTAAGAAGTTTCAGTGTGATGGGTTTAAAGAATCCGTATTGGGGTCGGTTCCTGCTGTCAGAAAGTTTGTTTTTGAAATGGGTAAGGATATTGAGCAAGGTATGAGCAAAGAAAAAAGTTCTTATGTTGTTGTTACTACAGAGCAGAGAGAACAACTTCAGTTTTGTCCACATATGGTATTAGATACAGGTGAGAAGGTTGTCATGTTAAAAGCTGAGATTCTGGTACAAACAAAGCAGTTATTTAGAAAACATCTATATGGTCATTTTGTGGGAGTAATTTTTCCTTGGCTTTTGTTAGGTTCAGTTTATTTAAAATGTGGAAGAAGCAGGGCATTGTTGACATTCAAACCAATGGGGCGGGTATTTTTCTGTTTAAGTTTGGTTCTACTGCTGGAATGAAGGCTGTTCTTGAATCTGGGCCATGGGTGGTTAATAATGTTCCTTTATGTATAAAACAATCGGAACTGACAGTTGCACCGTTTGTTAAGTACTAATCATGATAATTGTGCAATTTTAGTGTTCATATGTGTATTACTTGTGAATATAGATGACTACGCGAAACTGTGTGTTTGCAGGTTAAAATGGGCCAAAACAAGCTAATTAGAAGTACTAAGAAGTTGGGAGGAAGTTTGAGCAAGTTCAGGCAATCAAAGACAAAGGAAAAATGAGAGCATCATGTGGCCAGCGTAAGCTACGCCACCACCGTAGCTTACGGTGGTGGCTAGCCCTCAAAACTGCCACCGTAGGCTAGCATCATGCCAGCGTAAAGGAAGCAAAAGCCACCGTAAGCTACGTTGGCCAGCGTAGCTTACGGTGGAGGTTGGTTACAGCCCGTAAAAACTCGAAAAAAAGGTTTTTTTGGAGAGTCTTTTATAGGGATTCGGAGAGGGGACGGTTGGAGACGAACGAGAGACCATCTTGGGCGTTTTTAGAGCAAGGAAAGAGTGGAGAAACATAATTCTAACATCGGATTTGTTGGCGAATCATCAATGACAATCATCATCATCCTAGTTGCAATCGATTTCGTCATGATTGGCTAGTCGTTTGTGTTCTTCTTGAATGTAAGATTTCAATGTAAACAACAATATTGATGTATTTGATTCTAGAATAGTGATCTAAGCATTCGATGCTTTTCACTATTATGTTTTTGTGATTGTTCGTAACTTTTAGTATTATGCTTAATTGAATTTTGCAAACCATACGTTCTTGATGCCATTGGCAATTGAGATTTAGTGGATAGGAATTTGGTTGGTATCTATACTGATTGATCATCGGGTGACAACCTTGCGTTGGTAACCCGAGTGCTCTGTTCCCTTTTATCACGATAATCACAGTCACATGAATCATATATATGTGGTTCTTTCTAGTTGCATCATTGTTGTTTGTTTACATGGAATTCTGATATTCGAGAGGATCACCTTTGTTTGATTGTTAAGAAAACCAAAAAGTTTAGATTATTACTCAATTTCTAGTTGTTAATTTAGTATCCATTTGTCAAAATCAACTTATCAAACACAACCTTTTGCCACTTTCAAATTCAAGGTCTCAATTTGGTGTAATTTTAGTCATTGAAGTAGCACATACTCCACAATCTCCCTGTGTTCGACACCCGCTTACCACTATCTAAATTAGTGTAAGTGGGTTTATTTTTGAGTGGGACCTCGACCTCACGTCAAATTTTGGCGCCATTGCCTGGGAGAAGTGCGCAGCATGTGTTCTTTAGTAGTAATTGTTTGTTTGTTTGTCAGTTTTATGCTGGGTTGTGTTAGTGTGCAGGTACCCATAGGTGCATGCGTACTAGGAAGTCACAATCATCATCACCATTACTTTTTGATCGAGAAGTCGAGAAGGCGTGTAGGAGGAACCGAATTCTACATCGAGAAAACAAAGTTGTTGGATTACCGAGTACACAAAGCAAAGTCATGGAGGCATAACGTGATCTTGAAAAGCAACCAGTGGACACATCCGTTTCACCTTCTGATCCACAAATACCACCAACCAATCTTCCACCTACTTCAAACCCTTCCCCGTTCACTCTATTCACATCATCTAGCACTACTTTAACAAGTTTGCCCGAATCTACTCCATCCAGTTTTGCAACTTATTCAGGCATTCCATCTTTTGGCCAATTTTACCCATCTTATGGGCAATCATCTCAACAGCCACTGTTTCAGCAAAACCCACTTATAACCCATACCACCTCAAGTCAACCATCAATATTTACTAATCCAAGACCTCACCAACAAGGTCAAGTGAGATTCCAATAACATACACGTATTCCGTTCGTGGAGGGACAATATGGAGGATATGGTGATGATTATGAAGGCAGGTATGAAGAGTATGAAGAGGGGTATGAAGTAGAGGGTAATGTGAATCAAGGGGTTACTCAAGAAGAATTTGCATTCCAACATAGACAACCGGTCGGTCAAGTTCAACAAGGGTATGTTAGACCCCCGGTTGTGCCAAGACAGCAACCACCTCCAGCTCAAAGGCAAGCACCATAGCAAAGGGTGCCACAACAAGCTCAACCTCAAGGTCCTCCCCAAGGCCCACCACCACCACAAGGAGCACCAATACCGGTCCCAAGACGACACAATTGTGATGCAAATAAAGGGATTGAGTCACATTTTAGATCCATCATCACACATAATCCATCACTGGTAGTAGTTCCTCAAAATCAGGAAGGGCGAACGTTTGAGGTGAGGACCAATGCATTGCAAAGTTTACCCAAGTTTCATGGGTTGGCAACGGAGGAGCCCTACTTTCACCTTGAGGCATATGATTCTATATGCAACACCATTGGAGGGCAAGGTTTTTCGCCCGATGCAGTCAAGTTGGTACTTTTTCAGTTTTCTTTGGAAGATAAAGCCAAAAGATGGTTTCACACATTGCCATCCGCATCTATATATACATGGGCTGAAATTCAACAAAGGTTTTTGGATGAGTTCTACACCAATCAGAAGACAAGTGATGCTAGAAGAAACTTATGAAACTTCCAACAACAACAAGGAGAGCTTTTTCATGAAGCTTTTGACCGATTCAATTTGATGTTGAAGAATTACCCTCACCATGGGATCGATTTGTGGGATCTATTGAACGCATTCCATGAGGGATTGACACCTGAGGATGCTCGTGACTTGATGTCCATCTCAAATGGCACATTTGGTACAAATTATGAGCAAGATGATTGGGCATATTTAGAGCAAATGTCGGTGACATCAAAGAGAAAGGCACAATCTTCGAGGAGGACTAGACATGCCATTGGTAGATCACATGTCCAAGCTGTAGCTGATGAACCTGTTCAAGCACCTAATCAAGTCTATGATTTATGTGCAACTTGCAATGAATTGGGGCATTCGGCTAATCAATGTCAAGTTTTTCACGAGCAATTTGAAGAAGTCAATCAAATTCAAGGTCAAGGAGGGGGTGGTAGGAACTATAACATGAACTCAAACACCTCCACTCAGGATTGCGTAACCATCCATACTTCCGGTATGGCAATTCAACAAATCAATCCAACCCGAACTTCCAAGGTACCAACCAGTCCAATGTGGCACCTCGTCAACCTTATGTAAACCAAGGCAACTTCCGGGGTGGCAACAATCAAGGATATCAAAGGCAAGTTCAACAGGGTAATGAGCCAAGTGGATCATCGGTACCGGGGACTTCAAGTGGAAATGAAGTTATGGATGTGCTCAAGACTATGCAACAAGAGATGCACAAGAGGAATCAAATGGATGATGAAAGGCTTCGGAAAGATGAGGTACGTGACAAGGCTATTCATTCTTTGACTACTCAAATGGGTCAACTTCCGAGCGACACCAAGGTAAATCCTTCTCATACTACTAGAAATGTTCAAATTAATCAAGTAAGTGCATTGAGAAGTGGGAGGGAATACAAGAGTGGTCCACCATCCGATTTGGTTGATGGTGTGGTGGAATATGTGATGAGTTAGGAAAGTAGTGATGAGGACATTTCACCCATACAACCTAAAAAAACTGTCACTTTTCAAAAACCTTTAGAAAAACCGGGTTAAACACAAATTTCAAATAATCAAACCAAGGATGTGGAACCTACTCCGGTTCCATTTCCTTTGGCATTACGTGACCCGAGTAAGAAAAATGTGATTTCAAAGAGGGGTCCTCAAAGTGAGGAAATGTGGGAGGTTTTCAAGCAAGTCAAAGTGAATTTACCTCTACTAGAGGCAATTAAACAAGTTCCCACATATGCAAAGTTTTTAAAAGAGTTGTGCACCCAGAAAAGGCAACAAAAAGTGCCTAAAAGAGTTGACCTAACTGAAAGGGTGAGTGCATTTTTGAAAGGGGCTCTTCCCCCTAAACTTCAAGATCCGGGGGTGCCTTTGATTAATTTACAAGTTGGGGATTTTCAAATGACGAGGGCGTTGTTGGATCTTGGAGCCAAGGTGAGCATTCTTCCGGGGAGCTTATATGACCAATATGATTTTGGTCCATTGAGACGTGTTGACACCACCGTTGTCCTTGCTGATTTGACTCATAAGCTTCCCCGAGGGGTTTTTCGGGATGTGATTGTTAAAGTTGAAGAATTCTACTACCCGGTTGATTTCCTAGTGTTGGATTATGCAACGGGTAACATCAATCACCAACAGAATGTTATTTTGGGTCGACCATTTTTAAATATTGCTCATGCTATTATTGATTGTCGATTTGGTACGGTTGATATGACTTTTGGTAATAGGAAAATGCGCCTTAATGTGTTTACTAACATTGCTAATTCTTTGAGTGGTGATGAGTGTTTTATGGCAGATTTGATGGATCAATGTGAACCATATGTTTATGATGACGATGTGGTGGAAGTTTGTGTTTGTGATAGCTCTGAACAGGTGCACCTCAAAGGCTTGGAGGAAGAGGAGAGAATATTGGAGCTTATGGTCGTGGAAGATGGAAGACCACCATGGACTCATCAAGTGGAGAGCTTACCAATCGGAGTCCATTCAGACAACAAGCCATCATTAGTTTGCCCACCCAAGGTAGAGTTGAAAGAGCTACAAAAACATTTGAAGTATGCATTTTTGGGTGAGGACGAGACGCTTCTAGTCATCATTGCATCTAATTTGGAGGAGGCTCATGAACAACAACTATTGGGTGTATTGAAGGCTCACAAGGCGGCGATTGGTTGGACAATTGCCGATCTCAAAGGTATTAGTCCTTCCATTGTTATGCATAAAATCATTACAGATGAAGCTGCCAAACCAACAAGAGAGACTCAAAGGAGACTGAATCCAAATTTGCGGGAGGTTGTGAAGAAGGAGGTCATCAAGTGGTTGGATGCCGGGATTATTTATCCCATTTCGGATAGTGCATGGGTAAGCCCTACACAAACAGTGCCAAAGAAATCCGGCATTCAGGTAATCAAAGATGAAAAAGGTGAGCAAATTTCCACTCGGCCGGTAACCGGGTGCGGGTATGTATTGATTATAGGAAATTGAATGTTGCCACCTCAAAAGACCACTTCCCTTTACCTTTTATTGACCAAATCATTGAAAAACTTTCAGGTCAAAGATTTTATTGCTTTTTAGATGGGTATTCGGGGGTACAATCAAGTGGCAATCCACCTCGATGACCAACACAAAACCACTTTCACTTGTCCCTATGGCACTATTGCCTTTAGGAGGATGCCCTTTGGTTTGTGTAATGCCCCGGCCACTTTTCAACGATGTATGATGAGTATTTTTTCAGACATGGTCAGGGAATCACTGGAGGTCTTTATGGATGATTTTTCCATATTTGGGTCAACATTTGAGTCGTGTCTTGGTGAATTGGAAAAGGTCTTGAAACGATGTGTCAAAACAAATCTTGTCCTAAGTTGGGAGAGAAGTCATTTTATGGTCCAAGAGGGCATTGTCTTGGGTCATGTGGTCTCAAGTCGGGGAATGGAAGTGGACAAGGCTAAAATAAAAGTGATCTCATCATTGCCACCCCCGAAAAATGTCAAAGGGGTGAGATCATTTTTGGCACATGCCGGTTTCTACCGGAGATTTATTAAAGGTTTTAGTGTCATTACTAAACCATTGTGTAATTTATTATTAAAAGATGTTCCATTTAACTTTACTAATGAATGTTTGCAAGCTTTTGATGTTTTGAAGGAACATTTGGTGCAAGCTCCCATTTTGCAACCGCCGGATTGTATTCGACCATTCGAGATTATGTGTGACGCAAGCGATTGCGCAATTGGAGCAGTTCTTGGTCAAAGAGTGGATAAGAAGCCGGTGGTCATATATTATGCAAGCAAGACATTGTCGGAGGCACAATTGAATTACACCACAATGGAGAAAGAGTTGTTTGCGGTGGTATATGCTTTGGATAAGTTTCGGTCTTACATTTCGGGAAGCAAGGTGGTGGTATACTCTGATCATAGTGTTGTTCGCTACCTAATGGAGAAGAAAGATGCCAAACCTCGATTGATCCGGTGGGTTCTCTTACTACAAGAAGATGATTTAGAGATCCGGGATAAGAAAGGTTGCGAGAATGTGGTGGCGGACCACCTCTCCAGAATCCCCTTAGAAATCATTGATGATACGAGAGAAATTAATGAACAATTTCCGGATAAGCACATCTTAGCAATCTCAACCGCACCGTGGTATGCTCAGTATGTTAACTATTTGGCCACGGGTGCGATGCCAACACATTGGAACAAGAGAAGAAGACAACAATTTTTGGCCCAAGTCAAGCAATACATTTGGGATGAACCGGATCTATTCAAAATTAGAGCGGATCAAGTTATTCGAAGGTGCATTCCCGAATCCGAGGTTTAAGATATGTTAGCCCATGCCCAGTCTTCTGCTTGTGGGGGTCATTTTAGTGGTCAAAAGATAAGATATCGAGTTTTGACTTGTGGTTTTTTTTGGCCAACAATTTTCAAAGATGCTTGCGAGTATGCCCGAAGATGTTTAATTTGTCAAAGGATGGGTAGTATTTCCAAGAGGGATGAGATGCCACTACAACCAATTTTAGTGGTCGATATCTTTGATGTGTTGGGCATCGACTTTATGGGCTCATTTCCTAATTCCAATGGGTGCTTATACATTTTGGTTGAGGTTGACTATGTGTCCAAATGGGTGGAGGCAATTGCAACAAGAACAAACAATCATTCGGTAGTATGCAAGTTCGTCCAAGCCAACATTTTTGCAAGATTTGGGATTCCAAGAGTGTTAATAAGTGATGGAGGCTCACATTTCAAAAATTTCAAGTTTGGATCTTTCTTGAAGCGATATGGAATCAATCACCGAGTGGCCATACCTTACCATCCACAAACTAGTGGCCAAGTAGAAGTGTCAAACCGGAAAATCAAAGAAATTCTCATGAAGACGGTTCACACTGACCGGAAGGATTGGTCCATGAAACTTAACAATGCATTGTGGGCTTACCGAACCGCATACAAAACACCAAATGGAACAAGTCCATATCGACTCGTTTATGGAAAGGGATGTCATTTACCGATGGAGTTGGCACATCGAGCGTTGTGGGCTATCAAAAATGTTAACTTGGACTATAATGATGCCGGAGGGTTGAGGAAGCTCAAATTATGTGAATTGGAAGAAATTCGAGATGAAGCGTATGAGTGTGCATCCGCCTACAACGACAAATTGAAGAAGGTACATGATGCAAAGATTAGGAAAAGGTCTTTTGAGGTAGGACAAAAAGTATGGCTTTATAATTCAAGGATGAAGCTCTTTCCGGGCAAGCTCAAAAGCAAATGGATGGGCCCGTATGTGATTACAAGAATTGGAAATTTTGGTGATGTGGAGATCGAAGATATGCAAGACCAAATCAAGCAAACGGTTAATGGTCATCGGTTGAAGCCATACTTGGAGGGTCAAGACATCAACATGCTTAACGTGGACAAAGTGAGCTTTCTTCTCAACTCACTTGATGATAAAGCAAATTGAGGCGGACCGAAGTCGACTGGCGACTTAACTCTCAGTTCTGTACAGGTTTAGTTCATCTTTAGTTTTGTTTGTTTTGAGTTTTCTTTGGGATAGTGTTAGGGACAACACAAGTTTCCCATTGGGGTGGTCCTTTTGGTTACTATTTCTTTTTAATATTTCTTTCTTTTCATTTTAATGTTAGTTTGTGACTTTTTATAAAAAAATAATAAAATAAATAAATAAATAAATATTTCGAAATGATAAAAAATACAGTATTCACCGTAGCTTACGGTATCACCGTAGCTTACGGTGGGTTGGTTCTACCTGACTCCAGCCTTGTGTTGGCCTACGGTGCAACAAAAACCACCCAGAGCCATCGTAGCTTACGGTGTCCACCGTAGCTTACGGTGGAGCCTGGAATGTCGACAGAGAACAGGGTGCAGAAAGGCTGCGAATTTTGTTTTTTGTTTTTGTTTTCTGAATTGTTTTAGCATATAAAAAAAAGAAACATCTCAACAACAAAAAGGCAGACATCGACCCTCACCACCATCCATTCTTCATCTTACTTTCTTTTCTTCTTCCTCCCCTCTCAAGAACCCTAATTCTCCATAGCCACCATTCTCTCAAATCTTAACCAAATCAAGTGATTCTTGAGCCTAACCTGAGTGGATTTTTCGAGAGGATTCATAAGTTCCACTTAGTTTCCTCTGATTTGGTTGTTTGGTTTGACTTTCTGGGCTTTTCAAGTCCGAAAATTTCAACACTTTTTGTGTTTTTTTTTTAGCATTCTTCTATTGTTGTGCACAAGAATTCATCTTTCACCAATCAACACTTCAAAGGTATGATCTTTCCTCTATTATGTGTGTTATGCATTGTTAAAGAGGTATAGGCTCAATTTTCTTGTGATTTCTAGTTACCCACTTGCTTGTGAGTTATGAACTTGATGTCTCATTGTTGTTAGTATGCTACATTGTAGTTATGGTTGTGAATTTTGGAGTATGAATTGACAAAAATGCAGAATTTTTGTTGGAAAAGTTACAAAATCTTGGCCTATTTTTGGCTCATGACTTTACTAGTGATTTGAATGCGAATTGTTAAAAACACTCACAACCATAGTTACAAGCAAGTGTGGGGATTGGTTAATGATTGATTTTGAATATTAATGTGTTTAGTTGTTGATTTTGTTCATGAGTGTAGATGAAGAGAATTTTCAGGGGCAAAGGGAAGGAACCAGCTGGGTCCTCTAGCAACCCAGAGCCTGAAGCTCAAAGGCAGAGAAGAGAAACTCAAGAACGAGAGGCAGCTGAGGAAGTTAGGGGCCTGGTAACATATAAATGGAAGTCTGGATCATTGTCTCAACAACCCAAAAATTTAAGAGAGGAATTCTTTCGAACCAAGATGAATTCCCTAAAGGATAAAACCACCGGGTTTCTTTATGAAAAGGATGTACCAGAAAAGGACTTCAAGCCCTTTGGTGTTATCAAACAGTTCAAAGCATTGGGTTTGGAAGCAGCTTTGAAGACTTATGATAGAGAGAGTAAGTGCTTGTATATGGATGAAATTGAGGATTGGGTGGCTACGTTAATGCTACATGTGGGAACCTCTCCATCAAAGGTGAAGTTGGAAGGATGGGTGAACGATACCAAGGTGACAATGTCTTTCGATACATTGAATTCAATTGCTAAGTTTGATAGCAAGGGGTCCAACAAATACGTGTATCCCGATCTAAATGATCTTTACTTTCAACCGGAGAAACATCCAACATGGAATATGATGCTTGATGAGCTATTTGTGGCTGGTGCAGATAGGGGGAGTCTTCATCGAAAAGAGTTGAAGTTGAAGCCAAAGTTGGTTCATTTAATCATGCAACACAATATCATTTGTCACACCCCCAAATTTACCACTAACGGAGTTTATACCGTTAAGGGGTGCGAGCAAACCAGGACCACAACCATTAGTTACAAATACTAAACGAATCAGAGTAAAGTCCAAACATTCATCATAAAACAGTTTAAGAGTTTGCAGCGGAAAGAAAAACATGAGTATCTTAGCACTAACCACGTGCTTAAATTACCAAACATAAATTCGTTGTTCAATTCCCAAATTTAAGTTCAAAATGAAATAAGTAACTTCGGGTGCCATGCCAACCTCCGGTGGATACTCCTCAGCGATCTGCAAAAGTGAAAACCACACAAGTGTCAACCTAACGGTTGGTGAGTTCACAGTGGGCATGTCATGCAGCGGCCCGGTCTCATAAGCGTATGTATCAACATATACATAAGTAATAGTTTTGCAAAACGATTGCCAAGTGTTGAGTTATCGAATATGCACTAGTTAAGTAAAGATTAAAGCGGTTAACCGATATCGCGGGTAGCTAATCCGGTTTCCATGCACTAAGGAAGTTCGTACCAAAGCTGACGTAACAGAGTTCGGCATTTGCCGATGGTTTGTGCCTCCAGTTGTGTTCTTCATGGGAACCACAACTAAAATAGGCTGATATTGAACTCCATTCGGCCTCCAGCCGGTTGGATACACATTTGTGTACCGCGGAGCAAGGTTTGTCAAACCCTCAGTAGATCTACCCAACATCCCCTCGCTTCGCAAATTAATGGTACTAAATTGTTGAGGACTTTTAAGTTTTAAGGCATCCATAGAAATCATGTGATATCATTTGGTTTAGACTTTAACCTACACTAGTCATATTAAAACCGTTTATTCTGGATTTCATTTGAAAACCTGAAAAGAGTTTAAGTATCAAAATGGTTGTTCCGGATTTCATTTGAAATCCCAAATGAGTTTAAGTATTAAATAGTTGATTGCGGATTTCATTTGAAACCCCAAGGATGGACAGTTGCAAGTACTTCCCATAAAACACTCCAACTTCCATAACAGATATCCCATTTGGCAATACCTCAATATGTCAACGTTGTTTTCCGTTAAGTAAATTCGTTGTGACCCAAACGGGCTCACAATTAAAGGGTTAGTGAAACTCACCTTAGGTTGCTCAGCTTACACTTCAAATAATCCAATTATGATTGCTAACGAAGACCTAATAATCACATTAAGGTCTTAGGTGTTAGGTTGTGTCTAAACTTTAACTACGTCACTATGGCCCATAACATAGCACGTTGGAACTACGACTCGACATACCGACACACGACACCGATGGTTGATCATAAACGAGGGTTCACATTACTCAGAAATCAAAGCATGTTTCATTATTGCATAATCATGTAAGTCATGGCATAACATTCAAATAAGTTGCACAAGTTTGGGTTTTGGTCTGGCCACAGTTTCGCTACACAGTTTCGCTATGTGCACGGGCATCACTTTCGCTAGGGTATACCCGATGACACAGTTTCGCTGGCTAGATTCGCCCGAAACTGGTTTGAACTTTCGTTCATATAAGGCACAGTTTCGCTAGATAGTTTCGCTCGAAACTGATTGCACAGTTTCGCTATCTAGTTTCGCTCGAAACTGATTTGAACTTTCGTTCAGGAGTCTATGGTTGTTTCGCTCGGTAGTTTCGTTCGAGCAATACACTTGGTTTCACAGGCGACACTATAGTTTCGCTGTATAGTGTCGCTGGATGAAGATTCAAACAGTTTGCGAAACTACAGTTTCGCCTAACAAATCTGTTAGTTTCGCTGGTCGCAGAAAACTCGTAAATCAGCCCAAAAATCAATCTAACAGCTTCCATACTTCATATAATTCAGTATCTAGCATGCATAAACATTTACCAACATTAAACAAGCAAATTTAACACCTTAAACATGGATTTTCACCATCAAATCTCCAAGAACACTTTTAAGCATAAAATGACCTAACTAGCATGGATCTTCATTATGGCATGATTTTACACGTAAAGTTTCAGTCTTTATGCTAGATCTAACATTCCTAAGCATCATATCAGAAGATCAAACGATTTCATGAAGATCTAAGCATGCTTTTTAAGAAAACACATAGAAATGCAAGAAAAATGGTTTTGGGGACTCACGGTTTGATCTAGGATCTGAATGGATGAGTTCACCAACTGAGATGACGGCGGCTCGTGGTGGTTCTTGGCTGACCAGGAGTGGTTCACGAGAGGGAGAGGAGGTGGAGAGAGTGTGTGTGTGTTTTATGTGATGGAGCATGCAAATGAGGGTTTTAGGGTTTTATTTCCCTTAAATATTAAAGTCTTGGTGGGCTTATCATTGGGATTTGGGCCCCAATGATCAGCAAGTGATTAGCCCATGATTAACATGTATGCATACACTCTAATTACCCGGTTAAACATTAAACTAGGCAATTTAAACAATTTATCACATAATCAAGAATTTACATATAGTCATGCTATTAATAATACTAAATCATGCGTTTAAATCACATTGCACATAATGATAATAAATAAATGAACACATAACACATATGGACGGGTTCGGTGATCAACCAAAGGTCGTGGACGTATTCGGCCTAGTTAAGCATTAGTTACTAAGTTAACACTTATAACGTAACTAACGGAGATTGTCTAACGGAAGTTAACCTTGGAATTCTCGGATGTCACATCATTCCCCGCCGAGGGGATAAGGCTGAAGTGCGGTTCTATGAAGTCCCAATATTGTATGCAATAATGCACAGAAAACCAATGGTTTCATTTAGATATCTGGTGATTTATAACATCTGGTTAAGCCGGGATAGCATTGACCAGAAGATTATGCCCCATTGCCGACTGATCACAGCGCTATTTAAGAAAGCGGGTGTTATAACAATTGACTCAGTGGCGATACCTAAGAGATTTACACCGTTTAATGTGAAGAATTTGGGGATTAATTGTACTTATGTGGATGGTGACACGCACCACGTGTTGAAGTCGGCAAGAGGCAATCGAAAATGGTCAGTGTTGAAGGAGGGTAACCAGGAAGATTTTGGGGAGGAAGAAGTTGAAGAGGGAGAATCAGCACTTGGTGATGCAATGGAGGAGGATAATGAAGATGAGGATCAACCAACACATAATGTTGGTACTTTTACTGCTACAGCCAGCGCAGCAGGTTCTAGCCAAGCAATTAGATCCAACAGACCCTTTGAGTATGACATGATGGACTTGAATCCGGATTGGGCATTCAGTGGTAACATGCAGGACACTATTAGAAATGCCCGACCAGCCCATTATTACCATTGGCCAGAGCTGACATGGGTCATGTTTGATCATAACACTCGATTAGGGGCAAGTCAAGAACGGGCAACAAAGCAGCTACATGATCGACAGGAGACATGGAACCGCGTCCAAGCCTACGCGTTCTAGCATGAAATCAACCACCGGTATGAGGATGACCGACAGAGGCGGATGCATGATTAGTGGCACGCTGGTCAAGAGGTGGTACTGGACCCACCTATGATTAATTACACTACCTTGCCGCCATATGATGGGAGTGTCACCTATCCCACCCCGCCGATTCATCATTCTGCCTGGGTCGATCCGAGGCAGTCCCAAGCACCACCACAGCAGCAGCAAGGATGGGAAGCATGCGCTTTCGGATTCGGGGAGTTCAATGACATGTTCACGCAGATTTTTGGGCCTCCTCAGCCGCGCTATTATTGAAGGTCGTTTCTCTGCTTGTCTTTTTCAGTTTGTTTTTAGTTGTTAGTTTGTCGTTCTTTCTCTTTATATGTTTTGGTATGTGGATTTGCATGTTGGTGGAGTCGTAGTTTCATGTTTTTTTAGTAGTTTGTTAGTTGTTTTTGGGTTTGTGGTATGATGGGGGTGTTTTTAATAAGTTGTTATGTTAAAGTTCTTGCATTCGAGAAGAAAAGCTATGATGAGTTTTGATTAAAATAATTTGATAAAAGAAGTCTTTGATCAATGATGATGAACGGTGTCCATCCTTACTAATTCCCTAAAGCCATACATTGGGGACAATGTATCCCAAGTGTGGGGATGGGGGAAATTTTTTGAACAAGTAAGTCTTGACCCCAAAATTTCAAAATTTTAAGAAAACTTTGTTGTTGGTTTGTGGGTTGATTGGTGGATTTTATGTCTTGGTTCCTTGTCATGGTCATGTTTCCCCCTATATGTTCAAAGTGCTTAGCCAAGTTGGTAGGATTTTAGTTAAGGGTAACATGCTTCCGATTAAATAATTTATGCAACAAGTCGGCAACCAAATTCCACAATGTTGTGAGTTTCGAGCTTTACACTCTTGACTAACATAGAAAACTTTATTCTTGAGTGTGGCTATGTGTTTATCACTTTAGAACTTGTGCAACTGTTACCTTCTGATGTCTTGGCTGACATGTGTATGCAAAAATGATTTAGGCATTTAGGTGAAGCCTCGTCTAGATGTGTGCGAGTGTGGGATTTGGGGGTTGGGACCTCATACATTACATATATGAGCTTGGTAAAAGTGATGGGCGGGGGTTTGGGTCCATTAGAAACCATTTTTGTGCTTATGGCCTATCAATTGATCACCCGAGCCTATTCCACTCATTTTATTATCACTAGTATTCAATCTGGCTTTTAGTCTGTTTTACATTCATAGATAGATGTGAATAGTTTAGTTTGGTGTGGTTGTTATATTCCAGTGTGTAATCTAAGTGTTCGACGCTTTTTACATTGTGAATGAATTATGTTAAAAAAAAGAGAAAAAATGATGAAAAAGAAAATGGCAAAATATGAAGATTGGTTGATTGAAATATGATGCTACAAAAAGAATGTGAAGTTTTTGTTTAGCATAGTGCGTGAATTTTAGTTGTTTTTTCTCATGTAATAAAAAAGCCGGATTGAATCACTTGAGCCACTTCAAATATTCCCATTCCATACCCTACGCCTAGCCCCGTTATAACCCTTTGTAAGTCCTATTGATTTGCATGCATGTTAAAGAAATTATGACGGAGGTTCGAGAGTTGTACACGCTGATAATAGTGAGACAACACATTAGTCAGTTGAGTGCATTCTAGCTCATTACGCTAGCCCTTAAATGTAAACCGAGAGGAACGTTTATTGTGAGGGGTTTGTTGCTTGATTAGAAGATCGAGAGCATGTTAGGTTTGGCTAAAATCCTTGAGATGTAATTGTTATATGTTGTGTTGCTAGAAAATGACTAAATATGGGAATAGGGTATGACTTGGAACCTTGACCGAAACTGGGTTTGATTGGATTGATTGGAGGAATGACAAAGAAAATAACTTTGAGTTGCTTTTTAAGTGTGGGAATGTGAGGGTTGCACCGTTTGTTAAGTACTAATCATGATAATTGTGCAATTTTAGTGTTCATATGTGTATTATTTGTGAATATAGATGACTACGCGAAACTGTGTGTTTGCAGGTTAAAATGGGCCAAACGAGCTAATTAGAAGTTCTAAGAAGTTGGGAGGAAGTTTGAGCAAGTTCAGGCAATCAAAGACAAAGGAAAAATGAGAGTCATCATGTGGCCAGCGTAAGCTACGCCACGACCATAGCTTACGGTGGTGGCTAGCCCTCAAAACTGCCACTGTAGGCCAACATCATGCCAGCGTAAAGGAAGCAGAAGCCTCGTAAGCTACGGTGGCCAGCGTAGCTTACGGTGGAGGTCGGTTATAGCCCGTAAAAACTCGAAAAAAAAAGGTTTTTTTGGAGAGTCGTTTATAGGGATTCGAGAGGGGATGGTTGGAGACGAACGAGAGACCATCTTGGGCGTTTTTGGAGCAAGGAAAGAGAGGAGAAACATAATTCTAACATCAGATTTGTTGGCGAATCATCAATGACAATCATCATCATCCTAGTTGCAATCAATTTCGTCATGATTGGCTAGTCGTTTGTGTTCTTCTCGAATGTAAGATTTCAATGTAAACAACAATATTGATGTATTTGATTCTAGAATAGTGATCTAAGCATTCGATGCTTTTCACTATTATGTTTTTGTGATTGTTCGTAACTTTTACTATTATGCTTAATTGAATTCTGCAAACCATATGTTCTTGATGCCATTGGCAATTGAGATTTAGTGGATAGGAATTTGGTTGGTATCTATACTGATTGATCATTGGGTGACAACCTTGCGTTGGTAACCCGAGTGCTTTGTTCCCTTTTATCACGATAATCACAGTCACATGAATCATGTCTATGTGGTTCTTTCTAGTTGCATCATTGTTGTTTGTTTACATGGAATTCGGAAATTCGAGAGGATCACCTTTGTTTGATTGTTAAGAAAACCAAAAAGTTCAGATTATTACTCAATTACAGTTGTTAATTTAGTATCCATTTGTCAAAATCAACTTATCAAACACAACCTTTTGCCACTTTCAAATTCAAGGTCTCAATTTGGTGTAATTTTAGTCACTGGAGTAGCACATACTCCACAATCTCCCTGTGTTCGACACCCGCTTACCACTATCTAAATTAGTGTAATTGGGTTTATTTTTTAGTGGGACCTCGACCTCACGTCAGGAACCTGGTGTTAATATGGATAGGTTTGACCCTAAAACTGTGCGTACTTTGATTATTATAAAGGGTCTTCCTATGGAGCTATGGAATACAAAGGGTGTTTGTGAAGTTGCTAGTTGTGTGGGTCATCCGATTTTATTTGATAAAATTACTCAGAATAAGTGTGAGAATACAGATGGGGCTGCTGGGTTTGCTCGGGTTCTTGTTGAGATTAATGCTGATGAGGAACAGCCTGAAAGAGTTCGTGTTCTCTACCGTCAGATGGGTGGTCTTATTTTAACGTGACTTGTTGGAAATATCCTACATAATGTGGCCTATAGATCATCAATTTCACCATAAATACATAAGTAAATTAATATGTAGTTTTATGATGGATATAACTACATAAGAAATATGAAAAGTTTCCCTTTAGATGCTTGGGACTCTTGGGATCACATAGAGGGCTTATATATAACACCACATAACTCTCTTTCTCAAGATACAACTCCATCTTAACCTACAAGCATCATAACGGGAATCGAAACCTAAAGAATCATGGCATCCTCATATACAACCTCTAAGCTATCATTCCCTACAAGTAAGTCGTGTTCCTAATATTTGATTATTCATCATGATTGAATTGATATTTGATCCACTCTCATATGTTGATCACCGTATTCATGGATTATTCAACATGTGGTATCAAAGCATGGTTAACATATCAATTTCATTCAGTTTAGTCACCTGATGATTACTTAAATCTATGTATTTTGATCGTATATACTGTTGCATATTTTATTCACAATGGCCATCAAAATATGGATGACTCACTTCTAACGGTTTTATGATTGAAAGCTATAAGACTTTATCATTATTAAATCAACATTGATTGGTTTTCGTGAAATATAATATATATTTTATTCTTTTTGTCCATCTCTGCCGCTAGTTAATTGAGTTGAATTATCATCCATTAACTATTTTGATGGAATATGCGTATGCATATATTTTGGCCTAATCATTATTTGTTTAGATTAGCCTTTTAGCTTTGAAGATATGAATCATGATGTCACTTAAGATCTATATCTTATTCGAATAATGGCTGAATGATTAACCCATACGTTTTTTTCATAACTGTTGTTTTGGCATCCATATATTTATTCAAAATGATTCTCATTAATTTTAATCATTCCTACAACCGAATAAATTTTAGCTTGTTTGTTCCTGATGGAATCTCTTGAATTCCTAATTAAAGGTTAATTTTGGAATCCTAATTTTGCTATGAGAACCTAACATTTCATGAACAACTTATTTTATATGGATGATGTATAATAGTAAATCTGAATGAAAGGCCTGATTTGCATATTGTTAGTCTATGAACCAAAATGCTAATTGTTTGATGATGTGCAAGATAATTATTAGGGTAATATGCACATATATTACATATATGCCCAAAGGCATTGTGTTATTTTGTATACCCTATTTTCACACATGTTCATAACACTTGAATGTTGGTCAAAGCCAAAGCGAAGCCAACATTCAAGTAGAACCTTACATAATTATGTTCATAATGCTTAAATATTGGTCAAAGCCAACGCGAAGCCAATGTTCAAGCAGAACATTATATGAACTCGTTCATTATACTTAAATATTGGTCAAAGCCAAAGCGAAGCCAATGTTCAAGTAGAACATTACCTGAACTTATTCATAATGCTTGAATATTGGTCAAAGCCAACGTGAAGCCAACATTCAAGTAGAACTCATTTTGTCTATTATTTTGGTGTTATAGTAGACTATCTTCAATTGTTCTAAATTTTCCTGCCTTAATTAATTACCCCATATTATAGATCACTTAAATTCTTCTAAATTTTCATATCTCACTTATTTCAATTTAGCATCCACTTTAACTCCAAATCTGGGAGTTGAAACTCTGACCGGTGCAAACTATACTTCATCGAAAGTTTCTATGAAACTCACTCTTGGTATGTTGGATCTTGACTATGCCTTGAGACATGACACTCTTGCTGCTCTTACTTACAAAAGTTCTAAAGAAGAAAAACAAAAGCATGAAAAGTGGGATAAGTCTAATAGAATGTCTCTGATGGTTATCAAGAATATCATCTCTGTTGCTATCAAGGGAGCTATTCCTGATCTCTGATAATGCTAAGACTTACTTGGATTCTGTGGAGGAACAATTCAAGGGGACTTCTAAGGCGCATGCAAGCACTTTAATTCTGAATATGGTTACTACAAAATATGATGGGGTCAGTGGTGTGCGTGAGCATATAATAATGATGAGCGACATGGCCCACAAGCTAAAGGGTTTAGACATGGAGATCAGTGATGGTTTTCTAGTGCACTTCATCATGACTTCCCTTCCTGCACGCTTTGATGCATTTAAAGTCAATTATAACACTCAAAAAGATAAATGGACTATGGGTGAATTGATAGCTATGTGTGTGCAAGAGGAGGAACGTCTGTAGCTAGAAAAACCTGGTGTTATTCACGTCACTACCACCGGATCAAACAAGAGGAAGGGAAATTCTGACAAGAAGGACGGGTCTAAACTTCATAAGACAACTGTAAGTACTGCATCCGGTTCAATGAACTCTAAGGGAAAGATCTTCTGCAAATTTTGTCGCAACAATGGACATAAGCAAAAGGATTGTTCCAAATTCAAGGAGTGGCTGGCTAAGAAATGTAATCATTTATATATGATAATTGAGTCCCTTAATATTAATGTTCCATCTAATACCTGGTGGGTTGATTTTGGTTCTATGGTTTATGTGAATAACTTAACACATGGATTCCCTACAATCTGGAAGCTGGAAAGAAACCAAAGAACGGTTAGAACGGGAAGTGGTGAAGCCCTAAATGTTGAAGCCATTGGAACTGTGTGATTACTCATGAAAAGTGGTCATTGTATTGAACTTCATGATACTTTATATGTACCGAGAATAACTCAAAATTTAGTATCAGTTCTTAAATTAGACATTGATGGTTTTAATGTTGCACATGGGCATGGCAAAGTCACTATTTCTCTAAATTCTTTAACTGTTGGTTGTGGTTATCTGGATGGATCTCTGTATAAACTAGAACTAGACAACGAATTTTCAAAAGCCTTGTTATCATATAATGTAAATGAGAATTTAACAAAGAGAAAACGAGGTTCCGAAACTTCATCCATGTTGTGGCATCAACGTTTAGGCCACATTTCATGAGACAGAATGTCTAAACTAGTGAAGGATGAAATATTACCGAATCTCGATTTCACTGATTTTGAGACATGTGTTGATTGCATCATAGGTAAAATGGCTAAAGGGAATAAAAAGGGCGCCACTAGGAGCTCTAATTTATTAGAGATCATTCATACTAATATTAGTGGTCCCTATCCTGATGGAATAACTAGACATAACTCTTTTATCGCCTTCATAGATGATTACTCGCGCTATATGTACTTATATTTGAATAAAGAAAAATTTGAATCACTTGAACCTTTAAAGATTTTAAAGCTGAAGTTGAAAATCAACTGAAATGCAAAATAAAGGTTGTGAGGTCAGACCGTGGGGGTGAATATTATGGTATACATAATGATGTTGGTCAGGCTCCAGGTCCATTTTATAGATTTTGTAAGGACCATGGGATCGTAAACCAATACACCATGTCGGGTACTCCTCAGCAGAATGGCGTTGCTGAAAGGAGGAATAGAACCCTCATGAATATGGTAAGAAGTATGTTAGCCAATTCAGGACTACCTCAATTCTTATGGACCGAGGCATTAAACACAACAGTTCACATATTAAACAGGGTTCCTTCTAAATCTGTCCCTAAAACTCCTTTCGAGTTATGGACCGGAAGAAAACCAAGTCTAAGATATATGAAAATATGTGAGTTGTCCTACCGAAGCTAAACCTTATAACCCTCAACAAAGAAAACTTGACATGAAAACGCTCAGTTGTTCTTTTATCGGATATCCCGAAAACTCAAAGGGATACAGATTTTATTGTCCTTACGACGTCACACGTATTATAGAAACTCGTCATGCAAAATTCCTAGAAACCCCAAAGGTCAGTGGGAGCAGTGAAAGTTCTATTATGATTTGCAAGAGATGCAAGAGGTTGGGGGGGGGGGAGACAATTTGATCATACCCCAAATTACAACTCTTGCACAGAACACTGCACCAGCGATTGTCTCCTCAGATTCAAGCGTTGCTCCAAATATAACTAATAACGAAGAACCATTGCATACCCAAGAGCAAATCCATGAACCTATTAATGAAGCTACAGAACCATAAAATCAGTTAAGGAGGTCATCTAGGCCTAGAAGGCCTACTAACTTTGTTGATTACATAACCTACCTGAATGAAGTTGATTTGGATTTAGGAAAGTATAATGATCCTACCTTTTATAATGAAGCCATTAATAGTGAAAAATGTTTTGAATGGAAGAAAGCAATGATTGATGAGCTTGAATCCATGAATCAGAATGACGTTTGGGATCTGGCTGAATTACCCAAGGGTGTAAAACCCGTAGGATGAAAATGGGTCTTCAAAATCAAATTAGATCCAAATGGAAACGTTGAACGCTATAAAGCACGATTGGTTGCAAAAGGCTACACTCAAAAAGAGGGAATTGACTATCAAGAAACTTTCTCACCTGTCTCACGAAAGGATTCTTTAAGGATTTTTATGGCCCTAGTAGCTCATTACGATTTAGAGCTACATCAAATGGACGTTAAAACCGCTTTCCTTAACGGTGACTTGCATGAGGATGTGTTCATGAATCAACCTGAAGGTTTTAAAACTAAAGGTCAAGAACACTTCATCTGTAAGCTAAAGAAATCCATATATGGGTTGAAACAAGCATCGCGTCAGTGGTACCTGAAACTTGATGAAGTCATGAAAAAACAAAGTTTCATAAAAAAATCAAGTGGATCAATGTACCTACCTCAAGATGTGTGGGAGCAACTTCACTATACTTGTTCTTTATGTCGATGACATAATCTTGGCAAGTAATAGCTTAGATATGTTGCATGAGTCAAAGCGAATTCTCTCGCATAATTTTCACATGAAAGATCTCAGGGAAGCCTCTTATGTCATAGGCATCGAAATACACCGAGATAGACCCAATGGGATATTTAGGGTTTTCCCAAAAGGATTACATTGAGTGGGTCCTTACACGCTACAACATGTAACATTGCTCACCATCAATAGCTCTTGTAGTTAAGGGGGACATTTTTGGTTCTTTTTAGTGTCCAAAAATAGAGATTGAAAGGGAAAAGATGAGATTGATACCTTACGCTTTAGTAGTTGGAAGCATTATGTATGCTCAAGTATGTACTTGTCCCGATATCGCATATATTGCTGGGATGCTAGGTCGTTACCAATCTAACCCTGGCCTAGATCATTGGAAAGCAGCTAAGAAAGTATTGTGATATCTTCAAGGAATGAAAGACTACAAATTGACTTATAGGAGAAGTAATTATTTGGAAGTGGTTGGTTATTCTGATCCTGACTTTGCTAAATGCAAAGATGACAAGAAATCCACTTCGGGGTATATCTTTATGTTAGCAGGTGGACCTATCTCATGGAGGAGTCAGAAGCAGCAGCTGATAACAACCTCAATAATGATGGCAGAATACGTTGCAGTGTACAATGCAACTTGCCAAGGGATGTTGTTAAGAAACCTATTGCTGGACTCAAAGTTGTAAATTCCATATCAAGACTGTTGAAGATTTATTATGATAACTCAGCTGCCGTTAGATTCTCGAGCAATAATAGTTCGACTGGAGCTCGTTTATAGCTTGATACAAAGTATTTGTTCGTACGAGAACGAGTGGAGGAGTATAATCTTTGTATCGAGTATATCAGTACTAAAGATATGTTAGCGGATCGAATGACTAAAGTCTTCCGCCCGAAACCTTCAAGGAACTTGTGTCGAAGATGGGCCTTAAGAAATTCTACATGATAACATATTGTACCTTATGACTTATTTATTATTTCCTCAAAATATTATTGTCTATCTTAATTTTTATGTGCACCTTATGATGCATAGACAAGAAGTTTACAAGGGCTCATTTCAGTCTTTTAGTCTTATGTTTTGATTTGGAATTGTAATATGATTAGTGGGGGTCTTGAGTTAAAACTGACTTGATGACTACATTTTTCTGCTATGGTTTCATCTTGAAACTTGATGAGTATTCTAATTCTGGCCATACTTACTTATATTCATCACAAATGATCATTCGGCCAAGTGGGAGAATGTTGGAAATATCCTACATAATATGTCCTATAGATCAACCATTTTCACCATAAAGACATAAGTAAATTAATATGTAGTTTTATGATGGATATAACTACACAAGAAATATGAAAGGTTTCCCTTTAGATGCTTGGGACTCTTGGGATCACATAGAGGGCTTATATATAACACCACATAACTCTCTTTCTCAAGATACAACTCCATCTTAACCTACAAACATCATAACGGGAATCGACTCCTAAAGAATCATGACATCCTCATCTACAACCTCTAAGCTATCATTCCCTACAAGTAAGTCGTGTTCCTAATATTTGATTATTTATCATGATTGAATTGATATTTGATCCACTCTCATATGTTGATCACCGTATTCACGGATTATTCAACATGACTATATTATACATACGATGACTGGACCTTTAATCACGCTTGAGCTGGAAAAAAACGTGGCCAAAGACCTACGACCACGTTTTTTTCATCGGTCTTTAACCATGTTTTTTTCCGTCGCCAAAGACCAATTTATCGTAACTGAGTTTAGATTAATGGAATGTAGATAAAAACTTCAAACTAACTTGATAGGATGGAGTGGAAGATTATGTTAAATAATTCATTTTTTTAATAATTTGATTAAACTAATTTAAGACAATACATCACTTAATAAAAAAACAATACATTAATTTTAAAACACAATACATTATAAAAAAGATAAACTTAAATAAAATAAAATAAATCCTAAAAATGGCAATCCCAACCATATTTGGTCGCAATTGAGCGCTTGCGTTGAAGAACGAGTTTCAAAAAATGTTTCAAAAAATGTTCAAGGACATCATCATGAGGTTCCATAAACGTTTTCATATATCGATCGATTTGTTACTTTTCAGTTTTCTCTCCACTACTTGAAAAAAGGGCTTTTATTGACGCACGAACTATAACGTGTGCTAGTTTTATGATGTGCAAAAGGGCGTGTCATTAAAAATCTGTCATAAATTATAAAATCTTAAGAGTAGATGACGCGCAATTTTGCGCGTCAAAAGATTTCTATCATAAATAAAAAAATAACACGGAGTACACATTAAAAAGGCGCACGTCATCTTTAAACCGTCGTTTTATGTTTTTCATTTTCCCGCTAAGATTTTTTCCCTAAAAATTTCACTCCTGCTTTCGCCACCATCTCCATTAAATGAATTGGATTAGATGCCTTAGATGTAAAACCAAGTAAGATTTACTAAAGGTAAATGTTGAACTTTGAAATGGACGTATTGTATGAATTGATGATGATATTGTACGAACCTAACTTGATTGACAACCTCTATAGGCAATCAAGCGAGGGAAACATAAATGGAAACCCGGTGAAAATTGTTAGAGCACACGAGGTAACATTTGAAAGTGATAAATTTTGTTACAAGGTATGCATATGATATAGTTGTCTTATAGCATGGATTATTAACCAAGATGGATTAGAAGTAAATGAGGAAATGATTGTTTTAGTAGATAACAATGGCCTGTGGTTGAATAGTTTTGACCCGTTGGGTAAGATTGGTAACACATGAGCGATAAAAGTAGTATGTTACAAGTATGTTATAATTTGATTTCACCATAAACAAGATTATGAAAGTAGTTGGGTATTATTATTAGTTATCATGTGATTGGTTCATAAGTTGAAGTAAGATGTTTGTAGCTAGATAATGGCTTCAACATCTTAGAGGAATATACAAAGGTAGATGTTTTGACCCATTTAGGGTGGAATGATGAGTTCAAGTGAAAATATGTGTAATATGACCCGTTTGGGTTATGAATGTATAAATGAAGTATGATGTGTGAAAATATATGTAATACGACCCGTTTGGGTGAAGAGTATATAAATTAAGTATATTAAGTGAGATTATGTGAATTATGACCCGTTTGGGTTATGAATGTACAAATGAAGTATGATGTGTGAAAATATGTGTAATATGACCCGTTTAGGTTAAGAGTGTATAAATGAAGTATATTGAGTGCGATTATGTGTTATATGGCTCGTTTGGGTTATGAATGTATGAATGAAGTATGATGTGTGAAAATATGTGTAATATGACCTGTTTGGGTAAGATTGTAAAGAATAACCCGTTTGGGTAAGATTGTAAAGAATAACCCGTTTGGGTAAGATTGTAAAGAATAGCCCGTTTGGGTAAGGTTGTAATAAATGACCCGTTTGGGTAGGATTGAAATGAATGACCCGTTTGGGTAAGATTGTAATGAATGACCCGTTTGGGCAAGTTTGTAATGAATGACCTACTCGGGTAAGATTGTAATTAATGACCCATCTGGATAAGGTTGTAATAAATGACCTGTTTGGGTAAGGTTGTAATGAATGACCTGTTTATGTATGATTGTAATGAATAACCCGTTTAGGTAAGATTGTAATGAATGACCCATTTGGGTAGGATTGAAATGAATGACCCGTTTGGGTAAGATTGTAATGAATGACCCATTGGATAAGATTCTAACGAATGACCTGTAACACCCGTGTCCGTCCCATTTACAAAACCGGACCCAATTCTGGACTTTCGTGCAAATTGAAGTTTCGATTTAACGAATATCAGAAGAAATTCTCTAAATTATACATTTAAATTGTGTTTGAGATATTCCATAATCATTTTTGAAAACAAAATAATAAATTTATAAAGTTTTAGGTTAAACGATTTGCTTAACTTTAACAAAAATAAAACGATTTTTTGTTTTTACACGATTTGGGTATTCGATTTATCGTTTACCGATAATCTCAGGGTTTTTATCTCAAAATATATACTCTGGAATATCCTACAAACATTTTATAACATTAAAAACCAATTGGTTAAATTATAGAGCAATTTTATTAATTAAAACGCAAAAATAAATAAATTTAGGGTTTTTCGTGCAAATCCGGTATTAACGGGAGTCATGTAAATTTTAAAAATCATATTTTAATGTTCCTTAGTGTTTTATAAGGTTAATATAAGTTGCTCATAATATTGTCAGAGGTTATCGAGTTAAAACGACCTCAAACGAGTAAAAAGAAAAATAAAAAAATAAAATAAAATTTCCTAGACCCCCCCCCCCCCCGGATGAGCGTTTACTTATAGGAATACGCGTCTTCATATTATCACTAAACCCTAATTTCCCGATAAAGGGTAAAATGGTCTTTTAATCAAATAAGACCTAACACTCCTTAAGTTCCTTGTGTCCTTAGAACTATAATCATTATGATTCCATATATTCATTTAGCATGTTCCTTTTATTAGGATAATCTCCAGAATGTTATATCTCGCGATTGGTTCTATCTCTCATTTCTGATCTACTTATCAGGAGAGTATCCACTAAATTCCCCCTTTTATAATACTTTTGGTTATGACTATCCAATTCGTATTATCATTTCTAATGGTGATTCATTCGAATGATAATCCGAGTCGTGAGAAATCATACCTGCATTATCTTTTTAACGTTTTGGTGTGTAACATGTATCTTTTTTCAAAATCATTTCTCTAAAACGCAAACGCGATTATATGTTGATTGGATACATTCTATGTATGTTAAATTTGTGTGGATTATTGTGATTGGTTTTGCACTGGCATTGTACTCTATTTCACTATCTCGAAGCGTACTCATTAACATACCGCACCTGGGTTACAGTAATAGATCTATTGGTTTCACAGCCCATTTGGCATGCCTGGAGGCGTCAAGTGATTGGAAGCCTAGTTGTATAGGGTTTGATGCGCTCACTCATTGCCTCTAACTCATTACTTGTTTGACTATATATATCAAAATATCTCATTATTCATATATCGCTGTTATTGAAATTATACATATACTATTTTAACTTGTGTTTACTCACCAACTACTTTTGTAGTTGACAATTTATCTTATACATGTTATAGGAACCTATACATGAGCTATGTTGTGATCACGCTAGGATTGCTGGACCTAGATTAAAGACTTTAAATCAGTTTGATATGTATTTTGCATGTTTAACTTTATTGTACAATATCTTTAATTGATTAATGAAAAAGGGCATGTTTAATTATTACAACTTAATTTAGTTGTCATGTGCATCTGGACAATCATTGTGCCCTGACATATTCCGCCGTCGGTTGGGGTGTGACAGATTGGTATCGGAGCCTTGGCTATAGGGATTTAGGTTATTAGAACCGTATAACCTAGACTATATGCTTTTGGTGTCCTACATGATTAACTCATGTCTGCATGCCTATTATTATATTATGTCTTTAGATGCTGCTTAAACTTGCCTATCTTAGATCTTACCTCTGCCTTAACACTTAACACACACATTTACTCTAATCTCTTCTGGTTTCCTAGCCTCTATCCTTAGTAATGGTGCCTTACGTGCCATTTTAGGATTCTGAAAATTCTGATTTTGAAAATTCCGTCGGAATTCGATTCCTAGCAGTAGACATGTAGTAACTGGAAGGGAGAAGGAACCGGTAGCCGGAGGTCTATCTAGGCAAGCATTGCGTATAAATCCTAATCAGCCGTGTTGACCTAGATGCCTACCTAAAAGAAGTCTTTGGTGAGAGTGTTGGAACTTATTAAGCCAAAGCATGTCAATTACTGCTACGGATCCCAATTAACTTTGATTAGTCACGGTTGTAGTTTCTCAATCGAGAAACGAAGACCATTCCATTATGTTTTACTAAGACAACATGATTTCTTCTCTATTCCTTATTTAAAAATCTCATGATTTCTGAAATTCATATGTTTTGTGAAATGTTCCCCTTTATAATACAAAATCAGTTATCAACCACGCCTTATCTATTATCTCACGAACATTCATTCTCTTTAGAATGTCGATTCACTTCAACGGACAACGCAAGAACAACTCAACCAGCAAGATGGCCTTGCTGATTGCTAAAAAAATGGCAAAGGTCATCCGAACCATGGTGCTGCAACTTCAACAAAACCTAACCACTAATTTTACCCATCATGGTGTTGCCACCACTTGTTCCTTTAAACACTTCAACTCTTGTGTAAGGAATATTGCGCTTGGAAGATTTCCAGCTGAATGCCAATTTTACTATGTTCCGGCTGAAGTTGAAGCGGAATTCTCACTTCAAG
>JBCNJP010000008.1:40910130-40928086 GCA_039602395.1 Deinandra increscens subsp. villosa | reverse complement strand
GCCGACCTGATTTTTTTTTGTTTAGGGTTCTGCTTTATATTTGCATGAAACACCATGAATGATAAGTCTCTGAGGAAATCAAATTCTGTAAAAAATACAAAAATAATAAGAATAAGTCAGATTACCGGTATTTCTGATTGTGTGGGTTATCATATTATCAATGCTTGCTAAATATATCTTAACATATCAGAAAGCTATAAAAATTGATCTACCCAAGTTGAAATAAACTGAAAAGTTGTATTTGCTGCCAACTTGACTTGCATGCTGATTAAAAATGAAATTGAAGTGTGTATGATGCATATTGACCGATATGATCTCGCGTCCGGATCTTTCTCACAAAAATATTTAAGTTATATCAATTTTTAGTAAGTTCGTTTCATTTCTGTTTGGTTTTAGCTTAATTTTGAAAAATTCCAAAAAGATTTTCGGTGTGTTTGAAAATTTACAAAAATCAAAAAGATTTTTATTCTGTGTTATTTTCGATTAACCGTTAGTGAAAGATTCCAAATTATGCCGGAAACAACCAAATGGACTTGATTTTAGAAATTTCATCGGTAAACTGAACAAAGTTTGAGGAAAATTAATGATTTTTAAAACTTTCGAGGTTCAATTTGAAAGATTCATCAAGATCGGGGGTTATTTTTGAAAATTTTGAAAATCTCCAAACCTGGAGTTCGGAGGACCGAACGTGAAGTTCGGAGGTCCGAACCTCATCATCGGACAAGGATTGGAGATGGCCGAATTAGGAGTTCGGTGCTACTGTTTGTCCGAACGTGACGTTCGGAGGTTCGAACTTGGTTGGCTTTAAATACACCTAACCTGGAGTTCGGAGCTCATTGTTTACTGTTATCTCCGAACGTGCACCGAACTGCTGCCAAAATTTCAAATTTCCATTTAGCTCGTATTTGGCGATTTTAAGACTGATTCTAGGTAGATTCTTTGATTCCGAACACATTGGTGGTCTTAGAATAGGTTTTCATTCAGTATTTGTTGGGATTCTGTACGAAAAACTCGTTCAGATATAATCCAGTTCTTAGATCTGAAAATACACCATCGAAAACGTGTTTTTGGCAATTAAAAATGATGTCTATGTGTTGCTTATGAAAATCCGACCATGGGTGTTGTTTGGTTGTGTCTGATTTGGTCGTTTTCACCGATTTTGAAATTCAAAAACTCTCGGAGTTCTTTAGGCTCCGAACCTGGGGTTCGGAGACTCCGAACTTGGGGTTTGGTGGGAGCTCGGACAAAGTTCGGTGGGTTCAAATTTTTGATCAAATATTGTTCGTTTACGCAAACAACAATGATTTGACAAAATCAGTGATTATATATGTTAATAACACTGAATTTAATGAATGTTTTCTTTTATGTGTTTTCAGATATGGCGAACGACTTGAAAATTGGCGATAAACACAATATTTGTGCACATATTGGTGTTGCTCGGGGCAAACTCGATAAATATGGAGGACCTAGGATATTTGATTTTCTACGGCGGTCGAGAATTCTCTATGCTATCACTCAGCAATGTGACGTGTATAGAGACATCATTCTGGAATTTTGGAATACGGCACGTACGATTACTGATGGTCCGATTAGAATCGTTGCGACTATTCAAGGCCGACCGATTGAAGTGACTGAAGCAGACATTTGCAGAGTTCTTCATTTAGATTCTGATACAACAACGACGTCTATTGAATTCCCTCATGAAGACAATGTGGCGTTTTTGAAGCGGATTTGGTATACGGATGATCCAAGCAAGGAATGGGTGTACAAATCTTCGTTGAGCGTCCCATACAAGTATCTGGCGCATGTTTTGTTGGTCTGCTTGGGACACAGGATTTCTGGTCATGATGAAGTCCAGCAGATTATTCTATCTTTGATGAACGCGTTGGTGATGAACATGCCGTACAATGTTTCTGGAATGATCTTTCATTATATGAGAGACAATCTGACTCTACGACAAAAGAAAGCTGCAATTTATCCCAGATTTCTTCATATGGTGCTTAATGACAAATATCCTGATTTGATAAAGAATGCCGCACATAGAATGGAGTTGAAACACATGACTGAGGCTAGTGTTGGTGCTCTGGTATCTTACCAGAAGAAGGCACTAGAGTTTCAGCCTAAATTGAAACGATTGATTGGTCATCTTGCCAATGTCAACTATGTGGCACCGGTAATGGGTGCACCTCGACATGATGATGGAAGTGATTCAGAAGAATTGGATTATAGCTAGATAGAGGAACAGAACCAAATTCCACAACAAGGTAGAGTGAAGAGGCCAAAGAGACAAGTTTCGGTGGTTCAGGAACCCGTGAATCAAGAACCAGAATCAGTGGTATCTCAGCCGCCACCTACTGAACCGGTGGTTTCAGCATAGGAAGTTCCTGTTGTGCCTGAGACACCAGCAGTGAATACTATTGATGATGAATCTGATGACGATGAAGATTTTCTGAATGCTGAAGTAGACTCTGAAGACTTGTCCGAGACAAACGACCCGTTTGTACGAGTCTTGATCAATTCCAAATTTGTGAAGCTACGGAAAGGTAGTGATGAACACGTTGCTTACAGAATCAGCAAGAACATGAACATTGATCGATACGAGAGATCTGATGACGATTATAACCCAGATGCCGAGGTGGTTTCCGGAAAAGGTAAACAGTCTGTAAATGGTTCTTCGTCAGTTACTTCAAGCAAAAAGAGGCAGAAATCAGTGTCTGGGGGGAGAATGAAGAAGAGGAAGTGTGTACAACAATTTATTTTACAGCCTCGTTCTGGTGTCTCTACATCAACAGCTACTACGGAAGCGATTACAACTGTTCAAACTTCAGTGTCTGATGTCCACACTGATTTCTTGCAGAATCTGATGAATGCAAACCGTTCGACAACTGTTAGCACAGCACCTTCAGCAAGTGCTGGTGCGCAATTTGTTAATCAGCCGATGGGGTCTATGCCTACAACTCCAGTATTTTCAACTGCAACTGCTACTGCTTCAACTCATTCGACACCTGATGTGAACTTTAATTTCGAACAAGGTTCAATTTCTTTTTCTCAAGCCAGTATCCTGCAAAGTGCTTTATCTGATCAACAATCGCAGATTGATGCCTTGAAGGCTAAGTCAGAAGCACAAGAGAAGACGATTACTTTGCTGCGGTTAGATAATGAAGATTTGAATCAATGGGTTGTAACTCTCCAGAGTCGGGATGAAGTCAAAGATCAGGAGATTCTGAGATTAAGACGGGTTAGTCAGACTCAGTCCAAGATGATTCTGGAAATGGGTGAGCAATTAAAATTCTTGATGGAGAAGTTTAAGGCTCAGGGGGAGATTGGGGATGGTTCGGGTTGTGATGAAGATCCGATGCGATTTCTGAACGATGATCCCGATCAAGATGATCCTGAGGGGAACGTTGGTGGAGGACCAGGCCCATCTGGAACTGCGGGTTCGGTTGCTGGAACATCATCTTCCCAGGGGGAGAAAGACTCACTTGAAGTTGTGCCAATCACGTCAATTCCATCTGATCAAGCTGCAAAGAGTATGAGTGAATCTGCTGAAATGTTACAAACACTTGAAGAAGGGGAGTTTGTTGGTGATTTGACAGATGAAGAGTTACAAAGGGTGTTTGATTTAAATGATGAGGAAATGAGGAAAGCGTCTGAGAAAACTCCAGAGAAATACAAAGAACCTGAACCAGAGTCTGATGAAGATGTGGAGGGTATTTTTGAAGAGGAGGTTGAAGTGGAGGATATCACAGAGGAAGAATATCCGGATCTGTATTCCAACTTCAACAATAATCAAGCTGGTGATGAGTTTGAGGTATTTCCTAAGGAAAAGGATGTTGAGGTTGAGGAGAGGTTGAAAAAGAAAGAGTTTGAAAAACCTGAAGACCCAATGGTTAAGGAGGCAAAGATTCAGAAACAGAGTCAGACATTTAAAGAGTTCATGAAAGCCTTTCATGCCAATTATGTACCGCCTCCAAAACCAATCAAGCAGAGATCGTCTTTCAAATTCAAGGGTCATGTGTCAGGTGAAACTATAAGTTGGATGTATGCTTCAAGCTTGAGGTGCTACGGGATTAAAAGAGAACATGGAATCCAGTACTTCAAGTGTGCCAAAGATTTTAGCAGCCTGCCGGTTTGGGATGTTCGTGAGCTGACAAGAAAGCCATTTTGCTGTTATGGCAATGATGCAATGGGTATGCAATTCAAGAAGATACTTGAAAGGGAGTGTCGGGAAGGATTTCAGTTTTTGGATCCTCAAAAGCCAAGACGCCGATCCCGAACGAGAGTTCACGAAAGAATTGGCAAGAGGTTGATAATCTTGGTGTTTCCAAAGAAGCCAGATGTGATCAAGAAAATTCCTTTGATGAAGATGCAACAGGATTTCATCAAAGATCTGAGATGGTGGTATTACAACGAGAAGACAGGTGAAGAAGTTATTGTGTTGAAAGAAGACAATCAAGTTGTGAAGATCTATGATCCCATGTGGCTGATTAACTTGTCAAAGGCTGATATAGACGAGCTCTATCACAATCCATTCCTGTATCACCCTGATTACATGGATCAAGCACTGAAGTTCCAGAGGGTGATAAGGGTTTGTTTTGCCTTCAATATCTATGCTGGAAATAACCACGAGCTGATCTGGAAAGGTGATGAAGCTGCTGCAAATGTTCAAGGCTGAAGAAGAACGGACCAGCTATTGCCAAGGGGGAGTTTGTTGATACACGATATGGCAATGAGCTGGATCAGACAAAGACACGAAGATTTAATGTTTTGGGTCTAGTGGCCGAACTCCGGCCGAACCTCGACCGAACCTCAGGTTCGGACAAGTCAAGGAGTTCGGACATCCGATAGACTATAAATAGTTTTAGTTTGTGTCTTTGTATGTAGTTTTTGAGAGTTGAGCGAACTTTTGTATGTGAGATTGTGTGTGTACTCTGATTCTCTTGTTATCACGTTTTAATGAGAGATTGAGTTTATTTACATTGTTGTGTTTGCTTTCTCACGTATATACGATTGTTATCGACCAAACCGGTCCAACGCTCAGTCACTTTCAGCAGCAGCAGCTTCTTTGATGATGAAGACTATATGTCGGATGCTAGGTCTTAGCTAGTTAGATAGATTTTTGTATAGGATCTGATGAAAATCTTTGTATAAAGATCAATATATATATATATATATATATATATATATATATATATATATATAGGGTTAGGTTTAAATGAGAACTTTTTATTTTGAGAACTTTTGAGAACTAAATCTCAACCACAAATTTCAGGGGGGACCACTACAATTCATGGAAGGGGGGGGGGGGGGGTACATGTAATAAACATGTGGCTCAAATTAGTTCTTTTTAGTTCTCAAATCAAATTGGTTCTCAAATGGTCCTCTCCCTATATATATATATATATATATATATATATATATATATATATATAAAGTTTTGTTAACTATTCCTCATGTTTTGTTTTGGTTAACCCCATTAATTATATATAGATAGATTTTATCTTAATCATTAAAGTTGATTTTATTCTAAATTTGATTGTTGCAAATAGATTTTATTGTGAACTGATGTGATTTTTATTTTATTGTGAACTGGTTAACCATCCTGGAGAACTTTAGAACTCTATTTTACCCGGTTTATCCTGAAGAGCTCTAGTTCATCTTCTCTCAATACTCATGAACTCTTCTTCCTGAGGAATTGTAGTTCATCCAGTTTTGTTCTTCTTCCAATTTAGAAGTAAAATTTATCCTGTTTATAAATCATCTCATCCCACCATATCAAAATGCCAACATATACTAACATAACATATATGAATATATACTTCATGTAAGATCACAGTTATGAGTAAAATGGAGTCTGCTATGATTCATTGACAATGTGTATGTTATTATAATAGAAGAAAACTGGTTAACCATCCTGAAGAACTTTAGAACTCTAGTTTATCCGGTTCATCCTGAAGAACTCTAGTTCATCTTCTCTCAATCCTCATGAACTCTTCTTCCTGAGGAATTGTAGTTCATCCGGTTTTCTCTTCTCCCAATTTACTGAAGAAGTAAAATTAATTCTGTTTATAAATACAGGAAAAATCTACCATAACCTTAAAGTATGCACATATAGTTGGGAGTTCCCATTATGGTCATGATATCCATCTGATGCAATTTATCCCAATCATCCATTCTCAAATTCTGTTTCTTCCTTACTTCACCATTGCTCATGAAGAAGTAGTGCATGTTTTCACTCTTGTGTAATTCAATCCTTAGAATGCAAGGATGAGTGACATCAACATGTGGGTTGGGAGGATCTGAAGGTTCTGACTCTTCTTCAGATTCACTCACTACTATCTTCTTCCTCTTAGCTACAGAACCCTTTCTTGCAGCCATGGATTTCTTTCTTCCAGAAAAGGAAAGAGGAATGGGTGGTTTTTCTGGTGATTTGGGTGGAGATGAGGGTTTTCGTGGTTTGTTTAGGTGAGGATATGGAGATGGAAGAGTATGCTCAATTCTAGGTTGTGGTACAAAGGGTGTGAAGTTGTCTGTTCTAAACTTTGGTGGAAGAGCTTTAATGTTACAGGTTTAGGATTTTTTTCTGGTCTACTAGTTCTAGCAGGGTTTCTTCTGGGTTGCTGTGAGGCTAGAGTTCTGTTCAGATCAGAAAATGCACCTGGTAATGAGGGAGCAGTGGGTTGTGAGGCTATGGTGGAGGGTTGAGATGATGAGAGATGAGGATCAGAGATAGTGTCAAACATTTCCTTGATAATGTTGATCCTTGGCTTCTTTTGCTGAGTAGTTTGCACAGGAGCTTTACTCTTCTTTTCTTTGAGGTAGCTGAGACCTTCAGGATGTAAGGAGTCAAATAGAGCATGTATACCTGGTGGCCTTTTCACACCAGTAACTCTTTCCTTTTCAATTTGGCTCTTCCTGATAGCATCATAGTCGTTTCTCAGCTTTGGCAATTTGCAAGAGTTGATTTTTTTTTGGGTCCTCCATCATGATTTCCTTGAAGTACCATTTATGAATCAGCAAGTCATCCTCCTCAGATAGAGTTTGATATCTAGTACCTTGCTTCTCTTGTTGATCCTGTTCTAAAGAGCTATCAACAAATCTATTTACATTCATCTCCTTGGCTTGATCAGCTCTGATGACTAGGATCATGTACATCCACTTGATCAAGTCATCACCCTTCATTTCATCAACCCATGCATCAGTGAAACACTCCTTGCTTTTGAGCGTTAAACTGAACTGAGCTAGGAAAATTTTGTTATCTTCATTCTTCTTCATTTGAATTCTCCTATACTCATTTCCTAAGACCCTTCTGTACTTGTCAACTTTGTCTGAAAGACCTTGCTCTTCAGCTTTGGCAATTCTCTCTTCTATGTACAGATTAGATCTTCTCCTTGCTGCATTGATGAAGAACATTAGGTCTGCATTGTTGATGACATACTCATAAATACCTCCTTCTATGAGTAGTCGTTTCTGTTCTTCAAACTCTGCAATTTCCTTATGTTCTTGGAACTTCTTTTTTATCTCAACATTTTCCTTTTCCAACTGATCAATCAGAGCCTTTGTAGCAGGGTCCATGTCTTCTCTCTGACCTCCTGTGCTCTGATTATCATCATTCTCCGTGTCAGTGAAACCAGAGATAGTTCTCTCATCAAGAGAATCATCGTCAGCAGGTTTTGGAGACTCATGAAGTGAAGTTGCAGCATTGGGACTGGCTTCCGAGATAACTTGCTCATGAATAGTCTTAGTGCCAACTTCCGGAGTAACTGCCTTGGGACTATCTTCCGGAGCAACTTGTTCTGAAATAGTCTTAGGAAATTGCTCAGGAGCAACTTCCGAAGTAACTTCCTTCGGAGCAGCCTCAGTTGTGAGGGGTTCTTCCGGAGTAACTTCCTTCGGAATTTCCTCAGCAGTGATTGGCTTTAAAACAGGAATGATGGGCAGAGATGGAGCACTAGGCTTTAAAAGAGGAATGATGGGCGGAGATTGAGCACTAGGCTTTAAAAAAGGAATGATGGGCAGAGATGGAGCACTCCTTAACCAAGTGCAGTTAAGAGTATTCCTAATCATCATTTTTCTCATGAAAGATAGAGCTTCAGGAGCTATATCAGTAGTCACTTGCACCTGATGAAGTTGTTCAACCGGATTAACTAGTTCAACCGGATCAACATGGCCTTCTTCCTCCGGTTGAAGTTGTTCAACCGGATCAACTTGTTCAACCGGATCAACATGGCCTTCTTCCTCCGGATGAAGTTGTTCAATCGGATTAACTTGTTCAACCAGATCAACATGGCCTTCTTCCTCCGGATGAAGTTGTTCAACCGGATCAACTTGTTCAACTTCATCAACATCTGAGGAAGACACCCTGTGCAAGATCCTATTTTGAATTAAATCTAGTTTGACATGTGAATTTCATTTCCACGTATGGTTGACAACCTTACCTATCAGTGGCTTTCACAGATTGTCCTGCCTTCAACCGTTCAATTTCTTCTCCTTGAGCTCTCACAATTGCACGGAGAGCTGCCAATTCATTTTCAAGTTTTGTACATCGAACCGTCAATTCAGTATGTGTCATGCTGCTCTCAACTGGTGTGTTGCCAGTATCTTCGAGCAAAGAAGAGCAAATAAGCCGACCTTGTTCATGCTCAGCACCCATGGTTTCTTGGCACCTGGGATTCCTGTTGTCAAACAAAGGTTCTTGAATAGGTTCCCTAACAGAAACAGTTGTCGTGGATCGGGTCTCAATGATGTTGGCACTGTCCTCAGGGTCCAGTGGGACTTCATGAGTAGTGTCAGCCCTTTCCACCTGACTTGCTTCATCACTACTACAAGTCAACTTATCACTAGAATGTCGGTTGGGTGATTGAACCAAGTCCGGCAGTATATTCCCTGCAATAAGGGTTGGGGAATCTACTTCATATGGCATAGGTGATATACCACCCTCATTCTGAGGTAGTCCTGTGGAGGGTATAGGTAAAGGAGACCTAGTCCTCTTCCTTTTGGGTGATTGTGGAGTGCGTGTGATATTTTTGGGTGTGGTTTTTGATGTGGACATCCTCTTCCTTTTGGTGGGAATTTGTATATCAGTGGAAGAGGATGGTCGGTCTAGTGTGGGCTCAACACTTGTTGGTGTAACAATGTTGTCACCAGGAGCAGCCTTAGGCATAGGGTGTGATGTGTCTTTACCAAGAAAAACAGTTTTGTTCACTTGCATGTTAGAAAATGTTTTACTTGTAAAAGATTTTACTTCAAGATGTTGATCATAGATTTGCAGATTTGGAAATTCACAATTGAGAATGTGTTGGATGAATCTGGGGTACATGTAAAAGATCCTTTTAGGTTTTAGATTTTCCAGCATTCCATCAAATATCATTTTTGAAAAGTTAAAGTTGAGCCCATTTACCAATCCATGAAAAGCGGATGATTGAGGTGCAGCAAGTTCATCCCACACAGTTTTCTTGTGAGATAGGCAGTGGAGAATGGTATGAGCAAGATATCGCCAAACATAGGGTAGTTGTCCCTTTTTGACGGTCGCACAAGTTAAGTCACCCCCATACCCAATTGCTTCGTACGTCTTCAAGTACAATTCAGACTTGTAATCAGGATCACCTCCTGCATCATTGAATTTCAGATGCTTCCGGATCATTTATTCAGTCAAACTAATCTCATTCCCATTGACTCTAGAGTCAATTTTACCAACCCCGTTGCTATCAACATATTTTTTGGCTGAGTCCCAAAATTCAGCAATTCTCTGCTTGCATATTACAGGATTCCCAGTTAAAGCAAAATGAGTGTTGGATTTCTCGAGGAAATCGTTCATTTCATCAAATAGCTTTGACTTATCAGACTTCTCCAAGTACGCTACAACATTGTGTTCGGCGAAGAACAGTTGAGTAGCCTTTGATGCAGTCTTTGTAAGGATCGAATTAAACCCTCACGCGATATCAAAGTCTATAATCACCGTGCGGAATCTGGTGATTATAGGTGATTCAAGTCTAATCAAAAAGTAATATGAATATTCAATAAAGAACAAGATAAGAACACAAACCAGAAGAAGATAACACTTTACTAATCACCTTGATTGCAACACTAGAATCGAAATTCTCTTTGAGAATTTCGTAAACACCAACTAGCACAAAAAACACCAAAACAGCAACCTAATAACGAGGGGAGGGCTTCCCTAATATAGGGATTCTCCAACTTGGAGAACAAGACAACCTAAAAACCCTAATTAATAGTCACTTCCCGTATTTGACTTTAATGACCCACTAAACTCCCCTTAAACTCTTTAAATTGAGCCCAAACATGTCTAAAATGGCCCAATGACCCAATATAACAATAATCCAGCTAATTTTCACCTATTCTATCACATAGGCCTTCAAAATAATCCGCCAATAGGTGATTTAATACACAAGCCACAAATTATTCCCTTACAATCTTCCCCTTGGCTTGTGCTATTAAATGTCTTCTACTTTCAATCTTCAGACTTGCAGTCTTCTCCTTGGCTTGAGCATGGGTTTGTGAAGATTCTTTTCTATAGCAATCTTCATTGGGCAGCAGCAAATGACTTTGGGGATTGATTTCTCAAACAGTATCAGCTCGAACTTCTGGTGATGAACAAGTAATGAGAGAAGGATTCTTAAATACTTGCTTCTTCTTGAAAACTATTGAGTCATTGCTGAATCATCAGTAACTGTCTTGACTTGCCATTAACTTCAGAGGATAAATTTTGACAACCTCTGTCTTGGCATTCTTGAATTTCTTGTTGTGACTGCTTTGCATCTTTTCTTCAATTAGCTTCCCCTAAACTTGAGAACGGTGTCTTTGGAAGCTTTACTTGAACAACCAACAAACTTTCCCTGAGCATAGGGTAAGTCCTTTTCCGGCTGGTTCTTCAACACAAACAGTAGCAGCACTCATTGACTTTTCTTCTCCATGACATCTCATTTAACCTGTCATGCACAACATGGAACAAACACTAACCAGACAATGATGACTAGTTATCGGGTTAGCCTTATTTAACCAAAAACCCTAACATAGATTACGGGTTTCCTATAAATACTTCCCCTGAACCCGAGGACTCTTCGCATTATCTCCCCTTGATATTTTGGAGGAGTGAAACATTCTTGCATAAAACCCATAAAACTTATTAAAACCTTTAAATTAACCTGGCCATGGTTGAAAAATAAACAATAAAAACTTAAGATGACTCAAAAGAAAAATAATAATAAAACAAACATACCAAATTTCTAAACGAGAAGGTTTTATTTGGGATCAAACCGTATGAATCTGACTGAGGAACCCTTTTCAGCTTCTGTTACTCGAACACGTCCAGATGATTGCCAATATACTGATCCACTTTTAAACTCTAACCCTTTTCTTAATCAGGCTGTTTGTCACTTTATTATCTTTTATTGGTGCATTAATTATGAACAGCAAGTGGGTTTCAACAAATCCTAGGTACATGTTATTACACACTATCAAACATATAAATTCCCTACCACATATTTTCACAACTTGAACCAGAAGTTTGAAACTTAGCTCGAGACTTGGTTGAGAAGAAAAAGAATAGATCAGATATATTTTTGGGTATAATATACAAAGTCAACTGAATTTTTGAAACATTTTTAATAATGCTCTCATCAGTGACAAAGGCTGAGGGTTTTGGACTCTTGAGGGTCTCTTTTGATGTGCTCTTTGGCATCTTTTGGGTGTATTTTATTATTATTATTATTATTATTATTATTATTATTATTATTATTATTATTATTATTATTATTATTATTATTATTATTATTATTATTATTATTATTATTATTATTTTAGGTGATCTAGAAGAACGTATGTATGGACAACTCCAGGTCATTGCTCACGCAAAGCAGAGGAGAGCCTTACATACACGCGAAGCATCCCCAGGTCATTGCTCACGCAAAGCAGAGGGGACACCGATTTTTTGAGCTCAATTTCACACTCTTGGAGACAAGCGTGTGTATCGGGAACTTGAACATGCAGTCAAATAGAAATGCAATTAACCTAAGTGTTGTTACCCAACAAACTGCCATACGTTATCTTTAAGTGTGTAACGCATATCTTTTCAAATTAAAGAGCTGAGCCTACCAGCGTATCACCATGGATCGTGTCTTTCACATCTGCCTTACGCGTGTCAGCCATCTCCAAAACGGAACTTTATTTCACTTCCCACCTTCTCAGGAAAACAAACAAAATATTAAAAATTAAAAAGCACAATTTTTAGGGGTCAACAATTTCATCTTTACTATTCTTCCCCTTGCTTTTTGATTTTTAATAACAACACACATCTTTCTTTTTATTTTTTTTAAACACACTAACACACTATAAGACAAACTTGGCCAAGCTAACCTTCAAAGTTTATCATTTGAGATTTTTTTTAAAAATGAGTTTTGTTTTATGCAGAACCATACTTCTCATCAGATTTGCCAAGAAACAAACAATTAAGATAGTAACTTGCTGATTTTGCTAGATTTACCTCTTACCAGAAGAACATCCCTACAAATGAGAATCTGCATGTCATGTAGTTGAGAGATGCCTTCTATCCTGCGCCTGGAACAATCACTTTCAAAAACAAATAAGTTAATGGAAGTCCTCCTTGACTGTTCCTGCACAAGGTGAGAGATTAGTTAACCATAAGTACCCAGGCCATTGTTGTTCTGGGTATACCTGCAGAGTCATTAAAAGTTATTTCTTTTAAACACATTCTCTTTGAAAGATTGATACTTGGGGTTATAGGTGCCTTTGATTTGGGTTTCTTGGTGTTGTTATTGGTGGACTTTGGTGTGGGCTTTGTGGGTTCATTAGAATTCACACGACCATCATTGGAAATGACATTCGTGGGCTGATTGTTTTCTTTCCCTTTACCCTGAAGCCTTTTAGGTGGAATTTGATAAATGTTTGATTTATCATTTTTAACTTCATCAAATTTTTTGGAGTGCTTCTTATACACCCCTTTAGGTAGGTAACACTGATTTACCACCTTTTTCACATTCCACCTCTCTTGATTATTCTCAGAAAGACCACCATGTTTGGGAACCCAAATAGGTTTTAAAGCAACAACTGATTTGTTAACAGAATCATTCAATTTATGACTTTTGAAATCAGTTTTGGTCGGATGTTGAGGTGACTTAGGCTTTTGGTTAACTTTCTGTACCTTTGGTTGCAGGGGTACAGACTTCTGCACCTTAGGGATTGAAGGTGCAGGCTTTTTGGTCACCTTGTGTACCTTTGGTTGTGAAGGTACATGTCTCTGCACCTTAGGGTGTGAAGGTGCAGATTCTTTGGTCACTTTAGATACCTTTGGGCCTGTATGTACCTTTGGCTGAGAATTTACCTTTCTGTGGGCAGGTTTTTGGTTTGTGCCACCATATGATTGCCCTTGGAAGTTTTGAAAATGAGTTTTAGGGTAGTAGGGTTCATATGTCCTATATAAGCAATTCCTTGCCACATGTCCAGGATTCCCACACATATGGCAGGACTGCTTCTTTGGGTATGTGGGAGCTTGGGAATATTTCTTCCATGTAGATACCCAAGATGGTTTGGAATTTTTGTGGATCCACACAACTTTGCCATTGGGCCTAGTTGTTAGCACATACTCCCGCTGTACTGGCACAAATTGGTCATACACAGAATTTACCTCAGGATATGGGATAAAGTCATGTGGTCTGGCCTCCTGCACATTCTGCACATTACTAGCATTATCACAAACATTAGCACACACATTCAAACAATCATTCAAACCAACCAAATTGGGATCAGTAGGCTTAGGACCAGCAACCTGTGCTCGTCTAGGCTCGAGCCGAGCCGAGCCCGAGCTCGTCTAGGCTCGAGCTCGGCTCGTTTAAATTTAACAGAGCTCGAGCTCGAGCTCGGCTCGATTCGAGCTTTATTTCTAAAGCTCGAACTCGGCTCGTGAAAAATTATTTAAGCTCGAGCTCGGCTCGGGCTTGGCTCGTTTAATATTAATTATTAATTTTTTATATATTTTTACTATTAAATTTGTATATATTTAGAATTATACTTTTTTTATATAGAAAATAATACATATTATTTACTTATTTTATCATAATTTTATATATAATAATCATTTTTTTAAATATATTTAAAAAATTAAATAAAAATTATATAAATAAAAGCTCGATTAGGCTCGCGAGCCGGCTCGAGCTCGATATGTAAAGCTCGGGCTCGAGCTCGTTTATTAAACGAGCTCTATTTCAAAGCTCGAGCTCGGCTCGAGCTCGTTAAGGCTCGGCTCGTTTCGAGTTTTTATCAAGTCGATCTCGAGCAGCTCACGAGCAGCTCGGCTCATTTACACCCCTACTCAAAATCCTGACTTTCCTCAAAGGTTTGGAAAGTTTAGGATCACAAACACCGAAATTAAAAGTACCACAAACAGAAGTTTTGTCAAAAAAAACATCAGACTTAGCAAAGCTCAATTCAGACTCACACTTATTTGACACAAAACTTTTAGTTTTAAAATCAGGAAATTTTATACTCTCAACACCAACACTTTCTCCCTCAGAACCTGCTTCTTTATTTTTTGTATCTGCACAAGAAGTAGTAGAGTTAGAAATAGGAGCAGTAGTTTTAATAGGACATTCAGAAAGTCTTTTGTCAATGTCAGCTAAAGAATCTATTGTCCCCTTTGACGGTATATGTTCAGAGATCATTTCATGCATGTGGGGCATGGGGACAGTGTGAGTTGATGTTTCTTCTTTGATATCATCCCCAAAACCTAAACCTGAATTTTGTTGAACATACTTCATCCTAACATCAGAGTTATAGAAAAGAGATCTTGCTTCCAGCATTTTTGATTGAATCTTATTATTAGCATCTATTTTACTTTGAGATTTAGCAAGTTGATCTCTCAATTCTTCTACCTCTTTTGTCAGTTTTTCAACTTTTGTGTTAGCAACTCTCAACAGAACTCTAGTGTCACTTAATTGATTGTCAAGGTTTGTCACATCAAGCTTAGCTGCTTCATACTTTTCCCTATTTACTTTAGCCATATCTTTGAAATTATTTGATTCTCTAGTGGCACGTTCACAGTTTAGGGATTCATAATAAAATTTAGATTCATATTCTTTGTAAGCATTAAATACCTCCACACAATGAGAACAAGAACAATTACATACCTCAAGGTTGCTGGTAGATACAGAATTACCTGGTAGAAGGGGTGCCATGATTTTCTTTGATTTGGACCGGAAAGACTCGATCGGATAGAAAAGGATTTTCGATCGGAAAGGTAGGTCGAAAAGGTTGATCGAAAAGAGGGTTTTCGGTCGGACAGGGCTGATCGAAAAGTACTTTCCGGTTGCACAAGGTTTGGATCGAAAAGGGGTTTCCGATCAAGCAAGGTTGGATCGAAAAGGGTTTCCGATCACACAGGGTTGGATCGAGAAGGGCTTTGATCGAAAAGTCTCAAATGGGACTTTCCGATTGCGAATTGCCGACGACCGAAAAGTCACTGGGTACTTTTCGATTGAGACTTTTGATCGAGAAGTCCCATCTTGTGACTTTTCGACTGAGGGACTACTGATCGAAAAGACACTAAGGGTCTTTCTCGATCAAAGGTGAGCAGCAGATGAGGGTTTTCGATCAGAGTGTCTGATCGAAAAGTCTTGAATGGATCGAAAAGTCTTCTATGCACGTACACAGGGTCTCGAAAGCTTCTGTTTTTTATTCTAAACCTACGAAAAAACAACTTCTGACTTGTGCAAACTGCGTGAAACACAAAAAAGCACTCAAACTGTTAGTTACCAAAACTCGAATCTGATATCGCGAGAGCCGCGAAACTCGCGTTTCTTGGCTCTGATACCAATTCTAAGGATCGAATTAAACCCTCACGCGATATCAAAGTCTACAATCACCGTGCGGATTCCGGTGATTATAGGTGATTCAAGTCTAATCAAAAAGTAATATGAATATTCAATAAAGAACAAGATAAGAACACAAACCAGAAGAAGATAACACTTTACTAATCACCTTGATTGCAACACTAGAATCGAAATTCTCTTTGAGAATTTCGTAAACACCAATTAGCACAAAAAACACCAAAACAGCAACCTAATAATGAGGGAGGGCTTCCCTAATATAGGGATTCTCCAACTTGGAGAACAAGACAACCTAAAAATCCTAATTAATAGTCAATTCCCGTATTTGACTTTAATGACCCACTAAACTCCCCTTAAACTCTTTAAATTGAGCCTAAACATGTCTAAAATGGCCCAATGACCCAATATAACAATTACCCAACTAATTTTCACCTATTCTATCACATAGGCCTTCAAAATAATCCGCCAATAGGTGATTTAATACACAAGCCACAAATTATTCCCTTACAGTCTTTCGATTCAATTTGGGTGCCATTTGTGAGAAATTAGAGAGTATGGTTTAGGTTTAAATCGCCAATTAGAAACCTGGAGAGAAAATAGAGGGTAACTGTTTTTCAAAATGCAGTTTTATACTAATGACAGTTCGTCTGGATCACAATACCCTAAGAATTGAAACAGGGGAAGTTATTGGAGTTTGCCCATTTAGTTGAAATTGGGATGGGCGAAATTTTTGATAATTTAATTTGGTTTAGAAAAATATTATTAATTTATTTTAAATGAGTCCACATCAATTAGGGTCGATTAAGACCGATGAGGACAAATGAAGATAAAGTAGGATCAATTAGGACCAACGAAGCCACGAGGCCCAATTAGGGTAAATTGGGGTCAATTTGGGTCAATGAGGATCAATGATGAAGACCAGATATAACTAACGAGGGTCGATTTTGCTCAATGTCGACACCTTATGAGGACCAAATATGACCAATTAGGGTCTATTAGGCCGCTTGAGGGCCAATTACGCTCAATGAGGACCAGTAGACTGAATTAAGGTCAACCATGGTCATTTATGACAAATGAGTACCAATGAGGGCCAGTGAACACTCAGTTAGGATGAATTAAGGACCAATTAGGACCAACGAAGCCACGAGGCCCAATTAGGGTAAATTGAGGTCAATTTGGGTCAATAAGGATCAATTAGGGTCAATGATGAAGACCAGTTATAACTAACAAGGGTTGATTTTGCTCAATGTCGATGCCTTATGAGGACCAAATATGACCAATTAGGGTCTATTAGGCCGATTGAGGGCCAATTACGCTCAATGAGGACCAGTAGACTGAATTAAGGTCAACCATGGTCATTTGTGACAAATGAGTACCAATGAGGGCCAGTGAACACTCAGTTAGGATAAATTAGGGCCAATGAAGGTCAATTATAGTCTATTCGGCTTGTCAGGACCATATTTGAGCATCTTGTTCTCATACGATTCATCACACAAGTGCGGAAATCATGTGTGATGGTTGATTTGGGTTGGATTCGCCTCAACGATCACCCATGGGTGATCTCTAAAACTCAAAAACACACACTAACACCAAGAACACACACACAAGAGGCTCTCTCCAGTAGGCAAACCTTGATGCGTGCTCAATAGGGTTTTTCCAAGTAGTATTTATACTACTAGATGGAGGCAAGGAGAATGTTTGACACGACACAATCATTACCTAGAATTCAACAAAATATCCTAACAGTAAAAGAAGTTCGCTAAGCATTATGTCAAGTTCGCTAGATATCAATAAGTCCGCTAACAAGTACGCTAGGTATTATCTAGTCCGTTAACAAGTACGCTAAGTATTGACTAGTCCGCTAACAAGTTCGCTAAGCACTAACACGTACGCTAGTAAGTGCGCTAAGCATAAACAAGTTCGCTAACTAGTACGCTAAGCATTAACAAGTCCGCTAACATAAACAAATACGCTAACAAGTTTGTTATCAACAAAAGAAGTACGCTAGGAACATTAATACATACTCTAAGCAAACAAGTACACTAGGGAATAAACAAGTACGCTAAGAGTGAAATCAAGTCCGTTAAGATCATTAA
>JBCNJP010000008.1:40892630-40909630 GCA_039602395.1 Deinandra increscens subsp. villosa | reverse complement strand
CAAGACTTTGTGGTTCATTTGGGTGGATTCAAGTGTATAAAACACTAGAAAAAAATATAGTTTGAAAGACTCACAATGGAGAGGAAATGAAATGTGAGAAAAATAGAAGGTGGCGGGTGGCGGTGGTGGAGCTTGGCGGCACAGCAGCAGCTAGCGGCAGCACATCAGCAGCTAGCGGCGGCAGGAGGCAGCAGGGAGGCAGCGTCGTGGTGGTTGTGTTCCAGTGGTAGCAGTGGTGCGATGGTGGTGGTGGTTGGTTGTTCATGGCAGCAAGAAGAAGAAGGGGAAATGTGGTGGTGTTTCGCGACGGAAGGAAGAAGGAGGAGAGGAGGGGTTGCGGTGGTGGTGACTGTGGCTGGAAATGGTGGTGGCGGCGGCTGAAGGTGAAGGTGGTGGTAGATGGTGGTGGTTGTTTGCTCGTGAAAAGAGAAGGGAGAGGGGAGGGAGACGGTTAGTGAGGGAGGAGGAGAAAGAGTGAAGTGAGTTTGAGTGTTTGTGTGTAGAAGTTGGTAAGTGAGGGTGATGTGTTGTAAGAGAAGTTGGTGGTGATGGTGTGCACAAGTGTCCTAGAACTATTTGCTCATGATGAGCTAGGAAGTAGGTTGATAGAAAGGTGGATGTGTTCATGTTAATCATCACAAGTCTTAACAAAAATCTCCTAACTAAGTTTAAAAAAATAAAATGGATGTGTAGGTGGCTTCTTATAAAAAGAATGTCATGTTTTTATAAATAAAGTTTAGGTGTTGTGAAGATTTATAAAACTTGTAAATATTTGAGGTGAAATAACCTACAACTTTCATGAATAAATGTTGTATAAAATTTTATACAAGTTCATGACAATTTTTTATAAAAATAGTAAGTGGTAATTCAACTTTTATAAAAATTATTGTAAAATTGATGGGCTTAAATTAAAAAAATAACCCATCGGGCTTTGAAATTTATATTGGGCCGATTTAATTAAAGAGAAATGTAATCGGGCCCGTTTGTCGGTTATGGGCCGTACGGGTCCAAACGGGGCGCCGGTTCGAGGCCCGGGCCCGTTGTGCATCGGTTGGGTTCACGGATCGCCATGACCATTTGGAATATTAAGTTTGAGTAATGGGTCAAAGTTTCAGGCTTGGTTTTATTGTTTTAGGCTTATTGGACCTATTGGGCCAAGTCGGGCACAATTGGGTGTTCGGTTGGAGTTTGGCTTAAGTCTTGACAACGATTTCAGTTTGTGATGTTTTTATTTTATAAAAACAATTGTTAAAGTCGGTTATAACAGCTTTTTCATAAATCAGTTATATTTTTCAGCTTTTTACACGGTTACGGATAACGTTTTCAGTTTGTCAGTTTGTAACAGTTTTAAGCTCGACCGTTCATATTGTTTAAATCCGAATAGTTTTAGACGATCGTTCGCTTATCAGTTTGACATGTCGATTACATAAACGTTCGACAAAGTTCCGGATAAAATATAAAAATACATTTTATATTTATGTTTCTTATTATTGAAGTTCCATGATTAATACGTGAATTCTTTATGTTCATAACAGATATACGCCTTTAGTACAAACGCGGGATTTGGTTTACGTCATCAGTTAATGATCAGGCACAGTAATTTAACAGTTTAACAGTAATCAGATCAGATAAAACATAATTAATACATAATTAAAAAGTCAAAGTAAATGGTTTGACCTAGATTTTCGACGAGGTGTCACAACAAGTCCAAGGTAAAGTGTTACAAATGTTCTAATCTTGGACATTTTTCCAGAGAGTGTCAGCAATCTCAAGCAAGTAAATCTGATTCAAAAACTACCTATGGTGCTCAAGCTTCATCTAGTACAAAAGTGTTGGTTGTTCAAAGTGATGGAACTTATGATTGGGGTAAAGTGTTTGATAAGTCAGCATTGATTGTCACAGCTGAACAAGATGATTATTATTCAGACACGAGTTCCTATGAATGAGCTGAGAATGAAATTTATGAAGCTAAAATTGATAATTTGTTAAAGGAAAATGATTCTTTGTTGAAAGAAGTCGGTGTGACAACAGGCAATTTCTCAGGTTAACCACGTTAATAACTTGTGTTATATTTCGATAACGTCCGTTACTTCGGTTAACTAGAATAGTTACACGAACGTTGCACATGAGTCTAGACGTCGGTTAACTTACTTGAATAATTATATAACTTATAATCTTATATAAATTTTATTTTATGATCTCACAAACACGTTTTGTCATTTTATGTGGCAATTACATTTATTATTTTCACGTGGTATATATGTAAATATATATACGCACGTCGTTTTATGATTTTATGTGACGATGTGTCGCATAACCGTACGAGACTTTTCTATGATTTTATAGAAATTTAAAAGCATATGGTTATGGGTTATAACCTTGGTTTCATGCTAGATATATATATATATATATATATATATATATATATATATATATTTTTATAAAACTTCGTTCGTTAAATATGCTTTGGCATACACTCTATATATATATATATATATTTTATAAAACTTCGTTCGTTAAATATGCTTTGGCATACACTCGTATACTCATCGTCAAGCTACTCTTTGTTAAATTCCATTAGGATTAACTAACGACTCCCCAACTTTCAGGGGCTATTTTTGCCATTTCCTAAAACTTATTTTGGTCACATAAACATGCAAGGACCCATTCTGTAATTGTCTAAACCTGGCCCCTTAATATGTAATATGGGCAGGGACCAATTTTGCCAATTTCCTATAGTTAAGAATTGAATTCATGATTCCCGTAACCGACAACGATGCTCCGGTAACCTCTACATCAAATCATCGAGTTAATTCGATCGTCGGTTACAAAAAACGATCCGTCCATATTTTTGCCTTGGATTCACCTACCTTGTTCTCTCAATCATTTGCTCACCCTCATCCCTCCCAAATTTCCTTTGCCTCTCGTCCCTGTTCCCTCGATCAAAAAAAAAGCCCATCACCGGCAAGTGAATTTCTGGTCACCACAAGAGTTCGCGACGTTAGCAACAGTCGTCACCTGGAGTCCGCAGCAGCCTCGTTCGCAACAGTCGTCGTAAAAGGAAACAAAACATCGGGAAGTTCATCTCCGGTGACGAGTTCGAGTTCGATCGGGATTTGGTTCGAAACTCTTCATCGTTTCGGTGTTCGTCTTCTAATTCGAGGTAATCCTAAACCCATAGTAATCGATTTAAATGTATTTGTGGTTCATTCTGATCGTCCCTGTGAGCTTCTGCAAGTTCTGTTAGACCTTAATGGAGGGGGGTTGCATTAGGGTTTATTGGTGAAGAAGATGACAACATCCTGTAACTGATTATATATTAAACTTACTGGTTAAATCCCGTCCTCAGGGTCTGGCCGAGCGCCCAGGCTTTTGATTCATAACAAGGTAAAAGGTCGCTGGTTCGATCCTCCCCATCTCGAAATCGTTTGTGTTCTTTTTTTTAAAATCGAATTTCTTTGCCTTTGCTTGATTAAAAGTCATATGATGCGAACATGTTAACAAAGAAACGATTTGGGTTAGTGGTGAGGGTGCTGTGTTTCAACCAAGAGGTCACGGGTTCGAGTCCCATGACCATCACTTCTGCTGTTTTATTGTTTTTTTTTAGGGGGGATTTCAAGCACTATTTGGTCCAAAACTCAAAACTACTATGATGTGTCTATTAAGTCTTGACCGTAAATGCCTCGTAGACCCCGTTAGGGTTCTCGTTGAACGTTCATACGATGAGAACGCTAAGATTTAAATAAATTTAAAAATTCAATGATTTCGTTATTATTAATAAAAATTGTATAATATATAAATATATATATATATATTTGATTTATTGTCATACGAACGTTTTAAAGATGTTCTTTAAACTCTTGAATTTTTGTCACGGTATATAAATATATATTTAGGACGTTTGATTTCACTTTCGACTATGCCTCGATATTTATGTTTACGAGTATATATATATACCCGATGATCCCTACATTTATTATTTGGAATAGCATACGCACATTGATTTCGTAAATCTTTGTATCCTCGATTTAATGTTGACCTTTGATTTCTTTCGAACAAACGATTTCTATCACATATTGAAATTGTCACCTACGTCATATTTGAAATTACTTGTTATAGTACCGTCGTCTAGGCTATGTTACTCATGTGCGGACACACACTTACGTATGTAAAATCGATTGGTGCTCGGTAGTTACGCAAGACTTGAAGTCTTACCAAATTGTAGCAGCGCACCCTAAGGTGAGTTACACAACCTTTTACGTTACGTCCGGGTTTGGACGATAACACACGCGAACACGTTACACCCGGGTAAGGGTGATAACACAACAACTGTTATGTATGATTAAAGTAGAAATCCAATATATATCACATATTCACGTAAAATGTTTTATCTTTCAATTCCTTACTTATCGAACCGTTAATAGCATATAGCGAGGGGATATTGGGTAGTACTACTGGGGTCTGACAAACCCCACTCAACGGGCACGAGATGCACCACCCGACTGGCGGTCGGACTGAGGACAATGTCAACCTAACTTACCGTGATCGAGTAGACACGGGGAAGGCAAAACACGTAAGGAATTATTCCTACAACTAATTGGTCAGCTTCGGTTGCGAACGTTTTAGTGACATGAACTTAGGCTCGCTACCTATGATATGGATTGTACTTGTAATATACATACTTATATACGAATAAAGACTGTTGTATTCGTACTGCATATTTATACTAGTTATACTTATGTGCTTATGTGAACTCACCAACATTAGTTGACACATGCTTCTTGTGCATGCTTTGCAGAACGCTAGGAGTATCGGATTTTTGGGCACGTACGTTTGTTAAAACCTCTATTTTTAGGAATTTGCTTTTAAATTCAACTTGAACTAATATTTACTTATCGGGCGCTTGTTTTGCGCAACATAAATTTTATGAGCTTCTGCTAAACTTTAACTCTGGTTTGATATTTCCCGTTTGGAGATATATTTACATTTTGAACTCTTAACTTATGTTTGATGTAACTAATGACTTGGGTCCTGGTCTGGTTCACACCTCACACGGTAAAACTCCGTTAGTGGAAATTGGGGGTGTGACAGTCGGAATGCTTACTGCTAAACTTCAAGTGGTAAAGGAAGAGTTGGAGATGTCTAAGAAAGAAAGTGAGGATTTTGAGGTAAAGAATGCAATGCTATCTAAAGAAAATGCTAAATTAGTTCAAGAAATTGAGAAATGGAAGATTGAAGCAAAAGATGTTGAAAATGATTTCAATGATATTTTTGAAAAATCCAAGATTAAGCTTGATGTGCTTAACAAGACTTCTGATGAACTTGCTGCTAAAGCAAAAAAGTTATTCTATTGAGAATGAAGCATTGTTGGAGGAGAAGAATGAATTAACAAGGGTGAATAAGCTGTTGAATACCAACATTGACATTTAGAAACTAAATGAAGATAAGTTGAAGAAGGAGTTGTTTGGTGAGTTTGACAATCTTAGATTGCAAAAATCTGAAACAAACAAAGTTGCTAAGAAATTAATTGCAACAGAAAAGGAATTAGCTGAAGCACAACAAAAGATCTCTGTTTTGAAGATTCAAGTGATTAACAACAATCGTCTTTTGAACAATGTCACTAATTCACAATCATTCACAAGTTTCTTGGCAAAGGATAAGAATTTTGAAAGAGTTTTTGATAGGACGGTTACACCCCGACTATTATCAAAGAAGCTGTCAATAATGTGAAGAAAAAGGTTGAAGATTATGAATTACTCAAAGTTTTCATCATCAAATTCTGAAGAAGAAAAGGTTGTGAAGAAGAAGAAAAACAAGAAGGATAGCAAGAAAAATGAAATGAGATCTGAGGTTCCTAAATTTTTTCAATTTGTGTCTAGTTTTTCATCAAATGAAAATGAGAAGTCAGCTACTTCTACCGAGAAAATTCGATCTTATACTTATATTGATGAGACGATTTTCTATGTTGAGAAGGGTGTTCAAGAAGTTAAAGCTGAATTTTCTCGATTTGCGAAGAACGGGCATAAATTATCAAGTTCAGAAGAAAAGATTTCTGGAAAACAGGCTGGTTTGGGCTTTAAGACAAAGGATGTTGAAGATAGTGGTGTTCCAGCTCCAGCACAACAACAGCTGAAGAAAGTCAACTTGAAGCAGGTTAAGAAGGATGTTTTCAAGGCTGAAAAAGTTCAACATGAGAGGTTTTACAAGCTCAAGGGTTCAGAACAAATATTTTTTGATAAAGAATTTCCACTTCACTGCGTGGATGCTCAGAAAATATTTGAAGTTTTTGTGAAAGATGTAGTTCAAAAGAACAAGAACAAAATGCTAAATTTTCTTCTGGAGGTTCTAATTCTACTCCAAAAATCCCGACTTCAAAGTGGGTTTATGATCATCGACATCAGGTATATGATACTTTTTATGATCATTTTTGAGATGTTCATTTTTGTGAAGCTTTGCAGGTTCCAAAAAGAAAAACGTAAACAATCATTTATGTTACATTTACCGACAAAAAGGGCATATGGCACAACATTGTCCAGTTCCCGCTACTTCTACTCAAACAACAAGAAAGTTTCAAGTTTTTGGTAAAACTGCCAGACCAAAGTTCATAGATGAACATGGCAAAGTTTTTGATGAATTTCAACCTACATTCTTTAAAAAGCAAGAAAGATTTATTCCTAAATTTTCAAAAGTTCCAAATATAGGTTGTTCGTCACAATGGAAACCTAAAGTGATTAATTCATCAAATACTACTTTATCAAAACAACAACAATGGAAACCTAAAGTGGTTTCAAAGCAAAATCAGGACACTAGTCGACCATAAGCACTTCGCTTCGGGTCATTTATCAACTGATGTGTTTGACCGGTGTGCAGGTACTTCTGGAAGACCTATCGATGATTGAAAAGTTGTTGGTGGAGGAGTATTCTGCCTATTTTAAGTTAAAGTTCAAGTAATATCATTTTTCTAATCTAAATTTTTTTCTGAAAGCTAAAACGGGCAGGTATCCGTGTCGGTTGATCAATTTTCTTTCTTTACATTTCGTTTGTCGTTTAGGGGGAGAAAATTGAAAATGTCAAAAATAGTGTTTGTTTTTATAAAATGAAAAATCCAAAAATAGAATTTTTAATTTTAGGGGGAGAAAAGGCATGTTATGGAGGAAAAATGCATATATGGTGGAGGTGAATAAATGCAAAATATATAAAATTTTGAGAAATTGATCATTGGTAATGATAGTACATTGGCTTAGGTATCTGACTCATGGATAGAGTAGATGAAAAAGCCATAAGATCATTGTTTGATATACTTGGTAGGCTTGGTAAATCAGAAAGTATTCAGATGTGATATACACTAAATACTATGCTTGACCTTGTGGATAACATCTTGAAGCATATTTCATGACAAAAAAGAGAAAAACGTGTGAAAAAGAAAATGAGAAGTCACTGTGTAAACATGTGTTCATTTTGCAAAGATTTAAACTTGTTTGACTTTCTTTATTTTCTCAAACGACTGGACTTTCTCTGCGTATTGAAAGATCGACCTAATTGTTGTTCATTTGAAGTTCTGCTTTATTTTCTTTGGTGTTTCGTATAATTCATCGGACTTTCTCTGCGTGTCCACAAGACCGACCTGATTGTTATTGAATTATACAATTTCAACTTGTTTTATCTTTCTTATTTTGTTAAATCTGAGGCCTTATCTGCGTATCGAAAGATCGACCTTAAGGTAGACGATTTAACGTTCTTATTTGTTTTTGCATGGAACACAGTTGATGAATCATGAAAACAATACGCTATGTGATAATCACAAGTGTAAAAACATGAGAAAATGAAAAATGTCTGAATATGTCTGATAGTATGGGATACACTAGTCAAAGCAAATCTAATCAATACCTTAACATATCCAGATGTTAGGAGTATGATTTTGCCTGAGTTTAAGATGGACAAATTATACCAGCAATCAACATGGCTTATGTGCTTCATTTAATTGAAATTGAAGTGTAGTTTAGTGCGTCATGACCAATATGATCCCAGATAATGATCTTTCTCATACCAAAAATAGAGTTTGATTTGTATTGAAATTTCATGTTATTTCAGAAAATTCAAAAAGATTTTCGGTGTGTATTAGCATAAGTTTGAAAAATCAAAAAGATTTTAGGTTTGTTTTAATATAAACTTTCTAAAAGCCAAAGAGATTTTGTTTCTTCTTTGTTTTCGATCTGATCGACACGGGATACAAATAAAATTTTCAAACCAAAATATATTGGAGTCTCAAAGAGACATTTTGCACCACGATTATTTATGTTTGAACAGGTACTTAGTAAAAGATAATGTCACAACTTCAAGTCTTGTGAAGTTGTTGATAAAGATGAATGAAACACACTGTGCATCGTCAAGTATTCAAGATAAGGCTAACCATCAAGTTGAGGGGGAGTTTGATTGAAGATATGTTTGAATGGATGAACAGATACTACACACGTCGAGGGGGAGTTTGTTAGAGCATTATCGGTCCGTCGTGTGAAGTATCCGAATAAAACGAAGTTGCATAAAATGGTTGTTACACGAAGCGGGTCCGAACTGACACGAAGTGTCATCCGAAGTCACACTTCGGATGAATTCAGAACCACGAACTCGCAGTTTAGGTGACTTCGGATACAGTAGTATAAATACCCGTTTTACATTGTATTTCATTAACAAGTTAAGAGAGGGTTTGTACTAAGTGTATGTTTTGAGTGTGTATTCTCTATTAGTATTCTGAGTGGATTCCTGATTGTATTTGTTCTCCAAGATCAATAAAACAATCTTTAATTACTTCTTTCCTATCCGAAATAGCTAGATCAAGTAGACGATCCGACGCTCACGGCCTTTCAGATCAACCTCACCTCCTGTCATCAATGTTGATGACTCACATCCCCCTCAAGGTGAGAAAAGGAAAGCCTTTTTCTATGAAAACAAATCCTCACCCAAGAATAAAAAGACGGAGCAGTGCAAGCCCCATCTCAAACCAACCGAATCAAGCCTCCTCCTTCAAGACAACCTTCCAACAAACCTCCTTCATCTGCCAGGCCCACAACCAACATCGGGGCCAAAGTTCAAAGTGAGGGGCCTTCAATAAATCAAAGTCAATCAGAAAAGGGGAAAGAAAGGGTAACTGATCATGGGGGGAGCAGAGACACGCCTGAACTATCCACTATCTCCATGTCTCTCTATGAAGACAACTATAGGGGTGAAAAAGAAGCAGCAGATGAAATATGGCATTAAAAAAGGGAATTCTCAAGCATGTGATCCAAGAAACAGAAGGAGAACCTCAAATAAGCCCAATGTCTCGAAGAACCTTCAAAGAATCAATTCATCAAGAGCCCTATGAGATAAGTTGGCTCTACTCCGAAGCTCAAATCTTGGAACTCTTAGAAATTAAAGAGATACAATATCAAGGTCAGTTTGGTCCTTCTCGGTACAACTCTTACAACATTGTTACCACTGATAACAACTGTCAACCTTATTCTTTCCATGACGGAGAACTGGATCAACTAAGTCCTATGCACATAATGTCACTCCTTAAAACCTGCATCTCATCTAACTCAAAGAGTTTGAGGAATCGACGTGCCATTTATAGAATGAGAGAAGCTGGAGTCAAAATCTACAAAAGATATGCCAAAATTAACTTCGAACTAAGAAGGCACATGGGATTATAAAAACTGTCCATTCTCTCAGCAAAAGAAGATCTACCTAACGAATTGGGATGGAAAGGGTCTAAAGTAATTCCTCTATCTAGAGAAATTGGAATATGCTTCAAAAACCATGAAAAGCAAATGAGCTTCTTCAGATAAATCAATGTCACTCTTACTCAGATCTATATCTGGAAGTTATAAACTTATTAATAGAATCAAACAAAGATCCAAACCCAGAGGTACTAGAAAGAAAATCATCAATGATAAAACACTGGAAGAACTCAGAAGACATCGAGCATTCCAGAAATAATTTTACAGAGCATGTACGAAGCAGCTGCCTAAGAAACTCAGTGTCATAATTGATTCACTAACCAAGGAGCTCTTTTGAAATATCGATGTATCATGACTGTTGTATCTTTCTGTTTGATCAATAAAAATGATCTTTATCTCTGTTTATTTATTTTTTTCAAATACTTAGGGGGAGATTGTTAGAAAAATTTCAAATGTAATAGAAAATAGTCAAGTATTAGAAGAAAATACAAAAAAAAAAACATCCCGAAAAGAGAAAAGACAACAGAATCTGTGAAATATAAGGATTTTGTAATTTTACAGATATACTTCGGAAATTCTGAAGTAGATGTGTAAAATCCATTTTTCATAGAAAACCCCATTTCTGTGAAAGGCTTCTGATGGGAAGCATGCTAGGTCTTCAACGAAGAGTCTTTAAGGAGTTCAAGACTATCAGAAGATAACGATTACGAGAAATATAAAGATGCTATGAGTGAAGAACAAGTAAAGGAGAATATCCACTTGACAATAAATGAAAATGTGGTTGAAGACAGTTAAAAAGAGATAAATTGAATATCGTCAATTTATCTCTATATACTCTGACACATTGCAAACTCAACCGTCTCAACCACACTTGCTATAAATAGCAAGCGTAATTCACCAACAAAGGCATGACATTCATTCACAATTCACAAGCTTCTCAAAGTGCATATAACTTACTCTTGTAGAAAAGTTCTTTCTGTTGATTCATCGCTATAGCATAAGCTCGTGTAAACCATTATTTACATTTGAGATATACAAAAAAATATTTTTATGAATTGTGGTCATCCAATTTGATTTACTTTCCGCAACATATTTATTATTGTTTTAAATGAAATTGTACCTCTATTTCTAAAAGCCCCTTTAGGGACCCAACAAATATCTTATTAAAAATTAAAGTTTTTATTTTTTATATTTAATTATTTAAAAGAATTAATATTAAATAGGAGAGATTATTTGTATTTTTTTGAACGGCTAATTCTAATCTACTCCTAATCTAGTCTATTAAATCATCAAAGAACTGCTTATGTCTGGGATAGAATCTAGGATATCTAGGTAAGACAAAGCCTACCTCCCCCTTGATCACTAATCCAAGAACTCATTAATAGATTGTTTGTATTTAATAGGTAAGAAATGCGAATTTTTTTTTATGAAAATAAATATGGAGGGACAAGTATTAAATTTTTTTTAATTTTCCTCTCACATAGTTATTATATATGTTGTGTTTGTAGGAATGACAGATATTTTTTAGTGTTGGGCTAAAATCTGTTTATGGAAAAGATTATAAAGGATTGGTAAAAACCTGACGTGCCATGTTGAATAGTATTGCACTATTGCTTATGGGAATGATTAGTTGTGCGGATAGTCTTAATAAGTGACGGGTGGGAGATGCGATTTTTTTTAATAAAAATGAATATGAAGGGAGACGTATTAAATATTTTTATTTTTATATATTATATGGTAAAGTTCTCCTACATTGATAAGAAAATAAATATCCGATATATGATACATACAAGAGGGTAAGGTTCACTTGAAAACCCCCTTATCCTGAAAACCTAAAAACTTTTTTATTAAACTCTTCTTTTTTTTTTCTTTATACCCGCTTTTCTCTATACCCGCAATTACAAACATCGACCTCCCGCCCTCCCTTGGAGATCTGAGATCTTGAAGGCGACCTCCGATCGCATCTCCAGCGACGAGTGCCATTCTGGTAGATTGTCTTTTCGGTTCCATCCGTACTCATAGCTGCTTCTCCCGTCGGATCCCTTGAAAATCGATTGATTCTTTGTAAGGAATATTGCGCTTGGAAGATTTCCGGCTGAATGCCAATTTTGTTAAGTTCCGGCTGAAATTGAAGTTGAAGCGGAATTCTCACTTCAAGCGGAACTGGCAGTTCAAGCGGAAAGAAGCGGTTTTGTCTTTTAGCGAAAAATTCGGGTGAACTCGATTATCCACCAGATAATGAGTTCAACCGGACTTTTCCTGGGATGTTTTTTCAGCAAGTCCAATCATGCAAAAGCTTCTCGTATGCCTGTATATCTGATTCAAGCCACTCTCCTAAAGTAGTATGTTGCTGCAAACCCGCAAGATATTCCAATTGCCGATGTTTATTCTTTTGGTAGTTTGTATTTGACTTTATTGTTTACGTCTAGATTAGATCGAATGAGATCAATGGCTGTCATTGATCTCATCAGCACTATATATAGCTTAGTTAGTTCGTAGTTTACACATCACGAATATCATGAACAGCATCTGTTCTTGAACAACTTGTAATAGTGTAGCTTTGAGTTAATGCAAATAGTGCCGAGTATTTGTTACTTCGTTGTTACTATCTTTCTGCAAATCAAGCTTTTACATTATACACAAGAACTAAATATCGCTTAGGTAAAGTGAAATTATAACTTTAATTCCGCAGGGTTATATTTGCAAGTAAAGGACTTTGTTTTAGCTTAACTCTAACTAATAACGATCCTACAAGTGGTATCAGAGTTTTGGCTCTCATTTGGAAGACTTTCAGTGCTTCAAAGTTGATACTTTACTTGCTTACTTTACAAGCTTTGTTGTTTCTTCTTTCAAAAGGTTTTCAAAATGAGTGATTTTAGTCTAAGTTGTCCAAGTGGTTCTTCCAACAAACCGCTAATGTTCAATCCAGATGACTTTGGTGCCTGGAAACTCAGGATGGAAGGTTTTGTTAGGATTTTGGACCGCCGTATTTGGAAATCTTTCACTGAAGGACCTTACTCACCTATGGTTTCATCTGCTGATGATGCAGAAGTCAAAATACCTAAACCACTAGACAAATATGTTGAATCTGACTATACTGCTCTCGAATTTGACCATAAGGCATATTGGACTCGACAGGCTGCACTTCCTAACTCCATCTTAAGTGGGTTCAAAGGATATTAAACTGCATTTGACCTGTGGAATGCCTTAAGTGAAATGTATGAAGGAACCAGTGAAGTAAAAGAAAACAAGAAAGATGTTTTAAAACAGAAGTATGAAAACTTTACTTTCAAATCTGGTGAAACAATGACAAACTAGTACTTAAGATTTGTTTCTTTGCTTGATGAACTCCAAAAGGTAGATGTAAAACTAGACCAGGTAGATGTAAACAGAAAGTTCCTACGTTCCCTGCCTTCTGTGTGGACAGTTTACACAGTGAGCATCAGGGAATGCAAAAACTTGAAAAAGATGAGACTCAGTAAACTTCATGGCATACTCAGTGCCTATGAAATGGAACTAGATCTTAATCAAAACTCATCTTCTGAGTTAACTCAGTTTTTTTCATCTGCACTAGTAACTACTGATTTTAACAGTCAAAGATCCTCAAATTCATCATCATATCAGTCACCTATTGTCAGTTTCCCTGAGATACCAAGGTGTCAAGAAAGTTTTTTAAACACGTTTGAAAACTCTCACAATGCTCATGTAACAACTGACTCTTACTAAGGCTTCATACCTGAAGATCTTGAGTGTATAGGTGCTGATGATTTGAAGGAAATTGATATAATGACTCAACTTGCTATGGTATCTGTCAGAGCTCAAAGGTTTTACAAAAGAACTGGTAGAACCTACAAGGGAGCAAAAGGTGCTCACATAGGCCTTGACAAAAGCAAAGTGAAGTGCTATAACTATCACCAACTTGGTCACTTCGCAAGGGAGTGCTCTCAACCAAGAAGAGAAGGACAGAACCAGGGTCATGTCCATGTGAAAAATCAAGGAGGAAGCAATTCTAACAAGAACAATTATGCTAACAACTCAGGTCCTTACCCTACTCCACCAAAGCCAACCGGAAGTCAAAACCACCAGAATGTGGTTGTTGTTGTTGCCAATCAAACCTCATATGTTGAATGGGAAGATTTCGTTGCTGAGTTTGAGCCTATCAACCATGCCTTGATGGCCAAAAAAGACTCCATCTCAGATCAGGTAAACTCAATTCCTGAGAAAGTTTTAGAAAATCTATGCAGTCCTGCTTGCATAGAACAAGTGGCAAAGTACCGAAATCACAACACTAACTTGATTGATGAAGTTTCAAACCTAAATAGATTGTTTGTATTTAATAGGTAAGAAATGCGATTTTCTTTTTATGAAAATAAATATGGAGGGACAAGTATTAATTTTTTTTTAATTTTTCTCTCACATAGTTATTATATATGTTGTGTTTGTAGGAATGACAGATATTATTTAGTGTTGGGCTAAAATCTGTTTATGGAAAAGATTATAAAGGATTGGTAAAAACTTGACGTGCCATGTTTAATAGTATTGCACTATTGCTTATGGGAATGATTAGTGGTGCGGATAGTCTTAATAAGTGACGGGTGGGAGATGCCGTTTTTTTTAATAAAAATAAATATGAAGGGAGACGTATTAAATATTTTTATTTTTATATATTATATTGTAAAGTTCTCCTACATTCATAAGAAAATAAATATCCGATATATGATACATACAAGAGGGTAAGGTTCACTTGAAAACCCCCTTATCCTAAAAACCTAAAAACTTTTTTATTAAACTCTTCTTTTTTTTTCTTTATACCCGCTTTTCTTTATACCCGCAATTACAAACATCGACCTCCCGCCCTCCCTTGGAGATCTGAGATCTTGAAGGCGACCTCCGATCGCATCTCCAGCGACGAGTGCCGTTCCGGTAGATTGTCTTTTCGGTTCCATCCGTACTCATAGCTGCTTCTCCCGTCGGATCCCTTGAAAATCGATTGATTCTTTGTAAGTAATATTGCGCTTGGAAGGTTTTTTGGCTGAATGCCAATTTTGTTAAGTTCCGGTTGAAATTGAAGTTGAAGCGGAATTCTCACTTCAAGCGGAACTGGCAGTTCAAGCGGAAAGAAGCGGTTTTGTCTTTTAGCGAAAAATTCGGGTGAACTCGATTATCCACCAGATAATGAGTTCAACCGGACTTTTCCTGGGATGTCTTTTCAGCAAGTCCAATCCTGCAAAAGCTTCTCGTATGCTTCTATATCTGATTCAAGCCACTCTCCTAAAGTAGTATGTTGCTGCAAACCCGCAAGATATTCCAATTGCCGATATTTATTCTTTTGGTAGTTTGTATTTGACTTTATTATTTACGTCTAGATTAGATCGAATGAGATCAATGGCTGTCATTGATCTCATCAGCACTATATATAGCTTAGTTAGTTCGTAGTTTACATATCACGAATATCATGAACAACATCTGTTCTTGAACAACTTGTAATAGTGTAGCTTTGAGTTAATGCAAATAGTGCCGAGTATTTGTTACTTCGTTGTTACTATCTTTCTGCAAATCAAGCTTTTACATTATACACAAGAACTAAATATCGCTTAAGTAAAGTGAAATTATAACTTTAATTCCGCAGGGTTATATTTGCAAGTAAAGGACTTTGTTTTAGTTTAAATCTAACTAATAACGATCCTACAAGTGGTATCAGAGTTTTGGCTCTCATTTGGAAGACTTTCAGTGCTTCAAAGTTGATACTTTACTTGCTTACTTTACAAGCTTTGTTGTTTCTTCTTTCAAAAGGTTTTCAAAATGAGTGATTTTAGTCTAAGTTGTCCAAATGTTATTTCCAACAAACCGCTAATGTTCACTCCAGATGACTTTGGTGCCTGGAAACTCAGGATGGAAGGTTTTGTTAGGATTTTGGACCGTCGTATTTGGAAATCTTTCACTGAAGGACCTTACTCACCCATGGTTTCATCTGCTGATGATGCAGAAGTCAAAATACCTAAACCACTAGACAAATATGTTGAATCTGACTATACTGCTCTCGAATTTGACCATAAGGCATATTGGACTCGACAGGCTGCACTTCCTAACTCCATCTTAAGTGGGTTCAAAGGATATTAAACTGCATTTGACCTGTGGAATGCCTTAAGTGAAATGTATGAAGGAACCAGTGAAGTAAAAGAAAACAAGAAAGATGTTTTAAAACAGAAGTATGAAAACTTTACTTTCAAATCTGGTGAAACAATGACAAACTAGTACTTAAGATTTGTTTCTTTGCTTGATGAACTCCAAAAGGTAGATGTAAAACTAGACCAGGTAGATGTAAACAGAAAGTTCCTACGTTTCCTGCCTTCTGTGTGGACAGTTTACACAGTGAGCATCAGGGAATGCAAAAACTTGAAAAAGATGAGACTCAGTGAACTTCATGGCATACTCAGTGCCTATGAAATGGAACTAGATCTTAAACAAAACTCATCTTCTGAGTTAACTCAGTTTTTTTCATCTGCACTAGTAACTACTGATTTTAACAGTCAAAGATCCTCAAATTCATCATCATATCAGTCATCTATTGTCAGTTTCCCTGAGATACCAAGGTGTCAAGAAAGTTTTTCAAACACGTTTGAAAACTCTCACAATGCTCATGTAACAACTGACTCTTACTAAGGCTTCATACCTGAAGATCTTGAGTGTATAGGTGCTGATAATTTGGAGGAAATTGATATAATGACTCAACTTGCTATGGTATCTGTCAGAGCTCAAAGGTTTTACAAAAGAACTGGTAGAACCTACAAGGGAGCAAAAGGTGCTCACATAGGCCTTGACAAAAGCAAAGTGAAGTGCTATAACTGTCACCAACTTGGTCACTTCGCAAGGGAGTGCTCTCAACCAAGAAGAGAAGGACAGAACCAGGGTCATGTCCATGTGAAAAATCAAGGAGGAAGCAATTCTAACAACAACAATTCTGCTAACAACTCAGGTCGTCACCCTACTCCACCAAAGCCAACCGGAAGTCAAAACCTCCAGAATGTGGTTGCTGCTGTTGCCAATCAAACCTCATATGTTGAATGGGAAGATTCCGTTGCTGAATTTGAGCCTATCAACCATGCCTTGATGGCCAAACAAGACTCCATCTCAGATCAGGTAAACTCAATTCCTGAGAAAGTTTTAGAAAATCTATGCAGTCCTGCTTGCATAGAACAAGTGGCAAAGTACCGAAATCACAACATTAACTTGATTGATGAAGTTTCAAACTTAAATAGATTGTTTGTATTTAATAGGTAAGAA
>JBCNJP010000008.1:40861849-40892130 GCA_039602395.1 Deinandra increscens subsp. villosa | reverse complement strand
CATTACCATTTCCTCTGGGAGCTTCATTGTTGTTGTTACGATTCTAACCATTGTTGTTTCCATTGCCCCGATTGTTTCCATAGTTGTTGTTGTGGCCAGAATTGTTGTTGTTGTTTTGCCTTGGGCGATTTTGTTGCTCAGGTAAAATTGCCCAGCAGTCTTTTGTCTCGTGGCTTTTCTTGCCACATATCTCGCAGTTCAAACTCCTTCTACAAATGCCAGCGTGATGCTTCCCACACTTGTTACACATGGGCAGGTTACCCTTGTAGTTGCTTTGACCGTTACCGCCCTGGCGGTTGTTTCCACCGTTGTTCCCAGAACTTTTGCTTTGGCCTTGGGAGTTGTAAGACCTCCCAGTGCTGTTTCCCACACTCTGATTGTTCATTGAGTTTTCGGGAGCTTCATCATCAGCTTTTCTTTTGCCACTTAAGGCAGTCTTCTCTGAGGCTTTTGCAGGAAGTGCACCTTTCTCAATTTCCTGATCAGTAAGCTTGTGAGCCAAACGGATGGCTTGCTGCACGGTTGTGGGGTTGCTGGCAGTCACTAGTCCTTTGATTTGAGGCGCGAGGCCTTCCAAATAACGCTCGATGCATTTGAACTCAACATCAACCATTGTTGGGCATAGTACCGCGTATTCGTGGTAACGCGCAGTATACTGTTCAACTTCAGACCCTATCATTTTCAAATTCAAGAATTCACCCTCTAACTTCTTTACTTGGTCACGGGGACAGTACTCCTGCATAATCAGTTCCTTAAACGCTCCCCATTCCATGTTATTAGCCGCATCTAACCCAATCATCTGGATTTCGGCATTCCACCAGGTGAGAGCAGCTCCCTCGAAGGTACCAGTCGCATACTTTACTTTGTTCTCAGCAGGGCAGTTGCACATAGAGAAGACCTTCTCAGACTTCTCGATCCACCTGAGGAGTCCTACTGCTTCCTTCTCGCCGAAAAACGTCATCGGCTTGCAGTCCATGAAGGACTTAAACGTGCAGTGATGGAGGTTTCCTGATGCATAAATAGTTCGGGTTTTAAGTTTAAACAGGTCAAAATATAATCGTTTTGTGCCTTAACCGGCATAATAATTACCCTGTGCGGCGAATGTAGCTTGGACGGCTGCCACTGCGGCTTGCGCGTGTTCATTTATCATAGCTTGCAGTTGCGCAGGTGTCAGGTTAATGTTGTTCCTTCCGTGTCCTCTTCCAGGCATTTTCTGGACAGTTAAAGTAGCCAGTGTTCAGTTACAGTTATACTCTATACATATCCCATAATATGTATATTAACAATTTCCTGTTATCCCACTATTAGTTCAGAAAAATTTTCGTGCCAAATTGAGGCGTCGTCGGAGAACGTCGTAAGTCGTAAGTACTATCGTCGAAAGTCGGCCTTCCCATAAAAGTCACCGTCGGCGTAGTCATCGTAGTAGAAATCAGGACGTAGCGTGTAGCATCGTTTCGTTGTCGCTTTCCCCGGAATAGCGTGCGTATTAGCGTTCGCATTTCGTATTCGTGTGTGCAAATTTTCCCTAAGGTTTTCCGTTAGACTACCTGGACACGGTCTATATATATATATATATATATATTTTATATATATATATATATATATATATATATACATATGAAGTATTTACTTACACAGCAGAGCGAGTATCCCAGGTTGGCACGTAAAAAATTTGTCTTTGGGAATTTGTTTGTTGGTTTGTAACTAAGGTTTCAAGTTGCAATTTCCAAATCGTTTTTCAAAAATGATTCCAGTTCTCTGCAACTTATGGCTCTGATACCAATCTGTCACACCCTCAATTAACCACTATCGGAGTTCATACCGTTAAGGGTGCGAGCAAACCAGGACCACAACCATTAGTTACAAATACTAAACGAATCAGAGTGAGTCCAAATGTATGTCATCAATTAGTCTCAAAATACGCAGCGGAAAATATTGTCTTAGCACTAACCACGTGCTTTACAAAAATCATTGTTTTAAATTTCCAATTTGGTTTAAACAAAAGTAAAATGTCTTCATGTGCCATGCCAACCCGCTCCGGATACTCCTCAGCGATCTGCAAAAGTTTAAACCACGCAAGTGTCAACCTAACGGTTGGTGAGTTCACAGTGGGCTTGTCACGCAGCGGCCCGGTCTCATAATCATAATCGTGTCAACATATACTTATGTAGATAATTATTTGTGAAAAGCAATGCTCAGTGACATACATCAGTTCATAAACATGGTAGAGTGATTTAGTAAAGTAATGTCCGTAACATGCGTTTTCGGGTATGTACTAGTTTTGTAAAATTAAAGTGCTCAACCAATATCGCGGGTAGCTAATCCGTTGTTCCATGCACTAAGGAAGTTTGTACCAAAGTTGACTAATAAGTAAAGTAGTGGCATCGCCATCATCTATTTTATTTTGCGGACATATGTCATCGCGGCTTTGCCTCCCCCGTGTCCTCTCGGGATCACGGTGAGATAGGCTGATATTGTACCTCCGTGCACCTCCAGTGTCACGAGGCGGAGTTTGTCAAACTCCAGTAGATCTACCCAACATCCCCTCGCTTTACAATTAATGGCACAATTAAGTTGAGGACTTCTTCAGTTAGAAGGCAATCCTTAGATATCATGTGATATCATGTGGCTTAGACTTTAACCTACACTAGTCATATTAAAACAGTTTACCGGATTCTCATGAATCTCAAAATGTTTTCAGTTTCGTTTCAGAAATATTTTGTTTAAGTTCCACAAGTGTTTCCCATAAAACAACTCAAGTTTATCAAAGAGGTGCGTGGCACTCATAAGGTTTCAAGTTCATCAAAGAGGTGCATAGCACTCGTAAGGTTGTCAGCATTGTTTTCCGTTAAGTGATTCAGTGTGTCCCAAATGGGCTCACAGTAAACGGGTTAGTGACACTCACCTTTGGTTGCACTGCTACACTTGCTAAATAATCCAAGTATTGTTTGCTTAACGAAGACCTAAGAACACGTTTAGGTCTTAAGTATTAGTTTTGTGTCTAATCTTTAACTTACGTCACTATGGCCCATAACATAGCACGTTGGAACTATGACACGACATACCGACACACGACACCGATGGTTGATCATAAATGAGGGTTCACATAACTCAGAAATCAAAGCATGTTTCATTATTGCATAATCATGTAAGTCATGGCATAACATTCAAATAAGTTGCACAAGTTTGGGTTTTTAGTCTTGGCACAGTTTCGCTACACAGTTTCGCTATGTGCACGGGCAACACTTTCGCTAGGGAATACCCGATGATACAGTTTCGCTAGCTAGATTCGCTCGAAACTGATGACACAGTTTCGCTAGATAGTTTCGCTCGAAACTGATGACACCGTTTTGCTATCTAGCTTCGCTCGAAACTGATTTGAACTTTCGTTCAGGGAAAAGGTATTATTTAGCTCGGTAGTTTCGTTCGAGCAATACATTTAGTTTTCACGACGACACTATAGTTTCGCTGTATAGTATCGCTGGATGAATATTAACACAGTTTCGCTGAATAGTTTCGCCCAGCGATCACACAGTTTCGCTAAACGCAGAAAACTCGTTTTTAAGACCAAAAATCAATCTAACAGCTTCCATACTTCATGAAATTCATTATCTAGCATGCATAAACATTTACCAACATTATACAAGCAAATCTAACATCTTAAACATGAGTTTTCACCCTCAAATCACCAAGAACACTTTTTAAGCATAAAATGACCTAACTAGCATAAATATTCATTATGGCATGATGTTACACGTAAAGTTGCAGACTTTATGATAGATCTAGCATTCCTAAGCATCATATCAGAAGATCGAACGATTACATGGAGGTTTAAGCATGCTTTTTAAGAAAACACATAGAAATGCAAGAAAAACGGTTTTGGAGACTCACGGTTCGATCTAGGATCCGAATGGATGAGTTCACCAACTGAGGTGACGGCGGCTCGTGGTGGTTCTCGGCTGGCCAGAATTCAGGAGGGTGTGTGTGTGTTTTTGAGAAATGATGTAAGTAATGAGGATTATGGTTTAGGTTGGCTTTATATATCATATAGATCAGGTGCTAGTTTCGCTGGCAGTTTCGCTGGCCAAGCGAAACTGGCTCTGAATACACGTAAATCAAAAGTTTAGCTACCGAGCGAATCTGCAGTCTCGCTCGGTAGTTTCGCTGGCAACCAAAAGGGGCCAATTTACATTCTAAGCACGATTCATGAATTTTCTCCCTACATTGATCTTCAATTTCATTAGCCCATGATTAGAACAAATGCATACACCCTAATTACTCGATTAATCACACAATTAATTAAATAAACACGTTGCACATAATTCCACATAGTGACAATTAAATAAATAAACACATACGGACGGGTTCGGTGATCAACCAAAGGTCGTGGACGTATTCGGTCTAGTTAAGCATTAGTTACTAAGTTAACACTTATAATGTAACTAACGGAGATTGTCTAACGGAAGTTAACCTCGGAATTCTCGGATGTCACAAAGACGATGACTACTCTTTACGAACTAGGGTGAGAACGTGGAGTAGAGACGTAGAGTGAGTGGTAGAGTTATCGATAGACTTGTTTTACCCTAAAAGAAATCATGGATATATGGGTCGTATTTAGTTGGATTGTGGATAAGTGGGCTTAACTTAAATGGTGTAATGGTTATAAATATATTTAATATATATATATATATATATATATATATATATATATATCTTATATGGTTTTAAACGGATAACCGAATAAACCGAATAAACCAAATAAAAACAAAACTCAAATCCATAACCGAACCATAAACCGAATTCATAATTTGGATACGGTTAAAAACCGAACCGTAAACCGAATTCACAATTCGGATTGGTTTATTTGGATATGGATACGATTTGGTTTGTCGGTTTATTCGGATTTCGGTTATTTTTGCACACCCCTAGTGGGGAGTGTGTGTGTGTGGGGGGGGGGGGGGGGGTTAAGGGTGGCTGGTATGCGGGTTAGGGGTTATATATATGTAGTATAATTATGTTATCATGCAATTACAATTATATATGGATATAATAACATCCTGTCTCTTAAAACCCTAAGTCAAATACCGCCAATTTCAAGTTGGCAAGTTCCACATAAACGCATTTCTTAACAATCTGAAAGAAGATGAACGATTTACCAAAAAAGAAAAAGTTAAAGCGCATTAATCGTTTTCAAAATTACACCTATACTTACTGTAATAATCAATGTAAAATTATTACAAATAGATCCAACAAAAGCCAATAAACACATATAATAACAGAAGAGTAAAAAAATAATCAAATATACAATTCTTACAAATAGATCTCCACCGACTTTAAAGTGCTTGCATCGCTGCACAAAACATCACCATGAATCATCAGTCATCAACCAACCACACAATCGTCAAGAAAACTCGAATACAAGAAATAAAGGCTAACCTTAATTGGGTGCTGGAAGACATGCTTGCAGCCTTGGCATTGCAACCTTAGCACAATCTTCTTTGTGATTTTTGCCTAAAGCATACAACAAATAATGAATAATAATGTTCCTAAATGTTCAAAAATGATATGAAAATCTACCAAATTGACACCATAAATGGTGGTGTGTTGTTATAAATTCACCTTTTTGTGAAACACAGGTTTTGTTTGACCACCATAGCCAGATTGTTTCCTTGTGCAGCCAAGCTATCTTTTCCCTTCTTGTATTGTGTCACCTTATGCAAGGTATGCTTTCTGCATTCCTTGTTCTTGCAGTAAGTCTTCTTGGTCTTAGAAACATTCACCTGATATAATAATTAAAATCTAATTAGATAAAGAATTCATATTAACAAACCACATTGAGACCATGGAAGCATACAAAATATATAGATCAAAACAAGCTGTAGATTAAATGCATCTTAACCACATTTGCTAATACTAATGATACATTGGTTTATATGTTCTCGAATCAAATAAGTAAATCATCGGAAGAGAAAAGAAATACTTTGACCTAATACTTAATTTGACATTTAAATTTGATACAACAGTAATGGACATGAACAATTTTAGTTAGGATTTCAAAGGCTAGTTTGTGAATGATAAAAGAGACATAAAATAGAGAAATCAAAAAAAAATGTGAGTAAATATGTATCTAAAACATCGTACCTCTTGGGCCTTTGAGAAAACACAAATTTCTTCATATCTTCTTGTCTTGTTAAACGAAAATTGAAAGATCAATATTCCTGAATCACAAAATTTCCGATCGAATCGATTTCAACATATGAAATTCAACAAAAATCAAATACAGTCACGTTAACAGATACCTAGAGAAATGATACCGCCGTGCTTGATGTTCATCACCTTCTTCCAATAGCACTCCTACTCCTTTAGCACATTAATAACCAGTGGACGAATGCGTGTTTTTGATGCTCGATAAGAGAGAGAAGGAACAATATGCAGATTATAGATGCGTGCTTTTGAAGTTGTATTCAAATTTCAAATCTCTTTCACCGCCCAATTTTCTTCTCTTCAAAAATGATGATTGTGGCTCTGCATTTCCGATTTCGGGTCTCTATGATCTGCTTTCTCAAGATCTATGTTTTAAAAGAAGCCTGAAATCACCCTCAAAAAGGGAGATTCGTCTGCATCGTCTGCTCCTGCTTTCTGCTTTGTGTTTTCTGAAAAGGTAGCCCTAAAAGGTCTTCTGAACCACCATTGATGCAGGCGAGTATCGGAATGGTAAAGAAACAGGGGACCAGTGGATCGAAGTTGAGACCTAGCTGGAAAAAGAAAGCGTCTTAAAATTAAGACGCCTCTAATTACCAAAATGCCCTTTTTATCAATATACATTATATAGTAGTATAGATATATATATATATATATATATATATATATATATATATATAACTTTTTCAATAACCTTTTTATAACAATCCAAAAATAACTTTAAAATAGTTCCAAACATATCCAAAACGATAGGTCCGAAACGAGTGAGAATCCAGATTGACTACTAAATCACCTCTTAAGTGGAATTCCTCTTGAACACAACAAACAATTCGAACACGGAAATGACATAACTAATTAGCTCGAACACGGAAATGACATAACTAATTCGCAAAGCTGAACAGCAGCAAGGCTTTCAAATTTCCCGTCTTGATTCTCCAACACAACAGCAAGTCTTGAACACATATGAGAAAGTAGACTTTTCGAGTGGGTGCAAGAGGGTGCAACAGATCTAGGGTTTTCAATATTCGATGGAGATTGGAGTGAGTAGCAACTAGCAAAGTCAGGATATGACTTTGTATTTTGATGGGCATATGTTAAATATTTAAATGGTGAGCCCAATAATACTAAAATATTTATATAACACACACACACACATATATATATATTTCTTATTCGAATTATTCGAATCGAATCGAATTTGAAAAATCAAATTCGAATTCGTTTCGAATTCGACTTAATTAATCGAATCGAATTAGGATTCGATTCGAATAAATCAAATAAGGATTTCGAATTTCTTATTCGAATTCGAATCAAGTCGAATTTCGAATTACTCGAACCGGATTCGAATAATGAACACCCCTACCCCACATACAAGAGATGATAACTATGGAAACGATATCAAATCCTAAAAACTATTCTAAAACAAATAAATATTAAAAATACAAATAATACACCAATAGTATTTGACGGTTAACAATCTAAATCTAAACAAAGGAGTTAAATAGAGCTTGTTCGAGTCGCACGATTTTAACCACAGGCGATAGGTATTTGAATGGCAATTTCGTAAATCCCATCCATCTTATCATTGACATAGTGCAACGGGGCAGCCAGCCAAAGCGAACGAGAGTTTTTATGCGTTGTTCACCACACAGAAGATATTATTCACCCAATAATTCTTTCAAGCGTATTTTAGACGACCTTCGCTCCAATTTTCGGTAAATTATCGAAAAAACCCAACAAATTTGAAAAAAAAACAGGAGCAAACGGAGTTGTGGTTGCCTCCCGCCATGAGTGCTCAGGTGTTGGAGAGGCCACAGAGCTCTTCGTCTTTGCCAGAGGACTGTTTAGACGACACCAAAACTCTAATCTCCGCTCTCAGTTTCCTCTCTCGGAATCTTCCGCTTCCTCCTGATGTTTTTGATGCCGTATCTTCGATTTACGCCGCCGACGATGCCGATGGCGCTGGTGGTGATGACGCCGCCGCACTCGCCGGATCTGATAGCCAGAAACAAGTTGTTGATAATTCGTCGCCGGTGAGTTGTTTTGGTAATCGTTTCGTTAGGTTTGTTCCGGCTATTGGAAGTAATTGCTGATTGGATTTTATTCTATGACGGATTGTTTTTTTTTTCTTTTTTTTTCTTTTTGGGGAATTGGCTGCGTCGTGTTGTTAATTGTAATGGTTAATGCGTTTGCTAATTCGATTTTGTTGATCGTGAGTATTTTTGCGATTTTAGGATGTATGTTTGTTTGTAATTCTTCTTTTACTTTAATTTTACGGTTTGTAGGTTTTCTGTTACTTGAATTGCTTGTGTTCTTGGGCTCAATTGGCAGCTTAGTGTTTATAATGTTACAGAAGAGCTTATCTTTTTAATTGTTGTGATTACAAATATACTTTTATTATCTAGGAAGCTGTAATGTAGCATTTTGTTAGAATGCTGTGAATTTTAGTAGCACAAGCCTATGTCTTCGATTTGGTCATAGGATTTTGATTGTTTGTTTCTTTATCATTACAGAATAACTTCCAACTTCCAATTGGAGGAGAATTGATGGCAGACCTCGAGGATGCTCTGGTTAAGCATCGTTCCAGTCACATAACTGGTTCTGAAATGGCAGAAGCAAGGAAAAAACGGATCGAGAGCCACATCCAGAGTCGTTTGACCCAGCTTGAAGGTTGCCACACCTAGAATAAGCATTTATATTGACCTTTCAGTTATCTCTATGAGGTTAGATACATGGACAACTTAATGATTCTGTTTATTTGTCTTTCTCATGAATAGAATTGCCTACAAACAGAGGTGAGGATCTGCAATCAAAGTGTTTGCTTGAACTCTATGGACTTAAGGTAGACTCTAATTTGGAAGTTCTTATTTTAATTAAAATGCATTATATTGTTAAGTGAAAATCTTCCGTTCTAATGAGGCATTACGTTTCAGCTTGCTGAGTTGCAAAGAAAGGTCAGGTCAAATGTGAGGTCAGAGTACATGCTGTCTTTAAATTGTGCGCATCCTGAGCAACAACTCTTTGATTGGGGTATGATGAGGCTGTCTCGTCCTTCATATGGTGTGGGAGATGCTTTTGGTGTTGATTCAGACAACCATCTGAAGAAGAAAAGAGACGCTGAGGCATTTTTCTACCTTCTACTATATTTCTTTTTATTCCTTGAATCTCGAACTACATATATGAAATACGTTTTTTTCCTAGTATTTGTTTAAATCAAGTTACTAGCATGGAAGATCTGCCTTCATGAAGAAGCAGTAGCTGCTATAAGCATAAGCTCTTTACCACAAACAAGTGTCAGATTTTTTTTTTTTTGCTCAAAATTGGTATTTTACTATTTTTTTGGGTATAGGCTGAGAATAGTTTGGCCGGGTTGGTTTGATCCACAAACTAACTTTTTTCCAGTTTTGATTTTAATAAACAATAATATGTTATTTATGATTAGAAAAACAGTTTAGCAGGACTGTATGCATTTGAAAATGGTTTTTTTTTTTTTTTTTTTTTGGGGGGGGGGGGGGGGGGGGTTGAACCCATTCGATGCATTCTCTTATTTGCTAATGTTTTTATTTGACTCGTTTGAGAAGGCATCCCAAATAGACTTGTTAGCATGTAAATGGGTTGAAATTGCCACCTCTATAAAATAGTTGGCCAGCTAGTTAATTTATGAAGTGAATTCTAATAGGTTCTTCTAAAGACTCCCAAACTTGGTACATATGAATCTAGGTCTAAATCAGTCTTATCTTTCTAGAAAAAGTTATGATCTTGGATTAAGAAAGATTATCATATTGCACAAAGGATTCTTGGTAGCCATTAGCAATCTTAGCCAATACTTTGGCTGTACCTAAAGTACACAGTCACTAGATGTGCATTTATGAACCATATCCCTTAGTAGTCGACATGGGCTGATCTGTATATGCAGGTACATGCTTATTTTAAGATCTATTTATACTATATACATTAACAATTGTGATGAATAATTCTCATCAGTCTTATTTCTGAGGTGATTTATATGTTAAATGTCAGCTGTCGAATTCATCGTCTCTACAAAGTAACCCAGTTTGTTGATAGTAAATGAATAGTTGATTACATAACAAGAGTAAATCTTTTGGATCACTAGCAGCCCTAAACAAAATGGCTAAAATTTCTCCCATGTCACTGGATCCCTGGGCCTAACAGCTGTTCATTTGATGAACTTATGAAACAGCATACTTTTATTTTTTTTATGTTTTGCTGTAGATATTCTTCAGTTTTTATAAGTATTTATGTTTCTCACACATCATCGCTTGTTGCAGCGTCTAACAAAGTTAGAGGAAGAAGAAAAGAACCGAGTAGAAACAAGAAAGAGGAAATTCTTTGCAGAAATACTTAATGGAATAAGGGAACTCCAGTTACAAGTGCAGGCATCTCAGAAACGCCGCAAGCAAAGGAACGATGGTGTTCAGGTTTGCGAATTATATCTCTATGTTCGTATGTATTTATTTATTTACTGTTTACACACATACCTAAAAAACTTTTATATATATTATATAAAACCTCTTAAATCATTTTATTTAAGTACTTTGTTTATTATATACTTGGTTCCAATATAATTACCCACATGGAAAAACAGTTTTAGGAATGTACATGTAATGAATTTATTATTTATCTAGCTGAATGGTACATTTACTTCTTCTTTTAGGAAGTGGTCATTTTATATGACAAACCAATAAAACCTGGACCATAAGTTTCGGATGGAATGAGTATAACGTCTATAATTATTTTTGACAACACAAGTTAGTTATGAAAGTATTTGAAATTTTTGCAAAGACGGTTTCTGATCAATCCTACGTCCCTACCTGACAAAGAACCACCTGGAACCCACCTGTTTGACCTGCTACCCAGCCAATGTGACCCCTTTATTTTGCTTTTGAAGGATTCAAGATATATGTGATTTGTGTGAATCAGGCATGGCATGGAAGGCAAAGGCAGCGTGCTACTAGACAAGAGAAATTGAGGTTTCAAGCTTTAAAATCAGATGATCAAGAAGCATACATGAAAATGGTTGAGGAAAGCAAGAATGAACGGTTAACAATGCTTTTAGGGAAAACAAATGATCTTCTTGTTCGTTTGGGAGCTGCTGTTAGACGGCAAAAAGATGCTGAGCACGATGGTATTGAACCCTTGAGTGGTCCACAGCCCAACTTGCCAACTCCTGAGGCTGAGGCTGAGGCTGAGGCTGAGGCTGAGGCTGAGGCTGAGGCTGAGGCTGATGCTGATGCTGATCTGGATGATAATGGTTTAGCTGATACCAAACAAGATAATGGAGTAAAGACATCTGACTTACTTGAAGGCCAGAGGCAGTATAATTCAGTCATTCATTCAATTCAGGAGAAGGTACAATACATACTAAATCATATTTTCCTAAAATTCCTTTCTTTTGTAGCTAGTGTTCCCACTTAAGGGTTTTGCATTATGAAACTGACCAATCAGTTTTTGGTGTTTGGATAAAGTGATTTTGATTATGACCATCGGGTTATTTACCGGTCAAAATCTACCAGCTGCAAAAAAACTCATTAGTTAATGAAAAAAAAGCTAAATTACTTGTTTACCCTACTTTTGTATCCTCTTATTGAATATTTTTCACCAAAATTTTTGAAGTTCGAATTCATACAAGAAAAAAATAACTGTTGATATTGTATATGATAAAAATCAAGGAAAGTAACTAATTTATAAAACAAAAATTTATATAGTTGATGGAAATCACATTTCATATATATTAAAGTTAAGTGCTTCATTTATTTCAAGCTGTTCTTTGTATAATCAAAGTTTGCACACAACTGATAATCTGATTAATACAACTGAAAGCAGCAAAAGCACATCCAAACACTATTTCTTGCAACATGTTTTGTTACCGAGGATTACTGGTTCTGATTTATCTCATAATAAGTTTCAAAATCCACATCCAAGCACCCCTTGGCCACCTCCAATAATGTGATATTAGCTAATGCTATTTCTGTTCTGGTTAATCGTCAAACTAATATGTAGTCAGTCTCTGGCGCAACCTATCCTTACAAAAACGCTTAATAAATTTAAAATCCTACAGGTTACAGAGCAGCCATCAATACTTCAAGGTGGAGAATTAAGACAATACCAATTGGAAGGGCTTCAATGGATGTTGTCTTTGTTTAACAACAATCTTAATGGAATATTAGCCGATGAAATGGGTCTGGGCAAAACAATTCAAACCATTGCCTTGATAGCATATCTAATGGAAAATAAGGGTGTGACTGGGCCCCACTTGATCGTTGCCCCAAAAGCCGTACTACCAAACTGGATTAATGAATTTTCAACATGGGCGCCTAGGTAGTGGATCATCTATAAGCGTAACTAAAATCACTTGATTTTTTATTTATTTATAAGATAACTTCATAATGGTTTCCTTACTGTAACAGTATTGCTGCTTTTCTATATGATGGGCGACTTGATGAGAGAAAAGCAATGAGAGAAGAATTATCAGAAGGAAAATTTAGTGTGCTCATCACTCACTATGATCTTATAATGAGAGACAAAGCGTTTTTGAAGAAAATACCTTGGTTCTACATGGTTGTTGATGAAGGACATCGGTTAAAGAACTCTGAATCTGTGCTTGCAAAGACGCTTGTCTCTGGGTATGCTGCACTAGTTTCTTCCATCATTGACTTATCTTTTAATGCATAAAACCTCTTACAATTTTTCTTTATCCAATAATTAGAATTCCGTTTCAATAATGATGTTTTGTAGTCATATATGACCCACTACTTATCTGTATGGATTTTGGATATCATTTTGACATGAAATGATCTATTTTGACTTGTACCAAACAAAATACCAGTTTTTTTGAAGCAGTTTTGACCACTTGCCCCGTGCTCATTTTGCCACTTATGGTTGTTGTTTTAATACTTTATTGATCACTCTTCGAATGCGCTTTTTACGAGGGACCCACACTATCATAGATTTTGATGTCAACTTTCCATAAGTACACATAGGTAATAGAAGTGAAATGTAAAAAATAGAGGCTGCCATCACTAGTAGCAAATGACAGTTACTGAAGGAATGGGATTCTGAATGGTTTTTAAATCATAATTAAGACAATGTCGGATAGATGAAGTAATTAGTAACTTTTGAATATATTTATATATAGGGTTGAGTTTTGCTAAAAAAGAGATTTTGCCTAAAAAGTGTAAAAAGTACATGGCGTCATAAACTTTAGGCATGGTGTCTTTTTATTTTTTGTGTGTGTGTGAACATGGTGTCTATTCTACTAAATTTATTGACACTGTGCCTAAAGTTAACCATGTACAAATCTTCTTTTTAGCGAAACTTAATACTATATATATATACGTGTGTGAAGTCAAAGAGACACTCCAATATATTTAATCTAATTAGCACTTGACAATTATCCTTTGGCCACTGTTACTATGTATATCTCCAACAATGTGTTTGTAACTTTTCTTGGTACACCTTTTTCATAGTGTAGGCAAGTAACATCAAAAATCTCTTTGACTGATTAAACTATATTTGCAGCTATCAAATTCGAAGGCGACTCCTATTAACAGGAACTCCAATACAGAATAGTTTACAAGAACTTTGGGCCCTGCTTAATTTTCTCCTACCGACAATCTTCAATTCAGTTGAAAACTTTGAGGAATGGTTTAATGCACCATTTGCAGATAAATGTGATGTTTCTCTAACAGATGAAGAGGAGCTGTTGATCATTCGTCGCCTACACCAGGTAGATATTTTGTGTTTGAAATTGGTTATTTGATTTTTCACTTGTGGTCACAATGGTCAGTTTTTACCTAATTACCTTATCTACTCACCTTATTTGTGAACTTTTATTCCTGTTTTAGAGGAACGCCATTTTGGTTTAGTTTATGTCCAAATTGTTAGGAATCAGAGTATTCCGAAACAAAAGTCCAAAACTGCTTATTCAATTATGATGAGCTGATAGCTTAAAACAAAAAATGCATTTCGAAATTCCAAACATATCTCCTATAATGTGGTTTATTACAGCCAATTAACTGATTATGGTTATTTTAGATCACATAATCACCCTTAATATGGATAACCAAACACTCCATACTATTCTTCTGCCATAATCTGTTTTGACATATTTTTTCTACTTTACAAAATCCAGGTTATAAGGCCATTTATTTTAAGAAGGAAGAAGGATGAGGTGGAGAAGTACCTTCCACAGAAAACTCAGGTCATACTAAAATGTGACATGTCAGCATGGCAAAAGGTATACTACCAGCAAGTCACTGATGTTGGGAGGGTCGGACTGGATACCGGTTAGTAACTTTTACCCTAATTTTTTTTTTCTGCCATGCATCAAGCTCTACATGTTTACTCAAATATCTGATTTATTACAAGGTAATTGAGTTCTGGGGTTGGAAGCATTTTTATTTGAGTTACTGGAAAAACAAGTTGCATGATTTCTGAATAACCATAAAATTTTACTTTTCATGATCATATTTTGATTAATATAAATCTTTTACAAAACAACCCTGTTGTGAGGAATGCAACATGAAATGACAAACTATTGTAGTTTATAAATTCTAGAACAAACTAAGAATTCTAATCTAGAACATCTTTCTAATGTGTACAGCTGTCTCTTAATCTGAAGACTGCTTCATTATTTATTTGAAGTGGCACCTTGGGACAAACCAGATAGTTTCTTTACAACAATTACATTCGCTAAGAACTATTGTCACTAAATTGCTATTGCTCATTGCATACAAATGTCTTATCGTGAAGAATGCTTCATTCTTTTTATTCAAAGTCTTCTTTCCATCTGCAACAACTAGAGAACTGGAATCTGCATTATCAATCGCATAAAATGTTTCTGATTTGATTCTCTTTCTTTTATTTTTGTTAACTGCCCATATTTCTTCCAGTCTTGACTCTTGACTTTATCTTCCAAATCTTCATGAGATACTTTTAATCTCATTTGAACCTTCCTTCCTCCCTCCGTCCCTCTAGTCTTTATTTATACATGTCTATATGTGTGTGTATAGAAGGGGTTATTTTCAACGGGCTAAAAGTGCTTTTTTATTCAAAGGGGCTAAAAACGTGTTTTCATGTATCTATTTTTCTACTTGTACATTTTCCATTTGATTTTGGCTGTTTTACAGCCTTTCTTGCTTTTTTTTTAGATTTGAATCTTAAAAGATAATTTAGGATTTCAAAAGCTAATACTAGTCAATTATACCGTCATACTAACATTATGGTTTCATTAATTTTGAATTGTCTAGGGTTTCATTAATTATGAATTGTCTAGGCTTTCATTAATTATGAATCGTTTAGGGTTTCGTCACTTATGACAATGAATGCCAGATGGCGTCAAACTTGGAAGAAATTGATGTTCTTTTCCTCTGACCGTTGTTAAATGCTAGCTCAAACAAGTAAAACTTACAGATCAAAGCATTAGACACATCTCAGAAATTATGAGAAAAAGTGACAAACAGTTGGTTTAATAATTATGATTCTATATGAGTGTATTTCATATGAGATTCTACCCTATTTTTACTCTTTAGTATGATAGTATCTAATTACTTGTTACTTCTATGTGTGGTCTCTTTGTAACAACTCAATTTATGGTCTCATACAGTCATACCTTCTAGTTTTCAATAACAACTAATTTTTTGGTTATATCATATGGGTTACTGTATTGCTGAGTAGGTAGTTCCCCCTCTTTGTCTAGATATACAACCTTAGTGCATGCATGATAATAAGCAAAACTACATACACAGGGTTATGCATTTAAAATATTTTGCTCTTTTCTTTTCGAAGAAGATTAAAAATAATAAACATTTGACTCATAAATTACTTTAGCGGAGGTCTTAAATTCGAATTTAGCTTCCACCGGTTTTCTACCTTTAACCCCTTTGAAAGCCCCTACTTGGCGTAAGCTGCGTTTTACCCTATCCCTTTGGTTAGTAGGGCACTGGCCGGTCTGTGAGTTTGATAACAGGGTCTCCTGATTGCTAAAAACGGACTGAGAATAATAAATTTGTAATAAACTTGGAAAGAACGTGATTCCCTTCCCTGATTTTATAGATGTAGACGTGTAGTCAAACTTGTTGATTTCTTCAAGATCTGGTTTCCACCAATAGGAAACAGTCAATGGCATGTATGAGTCAATGGCATGTATGATTGAATTCAGCTCATCAATAAATGTATCATGTTTGTTGACTGTTCATTTTTCTTCTTGATTACACAATAACCAAAATAATAAAATTTGCATCTGTACTAATAAAATAATGTGCTTGCAGGAACGGGTAAATCTAAAAGTTTGCAGAATCTATCAATGCAGCTGAGAAAATGTTGTAATCATCCTTACCTATTCACTGGTGAATATAACATTTGGCGCAAGGAAGAAATAGTTAGAGCATCTGGAAAATTTGAGCTACTTGATCGTTTATTACCTAAACTTCATAGAGCCGGGCATAGAGTTCTGCTTTTCTCTCAAATGACTCGCCTCATGGACATTCTTGAAGTATATCTCCAACTTCACGAGTTTAAGTATCTTAGGCTTGATGGGTCAACTAAGACTGAAGAAAGAGGCACTTTGTTAAAACAATTTAATGCTCCAGACTCTCCTTATTTCATGTTTCTGTTAAGCACCCGTGCAGGAGGTCTTGGTCTTAATTTACAGACCGCTGATACTGTGATTATATTTGATAGTGACTGGAATCCACAGATGGATCAGCAAGCAGAGGATCGTGCTCACCGTATTGGTCAAAAGAAGGAAGTCAGGGTGTTTGTTTTGGTCAGTGTTGGGTCAGTTGAAGAGGTGATATTGGAGCGGGCGAAACAGAAGATGGGCATTGATGCTAAAGTTATACAGGCTGGATTGTTTAATACAACCTCCACAGGTTAGTCTTCTTGGTTTACCTTCAGCATCAATTAAGAATTAGATATTTAGATCTGTATCTATGATGTATGAAAAACACCAGTTTAAAACGAAAGCATAGATGAGTGCATGTTATATAGAATGCACAAGGACAAGCTAGGCAAGTTTTGTGAAAACAAGTTGCCAGGATTGTTTCTCAACGGTCCGGTCCGGTTATAACCTGTCTCTTACCATATATTATACTGAAGTCCAACATGTGCCTGGTAGGGGAACATTTAATATGCAATAATTTGTTTAAACATTCATTATAACAGTAACACACCTCAACACATTTTGTAAGATTCTCTAAATAATTACATTTATGTATAATAAAAACATACGAGACTATGTATGGTAATCCCAATCAAATTAGTTTTTAGAATAACCAACAACATTTCTGTGTATCCTATCATATATAAAAGAACATTTAAATTTTTCCTCGAGAGAACACGAACCTGATAGGAAAATCCGAAAACTGAAACATTTGGGATGGGTATCCAGGTATAGGATTAGTTTTAAACTTTTCGCTGGTTTGGGACAGGTATGGTATTAGGTGATACCCGTCTGATTACCTGCATCAAAACCAAATATATTAATATATAATATAGTTGTTGGATTATAGTAAATTTAAATTGTATGTTTAAGCTGGTTAGAAACTTGAAACCTATTATTAGAAATGTAGTTGGGCATACCTGAATGAACCTGATGGATATATAGTAATGTGTACTCTGACTGTTATGGGAGACCGGGAATGGGACATGGTCATATAATCGAGTTTGAGACTAGGATTACTAATATCGATCCCATTGCCACCCCTAACTTTTCCCCCAGAAACAAGCATTAAAATTTTGAATCCCGGTGTGGTCCTTAACTGGGTTTATATCCTATTTTGCAGCTCAAGATAGGAGAGAGATGCTTAAGGAGGTGATGCGCAGAGGTACAAGTTCACTTGGAACCGATACACCGAGTGAGAGAGAAATCAACCGTCTAACAGCCCGATCAGAGGAAGAATTCTGGATGTTCGAGAGGATGGACGATGAAAGACGGCAAAAAGAAAGATACAGATCTCGCCTTATGGAAGATCATGAGGTACCTGATTGGGCTTACACTAAACCCGACAACCCAAAAGACATGAGGGGTAAAGGGTTTGACTATGAAACCGCTAATCTCTCTGGAAAAAGACGAAGAAAAGACGTTGTGTATGCTGACACAATCAGTGATTGGCAGTTTATGAAGGCGGTTGAACATGGTGATACTCCAGGTAAATCACGAAGGGACCAACCCGCAAGTTCTAACAATGTGGAAGATGATGTGTTGGAATTGAAAAGTGTAAGTGAGGGAACAATCGAACGCGGGTCAGGGTCAACTTTAAAAAGGCCACGGTCCCCAAGGAACGATCATTTTGGCATAGATGATGGAAGTAGTGTTGGTGGAGCCTTACCGACATGGAAGACACAAAAGAAGAGATCGATCCTTCGGTTTGTGTGATCTCGGTTTTCGGGTTCTTTATGTAACATGTGGTGCATCAGGAGGTTTGTTGACAGATTATGGGTTTGGGTTTGTGTTTAGTGTTAAAATTCATTTCACTGTATCATCTCTTAAGAATATAAAGTGTAATAGATTCCATGTTCTGTTTCTTGATACAAAGTGAAGTTATGGTTTTCACCTTACTTCCTATCCTATCTACTCAATTTATTTTTTTTTAATAGTAAATCAATTGAAAAACTTTTATCATCTCACAACTCTTTCTCAACAAGTAGGCTCATGCTTTTCACTCACCTGTTTAGGGCAATGTTGGGTTAACTATCTATTTGGTATTGTAACTAAAAATGCTTATGTTGAAACACGTTTCAAAGGAAGCAGCTGATTAACGTTTCTATAATCCTCCATTAAAATTGAATAATTGTCTTTTGTATGAAGGTCTCTGTCTATCTACATACTGACCATTGTGACCACAAGTGAAAAGTCGACATGTCTCCATCTCTACGATTTCGATTTCATATTTTTCATTCGTGAGCACAAGGACCCGAGAATCCCATAACACATATTCTAACCGGGTGAACATCTGACCCTAGTGATAAAACGTGTATCCCACAACTACGCGTCTGATGCGATTGGCCCACCTTTTCAAGCCCAATCTGGCACACATGAGGCAGCCCAAAATGACTACTTGGATAATTGACCAACTCATGCTACACGTTTTTTTTCTGTTGCTTGCTCTCCACTCTGTCATTTTTCTCTTGTTGTCCATGATGTTCTGATTTCTAGGCTAGCTTCTGTTCTTCTAGTTTATTTTAGTAGTATTTAAGTAATGTTTGCCTACTAAAAAATGCTAAGTTACTTGGGAGATTGACCATCTCGAATCGGTTCATATCAACGTCTAATTAAAATGTTGTATGTTCGAACCATGTTACTAGAACTTATCCCAGAATAGATGTGAAACAAAAACATGTTTTATCCATGACATGCAAATGAAATCGACATGTCATATTTTTAAATCATGATAGAACAATTACGCGCCGATAAATTAATTACCAAACTTTAAAACTATATACTTTTAATCCAAATAAATATTATATTTTTTAATAAAAATATACGGATAATTATGTTACTAGAAGGGATTGAGATTTTTTTTTAACTCCAAATTTTGAAGCAAAAGTGTTTATTGACTTGTTATATTTTCAAAAGTAGCTTTTTAAAAAGCGTGGTTTAGCTTCTGTGGTTGCAAAAGTTAATAAGTTGTTTTTTAAAAAATGTTTGATTTAGCTTTATATATAATATGATGAAAAGGGGAGTAGGTAAATATTTGGTTAGGCGAGAATAAATATAAATAAGGATATTTTATGGTAAATATATAATTAAAAAGCCAAAAACACTTTTAAAAGACCAAAATTTTATGACTTTTTATAAATAGCTTTTTGATAATATATTAAAAGTTAACATGAAAAACATTTTTCACTTATTCAAACACTTTTCTAACTTATTGTTTTTTTTTAAAAAGTCAATAAGTTTTTTTTTCTTTTCTGAACAACAAACATCCGGTTATCCGGGGGTCTTATCATGACGAATAATGTTACTCACGACATGCTGCGAACATAGTCCATGCGGGTAACCAGGACCCTCAGTGTTACACGCCCATCCTAGAGGAAATCCACCGCTTAAAAGCCCACTGTGATATAACCTCTGACCCACATCTATAATATTTTATCAGATGAGATTTAAACTCTTAACCTCCAAATTAAAATATAAAAACGTATAAATTAATAAGTAATTCCCAAACTCAATCTCAATCACCATCTAGAAACAAAAACACAACACCTATGACAAAAATCTTTTCGTGGATTACAAGATAGCCCTTGATGATATCATCGCCATGAACCTCGTGATGTTCATTTATTGGCGTTTCTCTCTTTCCCGCCCATTGGGGACAAAATCGTCATTTCAAGAAGACGCGAGGGAGAAAAGACACATCATTGTAACTCATAAATTGTGTTACCCTCTCTTCTACGTAATGTCCTATTTATCGTATTATACCAAACCCACACTAAGCTCTACCTTCCATTCATCCACAAGCTTTTGTCTTAATAATAATAATATTAGAGTTATTTAATATTTTAATTTGAATTGTAAACATAATAAAATATATCAAAAGATTAATGTAAATACATCGATATTTAATATTGAAGTTACCATATAAAGAATCAGCAGTGAAACTTGAAGTGAAAGACACTTAAGCCAAAAGTTAGGGGATCAAAATAATTTAGGCTATCGTTATGTTTCGAGTTATATATTTGGATCATATATTTAGTTCGGGTCGAGCCACACAACAAAAACTAAAAAAATATCTATTTGGTAAGGCCTGAAAGAAAGATAAGACCTTCTAACCGGTCCTCTTAAATTAACCGGATGCTCCATCATTGGTTTTCACTTAGCTGGTTCTCTTTCTATATGGTTAAGATCTACTTCATTAGTTTTTGGACGCTCTTGTTGAATTAATTTGGATTTATAAAAAAAATCTCAATATTAAAGAATCAAATCAAATAATCCAAGTAACTCCAAGGGTATAATCATACTACGCGCCCCTAAGATCCCGAGTTAATCTACTTATGTGGGACCAATGATTCCTAGCTAAATCGATTAAGATGAGGTACTAAAAGACATTAAAATTGGGAGGTGTCCAAGTCCTATATGTGACAAAAAAATAAAAAAATGGAGGTTCAGGTTGGGGCAGAGGGTTTTCTTACCTAGGATGAGTTTCCTCCTATGGGGTATGAAAATGATCGGGTAAGTGGGTAATGCTCCTGCCATTGTTCCAAACCGTTCAAAAAAATATATATATCTATTCGGGCCGGTGTTTCACAACGAAAACAAAAAAAACCTTCTTTCACCTCTCTCTCTTCGGTGCATGCATATCTTTGAGGGAAAATACCAAAATGACCCACTTTGACCATGAAAAATCAAGAATAACCACCTAAAACTATCCTAACTCAAATGACCCAACCAATAGGAAGCAACCAATTGTCATCTTTCAACCAATCAGATTCTAAAATGTGTCCTCCATGTGACAAGAAGGATAAGTGTGGAGCCCACCTCCAACCAATAATAGTTCGACACATGGATAAAAAAGTCAGAATGCTAGGCTTGTTATCCGAACCATTGCGAGCCTACCACTTGTCCAGAGTAAGCCGACGGCTTGGCTTGTATTCAAGGGCTTGTAGGACGGCTTGGCTTGAGTTGATGGGTTGAGGATTACTTTATCCAACCTCCCACCTACCTCTCCCCCTACTTTACCTTAGAATTACTTTAGTCCATGTCACACTCAACCACCCTACTCCCCCATTACCTCATCCCCCCCCCCCCCTCCTCTTTGAATTAACTTTAGGGTTCTCATTTGTAATGTGCCCACATTCATCACTATTTTTCTGAAGACTAACGAAAATGGTGGTTTGTAAAAATTGCGGGTTTGCGACGGCCATACGTATATCTTCCACCACTACGAATCCAGGACGACGTTTTCATTGCTGTGCTAGACCCGTAAGTGTATCTTACTTTTCATCTTTTGTTATAAAGAAAAATATAGAATTCTTCACCTACCATGTTTTATAATTATTAGGGTTCGAACTGTGGATTTGTCAGTTGGGCTGATTCTCCAGTATCTGAAAGAGCTTTTGAAATTCTGCGTAACTACCAGGACGATGCCCAGAGATTGGAGCTCGCAGTTAAAAATCTAAATTTTTTATTGATTGTGAGTTGGTTATTTTTTTTATATATTTCTTTGGGAAATAAATTTTATATATTTTGAAATTGATTATGTTTCTTGGGTGATGTAATAGTTTAGTATCATGATGGCACTTTTGTTATGAAAAAACTTGAATTCATTATAACTTCTGTTTGTCGTGTAACATACCATTTCACATACAGATATTTATTTTTATAACGACATAATTTTTTCTTGATTTCCAAATATAGTACACAACATCCAATCCAAATTCTCCACACATTAGAGATTCCCATTTGATCTGAAATGTAATCCGAAACTCCTCCTATAATCGAGTCACTTTCCTTCTCGAAATCAACTTCAACAAACATCGTCAAACATTCCCATTAGTCATGAGAGGTATGTCAAACTGCTTGGTATCTTTTGGTAGATGACTTTACCACTTTGGTTTGGAAGGCCTCTTCAACACACATTAAACCAATCTGCAACTTCAACTCATCCTTATCCGAAAAAATGGCACCTTCATATACACGGGCATTGGACAAAATCTGTTTCTTAGGGAGAAACCCGAATGCATTGGTGTGGGTATAAATACTTTTTTGGGGTCGAGAATTTTACCATGATCATTGTCAGGAGAGTGATGATAGATAGAAAAATTTAAATCAGGAATATCTCTACGAACAAATTTTATACTATCATTTTGGATCGAGGAACCAACATCATCCACTTGAACAACGTAAAGTTTATATAGCTCATCGGGAGTTTTCTCAATCATTTTAAAAAAAATTACAACATCACCATCATCGACCATGTCTATACGATCAGTAAAGTTTGACATTTTATAGGAGAGTCTGCTTATGTCACTTATGACAAAAAATTCGAAAATGAAAGTTTTGATTTCTAGAAAACTCATATTGGAATTCAAACTTATGATTCTTCTACTACAGTCAAAGGGGAGGTAATCAACCACACCGTTGGTGATTCACCATCTCGCTCCGACATAAACAGCAACATCAAAATATGGCATTCTTGAAGAATCAAAAAAACACAAACGAAATTTAAGAGGTAAATTCAAAATATTTAGTAGAAATGGGAATAAAATTCAAGACTACAATATTTCAGATTTACAATAAGTTTAATATATAAAAAGAAATAGGAGAGGTTGGGGGGGGGGGGGGGTGTTGGGAGAAGGCAACTTTAGCCTAGGATTAAATTATTCCTTGGTAAGGAGGTAATGGGGGAGTAGGGTGGTTGAGTGTGACAGGGACTAAAGTAATTCTAAGGGATAAAGTAGGGGGAGAGGTAGGGGGAAGTTGGATAAAGTAATCCTCAACCCATCAACTCAAGCCAAGCCGTCCTACAAGCCCTTGAATACAAGCCAAGCCGTCGGCTTACTCTGGACAGGTGGCAGGCTCGCAATGGTTCGGATAACAAGTCTAGCATTCTGACTTTTTTGTCCATGTGTCGAACTATTATTGGTTGGAGGTGAGCTCCACACTTATTCTTCTTGTCAGATGGAGGACACATTTTAGAATCTGATTGGTTGAAAGATGACAATTGGTTGCTTCCTATTGGTTGGGTCATTTGAGTTAGGATAATTTTAGGTGGTCATTCTTGATTTTTCTTGAATCAAAATGGGTCATTTTGATGATTTTCCTCTTTGTTTTTCCCTCACAACCAATCGGTGAACTCCTAACTTCTTCGAAACTCCGCCACCCTAATTATCCTATAAAATATTATTTATTCTCAAGAATAAAATGCTATCAAATCCTAACTGATTTCCTTGTAAACTTTTGATTAGTTTTTACTATAAAGTTTGAATTATATATGATTTATAAAAATTGATTGATATATTTATATTATATTTAAATTGTACAAGATAAAAAAGTATACAAAATTGCAATAAAACAAATAAGAAATCATATATAGCCATATAAAGTTTGATACTATTAGAGTTTGAGTGCACTAAAATTGTAGTTACGAAAACGACAGGGCACAAAAGTGTCCCTTCCTTTAAGCTTTGGGCATGTAACCTACCGGCGTCGTCACGGCGGCGCTACTCGACGATTTACAGCTCAGAAACCCTAACACTCTCCACGAACATTTCCGGTGATCAACGCTCGTAACTGGAATCAAATTAAACGACTCCGACGGCGCCTTCGAACTACTCCGGCGAACCTGCCGGTTTTTTATATCCCGAATATCCATCTCCGGCGGCGGCACTTTTACCAGCCCAAACAAAAGCACGTACCACCGCGAAGACGACGATTTCTTCCCGGATCCGTCACGATTCATCTCCGCCGTGAATTCAGAGCTCACGCTCGAATTCCGCTTCATCTTTTTATAATCCAATGAACGGCTGTTTCTAACGAGTTGATTCGTAGTCGTGCGTTTGATCTCAGCCGTTGATTCCGATCTAGATCTTCGGCAACCGATAGGCTGATTCGGTACCTTCTGTTGACTTCTCCGGTGAAGAGTTTGACCTGTCTCCGGTGGTTTGTTACGGTGGAGTTGTGCTTCGATTGGTACAAGTTTGCCGCAGAATATGATGTCTTCTGCATGCGACATCGTTTTGTCGTCGGAGTTATCGCTCAATCCGCCGCTGAAAAACTCGAAGAAGTCCTCGCCGGCTGCTGATGACGGCGGATTCCGGTGGTCCTGGAAGGCGGAGACGGCGTGAGGTTGTGATATCGGGAAGTCGGTTAGGGAAAGCGTTTCCTCTGCTTCCGGTAGTTGATCGTCGCCGTTGATCGGATCGTCCATTTTCACTGTGTTGTTGGGGAGAATGTTTATGGATTGAATTTGATATTAGCAGAGAAAATGAATGAATATAAAATATAAAGAGGATGTGAATGGAGGAAAGGAATTTATTTACTATTTTTTTATATATTTTTTATTGGATAATGATTGTTCTGCTTCTTGTTTTTGCCTGCTAAGAAAAGAACGTTGATCTGTTTTTCTTTGTAAAATAAGACCGTATATTGGATATAATCCCGACTCCTAAGAAACTTGAATATCGACTCATAAAGTTTAGATATCGATCCTTATTATGAAATGGGATTGGTGATGACGTCCTTAAAAAAATATTAATTTAAAATTTTTAAATATAAGCCCTGTTTAAGAGCTAAAAGCATTATAGCGAGTTTTCTATATTTGTATGAAGTCTCTAAAATTTTAAGGTTTATTTGTTACTTGAGGTCAGAGAAAATGTTATTGTTAATCCATCATTATATTTGATAAAAGATAATGTTCATTCTTTATATTTTTTAAATATTTTTTTAAAGTGGTTGTGAATAAAAGAGAGAAATAATAACGATGAATGTATAATAAAGTATTATTTAATTGAAACGAGAGAAAAAAAATAGTGTTTTTTAATTAAACTAGGTTTAGAGTGATACCGCGCGTTGCGGCGGTCGTAGTTTTAAGCGTTTTACTTGTAGGAACGTTGGGACTAAGAGATAGTTAAGTACAACATATATATTAGAAAACATAACGTTATCAACCAAAACAACTTCTAAGTCACGAACTAAAAACTACAATCAGATATAAACAAAGGAGATGATTTTTTTTAACATCCAAAGGTGTAATAGTGGATGTGATGTAGCAATTACTGGGTCTTGTGGTTCTTCTTGATCGATCCGGAAAATCTTAGCAGTTCGTAAAAAATAAACGGAGAAGAACTTCGTTATTAATAAAAAGAACAGTTCTGTTGGGATGAAAATTACTCTACATCTTATCCAAAAAGCAATAACTAATAAAGGGGAAAAAGGCAAAGATGTAGTATAAAACTCCCCCTTTTGGGAGGGAGGTAAAAAAACGTCCACAATGGGTTTTGAACCCCGGCAAAATTAGTTCAAGGCAAACGCACGCCCAAACCACCCAAGCAGCTTCAAATTTATTAATAATACATAGCAAAATACTATATATGGTAAAATGGTTTTGTTAAAAAAAAAGTCAACAACCAACCTATCTAGGTCATTCCAATGTCGGCCTTATAAATGAAATATAGGTAATTATATGAATGGAGGGAACATGGTTGAAACAATTAAATTCGATAATTGCCACTTAGGATTTAGCCTAGTGGTAAAAGGTAATGTCCTCTTTGGTGAAGACCCAAGTTTAAAACTTGAGAGTGGTATATATAGTGTGAAATTTTGTAAGAGCATGTTCCTGGTGTGGTCGTTACTGTGCGAATATTTGTCTACATTGTAAACTAGGCTAGACTGCCACCAGCGGACCAGTGGCGGATCAGATGGTCCGCCGGACCATCTGGTACGTTGGTTAGTTGGTCCGCTAAGCAGATTGCCTATAAATAGGTTAAGTCTAGTTTGGAATGTTTAGATTTCTGGTCATTTGTATTTATGTTGAGAGGAGAGGTCTGTCCAACCTCTCCCGAGCTTCAATGATGTAAACTCCTTCGGTGTAATCATTCGACATAATAAATGATTAGATTTCTCCGTCTCTATCATTCTATGATCTGGAAACGATCCGTATATGGTTTTTCAACTGGTATCAGAGCCATTGGTTCAATTTCCAGATCTTGTTCTTGAGTTTTTGAAGTTGTGAGACGTTAAAAAGTCAATTTAGGTGAGATTCCTCGAGTGTTTGATCGATTTCTGGAAAATCGAACCTTTCTGAGTCATTTTCGCATCTAAATTGAGTGTCTGTGTGAAGAAATTCGACAAAATGAAGAATCTGGAGTGAAATTTGAGAATTTCACGTTTTTGAGGTCTGGTCCGCGGCTGGTCCGCAGCTCATCCGCCAGGCAATCTTCAACCGCCGGATCAATTGATTCATCCGCCGGATCAGATGGTCAGGAAGACAATCTTCAACGTGGTCCGGAGCAGTTATTTTCTGGTCCGCGACGGTTACGCCGTATCAATTCTGGTCCGCCGTACAAGTGTGATCCGCTGGTATTGACTTGGTCCGCCGGATCACCTGGTCCGTTGACTTGTTGATAAGTAATCAAATGGTACGCCGTATCAAATGATCCGCCAACAATGTTGATCCGCTGATTATTGGTACGTTGGTTAGTTGGTCCGCTGGGCAGGTTGCCTATAAATAGGTGAAGTATAGTTTGGAATGTTTAGATTTCTGGTCATTTGTATTTATGTTGAGAGGAGAGGTCTGTCCAACCTCTCCCGAGCTTCAATGATGTAAACTCCTTCGGTGTAATCATTCGACATAATAAATGATTAGATTTCTCCGTCTCTATCATTCTATGATCTGGAAACGATCCGTATATGGTTTTACAACTGGTATCAGAGCCATTGGTTCAATTTCCAGATCTTGTTCTTGAGTTTTTGAAGTTGTGAGACGTTAAAAAGTCAATTTAGGTGAGATTCCTCGAGTGTTTGATCGATTTCTGGAAAATCGAACCTTTCTGAGTCATTTTCGCATCTAAATTGAGTGTCTGTGTGAAGAAATTCGACAAAATGAAGAATCTGGAGTGAAATTTGAGAATTTCACGTTTTTGAGGTCTTGTCCGCGGCTGGTCCGCAGCTCATCCGCCAGGCAATCTTCAACCGCCGGATCAATTGATTCATCCGCCGGATCAGATGGTCAGGAAGACAATCTTCAACGTGGTCCGGAGCAGTTATTTTCTGGTCCGCGACGGTTACGCCGTATCAATTCTGGTCCGCCGTACAAGTGTGATCCGCTGGTATTGACTTGGTCCGCCGGATCACCTGGTCCGTTGACTTGTTGATAAGTAATCAAATGGTACGCCGTATCAAATGATCCGCCAACAATGTTGATCCGCTGATTATTGGTACGTTGGTTAGTTGGTCCGCTGGGCAGGTTGCCTATAAATAGGTGAAGTATAGTTTGGAATGTTTAGATTTCTGGTCATTTGTATTTATGTTGAGAGGAGAGGTCTGTCCAACCTCTCCCGAGCTTCAATGATGTAAACTCCTTCGGTGTAATCATTCGACATAATAAATGATTAGATTTCTCCGTCTCTATCATTCTATGATCTGGAAACGATCGACGTTACTGTCGAACGTAGGTCTTCATTTTCCAGCAATCATCATCAGTCAGTTTGCTACATCATGAAATCTTGAACTTCAGCAAACTCCCCTTGGACTGAACCTTCAGGTTTAACGGGGGTTCGGGGGCAGCGCCCCCGAGAAGCGGGGTCCAAGGGGCGGCAGCCCCTGGCGGGGTCCAAGGGGCAGAGCCCCTGGCTTGTACAAGATTCGTACTGTTTCCTGCAAACCTGAAGGTTCAGTCCAAGGGGAGTTTGCTGAAGTTCAAGATTTCAAGATGTAGCAAACTGACTGATGACGATTGCTGGAAAATGAAGAACTACGTTCGACAGTAACGTCGATCGTTTCCAGATCATAGAATGATAGAGACGGAGAAATCTAATCATTTATTATGTCGAATGATTACACCGAAGGAGTTTACATCATTGAAGCTCGGGAGAGGTTGGACAGACCTCTCCTCTCAACATTAATACAAATGACCAGAAATCTAAACATTCCAAACTATACTTCACCTATTTATAGGCAACCTGCCCAGCGGACCAACTAACCAACGTACCAATAATCAGCGGATCAACATTGTTGGCGGATCATTTGATACGGCGTACCATTTGATTACTTATCAACAAGTCAACGGACCAGGTGATCCGGCGGACCAAGTCAATACCAGCGGATCACACTTGTACGTCGGACCAGAATTGATACGGCGTAACCGTCGCGGACCAGAAAATAACTGCTCCGGACCACGTTGAAGATTGTCTTCCTGACCATCTGATCCGGCGGATGAATCAATTGATCCGGCGGTTGAAGATTGCCTGGCGGATGAGCTGCGGACCAGCCGCGGACCAGACCTCAAAAACGTGAAATTCTCAAATTTCACTCCAGATTCTTCATTTTGTCGAATTTCTTCACACAGACACTCAATTTAGATGCGAAAATGACTCAGAAAGGTTCGATTTTCCAGAAATCGATCAAACACTCGAGGAATCTCACCTAAATTGACTTTTTAACGTCTCACAACTTCAAAAACTCAAGAACAAGATCTGGAAATTGAACCAATGGCTCTGATACCACTTGCGGGTTATTATCATTGAAGATTTACCAGATTCCGATGCTTATCAAGAATTAGTCGTCGAATTTCTGAAAAAGATGTTTGTGGGTATTCATTGTTCGTGATGATGGACAGAGATTCATGAACACTTGTTTCTGATGATGGACAGAGATTCAGAGAGACAGATGGCTATGATTACTTACAAAACTAAAGATATAATGTGATTCCATTGCAAGCTACCTGAAGAACATATTGCCTGCTGGGTTGGAATCAGGAATTGAATATGTCACATGTTTAGGGGAAAATTGAGACCCTTGAAACTTCCAAAGAGATTTATCTGCTGGAAAGGGAAAATGTGAATATTAAAGCAATTGGTTCAGGGATGATCATGATTTGAGATCTTCATGAATTAGTAGTGTGTTCTAATGTTTGTGCGAACGGATGTGTTCAAGGTTTTCGGTTATAGTTTGGAGCATTCTCTGTCATATGTCCGATACTTTCTTGAGTTGTGAAAAAGACTTGGTGAAGTTACAATCTACAACGAGATATGCAGAGACTACCGGAGTAATATATTGGGGAGAGACTTAATGCTGAGGGGAATTTCTGTGATTGAAGATTTTGAAGATATTGGTTTTCATAAAGATTAGAGCATGTTACAAATTTCTGAAGGTAAAGATTATTATAATATGCGGTGATGTTCGGGTGTCTTTACAAGTTTCCGGGTAACGACTGATGAAGTGAACCATTATCATATATGCCGGTTCCAATTGGATGTGCTGTGCTTGAAGCTAGGGGGAACTTTATTGGTTGTGGAGATTGTCCAAAGATTCGAACTGTTTCCTGCAAACCTGAAGGTCAGTCCAAGGGGAGTTTGCTGAAGTTCAAGATTTCAAGTGTTGAGCAAACTGACTGATGACG
>JBCNJP010000008.1:40810730-40861349 GCA_039602395.1 Deinandra increscens subsp. villosa | reverse complement strand
TCACACCCCGGTCAACGGTTTCGGGTGTGAGCGAGAATGGAATCATAGTCGAGGATACATAGAACACTTCTAATAATTTAAAAACTTCATAAAACATTAATACTATTTCATTGCAGCGGAAAAGGTAGTGGAAACATTAATGTCTTACAATTTAAAAACATAAGTCTTAAACGATTATTAAAAGCATAAAACGGTTAAGTTGGATAATCGGGACTATGACTCCAAGGACAGGTCCGATAGCATTTGTAAGCCCCATTTGCATGTCTTCAGAAAGTCTTGTCAATTACCTAAGAAATCATGAATATAAAACGGGTCAACATAAAGTTGGTGAGGTTCACAGGTTTAGGACTCGATGGTTAAACAGTTGTAAAACAGTTGTAAAACAGTTTCGGTATACTTAAATATTATCAGGGTTTATTGTTGTGGTTGTATGATCTCACCTGAACTTTGATTTCAAATACTAACGGTTTACCCACCCGGCATCTCTTGCCCAGAGATGTTAAACAGAGCAGAATAACTGACGTGTACCCCCAGACAATCCGGAGTCAGAACTGGAGCTACCAGTTAGGGTAGGGTTGTCAACCCAAATAGATCTATTCACTAGCTATCGTTTCGTACAGAACTAACTGAAATCAATTAATGATGGGATTTCGGTTGTACAAACGTTTATAACGATAATGTACCAAGTTGGGCAATCAGTAAGAGAACAAGTAGTCATACGGCTAACAAGTAAACCATAATATTAAGTAAAAAGCATTTAATCAGTTTTCATGATTTCTCCCCCAAGTATAAAACAGTTAAAAGGAAAAGGGGCCGTGAAACTCACAGTTTTAGCAGATAATCGGAATTTAAGCAGCGAAGGACGGTAGCACGTAACGTCCTAAATAATTAAATAACATATGCATAAGGTCTATGATCATTTGAGTAACATAAGTCACCCAAGTGATACCGGTCAAGTCTTGACGTTTTAAGTCCGTTTGTATCATTGAAAACTCGTTACTTGTATTTATTTAATTAAATACGTTCGTGGTTATTTATATTTATGTCCAATAAATATAAACAGATAATCATTTTCAATAATTAAATCAAGTCCTGAACATCGAGTAAAAGGAGAAATAATAATGTTTATTATTATTTTCACAAGTTCGAATAATTATTTTAATTAAATAATTACTTATTCGATTTGTTAATCTTGCAAGTTATAATTATTTTAAATAATTACGATTAACAATTATTTGGTGAATAAAACAAGGTTTAAGTCTTTTGTAAATAATTATTTGTCAAAAATAATTATTAACGTTTGTTTTATTTATAAAACATAAATCTCTAAGGAAAAACATTTAAAGTCTTTAACATTTAATTATTTCCAAAGGTAAATTAATATTTCAAGTTCATGAAATATTATATGGAAAACGTTGATAAGAATATTTATGACGACGCTTGGATTTATAACATTTAGTTTATTAAAACATTACGTCGTTTCAATAAAAATAAGACAAGTCTTACGTTTTCGCGTATATCGCCGTGCGGTCCCGGTTTTATTACTACGCAACGTATTATTTATTTTTATTACTTTGATTCCTCAAAGTAATGAAATAAAACCATGAAAACTTTTAAGTCTTTATTTGTCTTGATAAATTTTTATAAAATTTCTTTTATAAAAATGTCTATTTTTAGCAAGTTCTAGAAAGGTTAAAACTTGTAATAAATCCAAGTATTTATGTCAACTTTAATCATTTGACATAAACTCATTTCTTACTAAATCTAGTAAGAACATACATTCCTCTTTGTCCATTTAGAACACATTAAATGTGTTACAAAATCTTTTTAGGAAAAAAAATATGTCATATGATCATTTTTATAAAAATCACTACACTTAGTGATTTTTGGTCCAAAATCCATGTCCAAGTTTAAGGTTTCATATATTTAGTCCATCATTATTTCATGAAAATAGTTAACATAATATAACATGTTTTATGTTGTTAGTTAACCTATTTAAACATATAACATGAAATGATAAACAATCAACTAACATATATATATGTTAGGACCAAATATAAATATAAAGACAATCAACTAACATATAAATGTTAGGACATGAAAATAAATAATCAACTAACACTAAAGCATGTGTTAGGACCAAAATGCATAAATAATAACATGTAATATTAGTTAGTCATTATTTTCATTTAACAAGTTATGAAGTGGCTTGGATTTGCAAACAACCAACTTGAAATCCATGGATTTCATTAGATCTAGGTTGACAAGGTTACTATCCATAAGGCTTCACCATTGTGTTTCACCATCTTAAATCTTTAGAAGAAAAGGAGATTAAGAAGAGAGTTTGGTTGGTTGTTGCAAGCAAGCATTCCAAGATCAAAAGATTATAACATAAGTGTTAGTTGTTTTTAGTTGTCAAGACTTGTAGGGTGATTCTTGGGTGGTAAACATGTAAGTAACATAGTTGAAAATGGGTTAGAATACTCACAAAAATGTGAGAAGGAAACCGAGAAAGGGAGGTAGGGTGGCGGCGGTCCGGCGGGGCTGTGGTGGTCCGGCGGCGGCGCTGCGATGGCAGGGGCTGCCGGCGGTGGCAGGGGCGGCGGCAGAAGGAGGGGCCGGCGGTGGTGGTTGTTTTCAAGTGAGGGAGCAAGAGGAAAGGTGGTGTGGATGTGGGGGACAAGAATGGCTCCTAACCCTCTCTTTTATAGCCTTAATCAAGTGTTTAACCAATGTGTATTAGTGAGTTGTCAAGCTCTTAGACACTCCCAACTTCTCTAGTTGTAGGAGATTATTTTTATAAACTCTCATGTGTTTTATAAGAGTTCCATGACTTTTATAAAATAAAAGGTGTTTAGGAGTTTACAAAAATCTTAACTTTTTAAAATATAATCCAAGCATATTTTATCCAATTGAGTAATGATTTTTATTTTTATAAACATTGCAAGTTCAAGTTTTATAAAAATATTAGTGGTTTAAAAAAAAGAAGTTGGTTAAGAGTTATAAAACATTGGGCTTAAAACAAATTTATTAAATTTGTTAAGATTGGGCCAAGCCCAATCGTTTTTATTTAAAAGAATGGGCCGAAGCCCATTCGATTTTCGAGTGGGGTCTGGGCCGAAGCCCAGTTGGGGTTGCGAGACGGATTGGGCCGAAGCCCAATCGAGTTTGGGTTGGGCCGGTTCTCGGTCCTGGGCCGGTTCGTGGGTGCGGGCCGCGAAGAAGAGAAAGGAGAGGGATTTGGGCCGGTTCGGTCCAATTCGTATCGGGCCGCGGGTCGGGTTTCCGGGTTCGGGAAAACACTCGGGACGTTGTTACGAGTGATTGGTGAAATTTTTAGGCTTAACGGACTTGAATTGTGCTTATTGGGCTTACCGGGCCCAATTGGCTAAATGGTTTGGAATTTGGCTAAGTCTTGACAACGTAACACTTGTTTGAAGTTCGTAAAACGTTTTATTGATTTATAACGGTTTGATAAAATATAAAATGTTAAATTTTATATTTATTTTCTTATTATTGGAATACCACCGTTAATATACGAAAGACTCGTTGTTCTACGTACGTATATATATATGTTCTAGTTTAACGTGGAATCGAAGTCGGTTAGTCATTTAGCTATCACAGTTAATCACGTATAAAAGCAGTAAATCACATAACTATTACGTAATTTAAAAGTCAACGAAAGTCAACGGAGAGAGGTTTGACCTGATTTGGACGGGTTGTCACACAATTTTTGTGCTCAGAACCACAGCATGTTCACTTTTCAGTTCAGCTTTAACAGCTTCCCACCGTTGTTTGTAAATTTTGACATTCTCCTCTGCTAATGAGTATTTGTCAAAATACATGGTTTTCTCAGCAGAAACTTCTTTCAACTGATTAGCAGAGTTAAGACAAAGTTCACAAGAAGTAGAATTAACCTGAACGTCGGCCATAAACGCATGTTGACCTTCAGCAAAAAAATCTTCACCAGGAAGATCAGGATCATCTTCAATCTTTACATTCTTCTCCTCAGTACACAGAAAAGCAGATTCATCTGGAAAATCATCAGCCCAATCATATCCTTCTCCAGTTTGTGAAACCAACGCTTTATTGTCTGAATTTGAGCTACTAGCATTTGCATTTGAACTTGAAGGATTATTATTGCTCCCCGATGGCTTGTTACTCTGTGCAGCATACTTTTGATACAACTTTGACGTTTCTTGCTGCTTTCCCTTGGTACACTCCTTGGCAAAATGCCCATAATTCTGACAGTTGTAGCAACGAACCTTAGACTTATCAAATCCAAGTTTTCCTTCAGGATTTAAATCCTTCCGACCTGTTCTTTGCATATACTTTTTGCCTCTGCGAACAAGCATCGCCATGGACCAGTTAATATCCATCAATTCTAAGTCATCAGGATCAATTTGTTCATAGTCTTCATCAGTTAACTCAGCACTAGTTAGCTTTCCTGCAACAACTCCATCATAAGACGAAACCATTGCTGAAAATAAAGCCATGAAGTCATTTGTAGTCTTTGCTGAAAAAGCACTCTGATTGTGACTTGAAGCAGGAGATGACTGATGTGAATACACAGGATATGTTACAGCAGCTTTACTAGCATAGCTTCCACTTGAAGAACCTCTAGACATGTTTGCATGACCACTTGATGTATTTTCTACATAAAAAGCAGTAGATGGTGGGTTTGTGCTAGCTTTTGCTTTAGCATGCATGGTAGAAGCATTTTCACCAAAATAGACATCGGGATTCTGAACTTGAGATGGTAAAGTTTTCACACGCATCATATCCAGTTCCCTTGCTAGTAAATTCCTTGTAAGTTCATCATAGGTAAGATCATCAAAGCTTTTATCATGAGTCAGCAACAAAATGTAACCTTCCCATTTCTCAGGCAAAGCATCTAATAGCTTTTCTTTCAATTCTCCAGCTTCAATTTTTACGCCAACAATATCAAGTTCACTAACCAAATGAGACAACCTTGAAATGAGATCATTAATGGTTTCATTCTGAACATGAGCAAAATTATCATACTCTCGTAACAACACTTTCTTCTTGCTCTTCTTATATTGTGCATTACCTTCACATCGTTGACATAAAGCATCCCACAATTTCTTAGATGTATTATGCATTTTAAACTGATGCAAAATATCCTTAGGTAATGCCATTGATAAATTGGAATACGCTTTTCTTTCAAGTTTGAAAGCTTCTTTCTCAGCATCGTTCATCTTGTTAAACGGCTTCTCTTGACCAATAAACTCCCCAGTTGTGAATTTTGGAATCTCATATCCATCAAGCATAGGAGTCCAAACACTAACATCGTTCACACCGATATACGCCTCATACCGTGTTTTCCAATTATGGAAATCCTCAAATCTCATCAGTTTAGGAACTTTATCCGTCGTTCCTATTTCATTATCGTAGTTCAGCAACGCTTGAACAGTCGTAGACATAGCAGCAAATGCTTGAAACGGATCCATGATTAACCAAACTTCAATTCTGTAGTGACTTTCTCTGCGTATCGAAAGATCGACCTGATTGTTGTTGGATTATACGCTTTCTACTTTATTTTCTATTTCTTATTTTCCTAAACAATCGGACTTTCTCTGCGTGCTTGCCAGCCGACCTGATTGTTGTTTGTTTAGGGTTCTGCTTTCTTTTTGCATGAAACACTATGAACCAATTGTCTCTGTAAATAGATTCTGTGGTGAATCAGTGAAAAATTAAAAATTTCATCACATCAGATTATCAATTACTTGAGTCTGTGGGTGCCATGATTTCTGTACTTGATAAAAAATACTTAATGCATATCAGAAAGCTGTAAAAATTGATTTGAATTGGCTGAAATAAACATTATGTGTTGTATTCGTGGACAACTTGATTTGCATGCTTATTAGGTCGAAATTGAAGTGTGTTAAGTGCATCTCACTGATATGATCTCATGTTGCGATCTTTCTCACAAAAATATAAATTATTGTTACTTTTGTTTGATTTCTTGTTTTCTGTTGATTTACTTTTCGAGCTTATTTTAGAAAAATCAAAAAGATTTTAGGTGTGTTTTAGCATAAGTTCGAAAAATCAAAAAGATTTTAGTGTGTTTTGATATAAATTTGTCAAAATTCAAAAAGATTTTCTTTCTGCTTTATTTTGGATCAACTGAATTTTAGAATCGACAATCTGTTGTTGGATGAACCACAATCGATGCAAGAATCAGTTCATAAAGTATTTGAGATTGAAAAACATTGAACATTTTTGATGAAAAATGAAATTTTAATGAAAAAGGGCAATTTGGTCTTTCTTTGATCCGGCGGATCAGCTGATCCGCCGGCGGATCAAATGATTGGGTATAAATATCAATCTGATCCGCGAGAGTTCATTACTCGCGGATCAAATACATTTAACTCAGAAACACCCTCGAACCCCTATTTTCACATTTTTCTTGATATCTCAGTTGTTACCGAAGCTCTGACCGAAATTTTTGATGCTACAGGTAGGTTGTGTGATTACGCACAGGTTGATGGATTTATTTTCTGCAATGGTTGAATAATCACTGTTAAATTTGAGATTTAAAGTCTCGGTTTTTTGAAAAACCCCATTTGATACTTGTTTAATCTGTTTTGATCAATGTCAATGGTCTCAAAGCACATGATTCGAGTCGTAGTATACTCTTGATTGAATACTTGTTCTGTGATTCCAAAACAAACACTTGAATGTTGGAAAAATTTGAAAGTGACTGTTCGATAACTGATCGTCCGCCGGATCAACTGATCCGCCGGACCAGATTTTCAAATTGATACGGAGCTGATCCGGTTGACTAATCTGATCCGCGGTCAACGATTGTGATCCGCCGGATCAAGTGATCCGCCGGATCAAATGATCTGCTGAATAATATGATCCGCAACTGGTCCGCCGGACCAAATGATCCGGATACATAGTTTTGATCCGTGGGTTGATCCGCTCAGAAAAATTTTCAAAAGTTAGTCGTTTGAGCGATTTATCTAATATCAGCGATTGTCATTGAGCGTTTTGATTATATTAATTGATTCTAATGACAGTTTGTTTTAATGACGTGAACAGAAATGGCTGATTTTAAATCAATTGGAGAACAAAACGTTTGTGCCTATCTTGATATTTGGTCCGCTGATTGATGGTCCGCCAACGCAGATGGTCCGCTGAAGCTTCTGATCCGCCGCAGATTTTTGGATGCATTTTTTATGAAGCAATTTTTATCCGCCGCAGATTTTCTGATCCAGCCAGGGGCTCTGCCCCTTGGACCCCGCCAGGGGCTGCCGCCCCTTGGACCCCGCTTCTCGGGGGCGCTGCCCCCGAACCCCCGTTAATCAGTAATCAACATCTGGGGGTTGTTTTCGGGTATGGGGAGAGGTCGTGAGAATTTCAATGATTTAAATCTGTTATCGAGTTTACCCTTGATTCGATAGCTGTGGGTTATTATGATTGAAGATTTACCAGATTCCGATGCTTATCAAGAATTAGTCGTCGAATTTCTGAAAAAGATGTTTGTGGGTATTCATTGTTCGTGATGATGGACAGAGATTCATGAACACTTGTTTCTGATGATGGACAGAGATTCAGAGACATGGATATGATTACTTACAAAACTAAAGATATAATGTGATTCCATTGCAAGCTACCTGAAGAACATATTGCTTGCTGGGTTGGAATCAGGAATTGAATATGTCACATGTTTAGGGGGAAAATTGAGACCCTTGAAAATTTCAAAGAGATTTATCTGCTGGAAACGGAAAATGTGAATATTCAAAGCAATCAGTTCAGGGATGATCATGATTTGAGATCTTCATGAATTGGTAGTGTGTTCTAATGTTTGTGCGAACGGATGTGTTCAAGGTTTTCGGTTATAGTTTGGAACTCTCTCTCATATGCCCGATACTTTCTTGAGTTGTGAAAAAGACTTGGTGAGTTTCCAGTCTACAACGAGATATGCGTTTACCGGAGTAATATATTGGGAGAGACTTAATGCTGAGGGGGAATTTCTGTGATTGAAGATTTTGAAGATATTGGTTTTCATAAAGATTAGAGCATGTTACAAATTTCTGAAGATTAAAGATTATTATAATATGCGGTGATGTTCGGGTGTCTTTACAAGTTTCCGGGTAACGACTAATGAAGTGAACCATTATCATATATGCCGGTTCCATTTGGATGTGCTGTGCTTGAAGCTAGGGGGAACTTTATTGGTTGTGGAGATTGTACAAGATTCGAACTGTTTCCTGCAAACCTGAAGGTTCAGTCCAAGGGGAGTTTGCTGAAGTTCAAGATTTCAAGATGTAGCAAACTGACTGATGACGATTGCTGGAAAATGAAGACCTACGTTCGACAGTAACGTCCAAGGGGGAATCTGTAAGAGCATGTTCCTGGTGTGGTCGTTACTGTGCGAATATTTGTCTACATTGTAAACTAGGCTAGACTGCCACCAGCGGACCAGTGGCGGATCAGATGGTCCGCCGGACCATCTGGTACGTTGGTTAGTTGGTCCGCTAAGCAGATTGCCTATAAATAGGTTAAGTCTAGTTTGGTATGTTTAGATTTCTGGTCATTTGTATTTATGTTGAGAGGAGAGGTCTGTCCAACCTCTCCCGAGCTTCAATGATGTAAACTCCTTCGGTGTAATCATTCGACATAATAAATGATTAGATTTCTCCGTCTTTATCATTCTATGATCTGGAAACGATCCGTATATGGTTTTTCAAATTTAGCCGTTCAAAAAAAAAGTTGGCTTTAAATAAATGAGATTGAATAAATTAGGCCTAAACTACACAATTAACGATTAGTTAGGTACACTTAATATAGAATCGGGCTACCGAGAGTGGCTAGATAGACCGAAGTCTAGGACGAGCTACCCCGATAGGTCGACTACAGGATGAGAGAACAGCAAGCCTTCGGTTAGAGGGGTCTCGGCTCGGCTGGTATCTGCAAAACAAAGAAACACCGTTGCTCTTGGAGGGTAGGACATGGTGTCCTGCGACCAAACTCGAGCCTGAGAATAAGTATGCGTTTCGAAAAATTAAGTGTAATCAAGTCGAACTAAGCGCATTGAATGAATTCTAACCTGGTGGTTGAGGTGTATTTATAACCCTCAATCCTTGTCTTGTATCGTCATTAATGCTAATTACCCAAAGGAGGTATACTGCAGGTCTATGTCCTGGACTGCGTCAAGTTCCTGCAGTATACGTTTTGGGTAATCACATTAAATGTGTAGTCAGGTCGAGTGTCGACATACCGACCTGTTGTTGTGGGAGCGTTGGTCTGTGCCCGTTTCGGACTTGTCGTGTTCGAGTGTCGACTACTGTTTGTATCGTCTAGCCGACATCGAGCGGATGGTTGGTCGACCCTTCCAGGGTCGACCTGTGATACGTGTTGTGTGTCGGCCTTGATGAGGGTCGACTACCTTCTATGTGTTGTCTGTTGGCCGGCAGATTGCGAGACCGACACTCGTGACTTGTGCAATGTTTCAGGTTGGATGTATGCGTCTATCTCCTTGTGACGTCATCCTAACTGGACATACGTCATCATTTAACAATTATTTTATTTTACTAAGTCCATTTAACTTAACCCAACTAATCAAATAGTAAATATATGTCACCTATTCAACTAGTAAATACATGGTTGTTCAAATAGAACGTGGCTGGAAACTCGATCGGAAAAAAACTTGCACGAAAGCAGCTCGGTAGTAAACGAGTCGAGTCAAATGCTGATCGGTTCGTAAGTGGCTCGATTTGGATGGTTGGCTTGCTCGTTTTGGCTGGTTTAAGTTAGACACAAATTTTAATATTTTATCTTTTTAAGTCAAAAAACTCTAAACCTCTTGGTGTTTATATCTAGATACTAATGAATTAGTGTCCCAATTTCTTATTCAACCGATTTGGTTGAATAACAATAGTTTATATATAATTTTTTTTATGAGTGGTGGATATTTTATGGCCGTCTAATTATCCAATATTCATTTTGTAATAACGATAGTTATATAGTAAGTCTTTACCAGAATCTACAAGTGATGCAATGAATCACCATCGCCATCTCTTGTTGATGAGGGTAGGTTAAAAATTGATAATTTTATTGAATCCCAGCCATCTTCACCAAACAAGTCATGTGTGCTAGAGATAGTATGACCTGACCGGTGATAGGCAATGTTGCACGGGAACGGGTACGGGAACGGGAAACGGGTACTGGTACGGGAACGGGAAACGGCAAAACTCAAAAATCCAAGAAACGGGTACGGCAAGGGTACGGCAATAAAAAAATATAAAAAATATATATATGCTATAGATAATGTAACACAAACCTCAATATATATATATTTATATATATATATACACATTAATACTTCATAATTTGTAGAACTAGAACTTAGTTATAACAAAACAAGTACTTATAAATTCAAATTTTATAAATCTAAACTAGTTTTATAGTTTTAAAGTAAAATAATAAGTTTAGAGATAGAATTGTAAACTAATGAAAGATAGAGGGGCTAAATGTTAAAATACCTAAACTTATTAAAAACCCTAAAAACAAAAAGAAATATCACGCAGCCACAGCCACCTCCAGCCTCCTCCGCCTCCTCCTCTGTTGCTTCTTCCTCCTTCTTGATTTCCGGCGGAAATGCATCACCGGCCGCCGGAATAAATAAATCCAATGTCGCCTAACCATCGCCTAGCCCTCGCCTTGACCAACCAGGAACGGAAGCGGACCGGATACGTCCCCAAAATCAACCCGCCGTCTCCGGCAAACTGGAAGCGCCGTGGAAACGTTCCGCAGCCGTTCCGGTCGGCGTTTCCGTCCCCATGGTGCTTCGGGTACGGGGTACGGCACCAATCTCACGTTTCGGTGCATCAGAGGTGATAGGTTTACGGAGAAAACCTACAAACTCTCAAATAGACCCATTGAGTGGGTTAGACTCCAAAATAACAAAGATAAGAGAGAAACACAAATTGAGACGAAACCATTTCTGCCTTCTATTGATCCATACGAATACCTTTAAAATGAAAGAGATGGTGCATTGGTACATGATTTCTAACTTACTACTACATGGGATAATGCAAAACGTGAAACAACTAATCCTAAATGCATACAACAATAATAATTGTAGTTTGACATGTCATTTCTTCACGGGTGTATGTGAACGTATTGTCAGTTGAGTTACATCCATGGGTCACGGGTCGGGTCCATATCAACCGAACACAACTCGAACCGACACAAATATTATTAGTGTTTAGCAATAGACTATCAACCTTTGAAAAATTTCCGAACCACTTAAAATAATATGTGTTCCATAATTAGCTCTAGTGATATTTTTTTTCAACGACAGCATACTTGTCTAGAGTACTCGTAAATCTGATTATTTTCGTGTCGTCAAGAATTGTCACCCTTAAAAAAAAAAAAAAAAAAAAAAAAAAAAACTTTACTTTTTACTATTAAACTATTAAACCAGAAGGAGAGCCCGGTGGGCTACAAAGTCACAAACTAGCTGGAAATGATTTGATTAGATATGTGTTTCTGTAGTTACCATTCAAAACAGTAGTTCTTGGATTTTTCGTTCCAATTTAATAAAATTGTTTGCTGTTTTGTTGTCCCATCCACGAAAAGTTGTTTGGCCCTTTTCTTGCATTTGTTCTTACATGGTATATTGTTTTTCAAAGGTTATAAATTTATTATTGTAAAACATGTCATGCAAGTAACCTACCTAACGCACAAACATTTGTGATGGAACATCAAACGGGTCATGACTTATGCTACAATGGAGAGAGACGCTCGATACCACAGCCAGTCAACCGAAAAACCCACAAAAAGGAACAGTCAAACAAGGGAAAGATTGAGCATCTGCAAGTATTGTTACTATAGATGAGTCAATGTGTATCTATTCTGGAATTGCTTCAACCTCCATGGTGAGTCCTTAAAATGCCTATTCTAACATGAGTTGAGGCTAGAAACAAGAACAACATCAAACAGCAACTAATGGCTGCTGCTGCTACTATCCTCTGATTGCTCCAAATTCTTTTTCAAAGTCAACATTTCGGTTTCTTGCTGCTTCTTCAAGTACCTCTGTGCGGTTGAATTCACAATCTTGACAAAGAAGTTCAACAGCATTAGCCATACGATAGAGTTCCAAACCGAAGCAAATGACAGATCCCATGATTTCACCTGAAATTCAAGAAACTCAGCATTTGTGGTTGTAAAACAGGCGGGGGGTCAGGCGGTTTGCCGATGGGTCAAAAACCAGGGGTTTTATTTAAAAACCCGCAAACACGTTTTTATCCATTTCTGAATTTAATAAGTACATACTAGTTTTGTTTTCAGTTAAATCCTTTAGCTTAATCCTTTTGAGACCGCTCTGAATAGAGGAGGTGTATTAAGATAACTCACGTCAAACAAAGTATGTTTTGAAATTCAAGATAAGAAAATTTAACCAACTTTCTACTGTTCGATGCCATATTTCAATTTCCCCTAATGAATTAAAGGAGTAATTGATTCCCTTTTCCATCATACACAGTTTTACTGTTTAAACATTTGTTGAAACCCTGCTCATGCTTGCAAAATATATATGTTTCGGCATATGAACAATGACTACAGTTAGTTTGGGCCAAAAACATAAGCATGATGGTTCAATAAGTTTCTAAGAAGTAATAAAATAGAAGGCCGGCATGAGTGACCTTAATGTTTGATGTGACCGGCAAAGGGGCCGCCATGTATTTCTCCTTCATTGCATGCAGTTTCGCTACAATGTTTGGGAGGGCAGAAGCCACCCCAGGAATGAAGCTAAGCATCCATATTAACTCGTTTTCTATCCAGTCAAGAAGTTGGTTGTTGCAAACCGAGATGATGAATACTGTCTGCATAAAAGTGTCTGTAGTAATTAGAAATATCCTAATCAAACCAATCTTCTCGTTTCAAAATATGTATTAAACTATTAATGTAATTACTTTGAAATCTCGACGATGATTGGTTATCAAAGATCTGAGAAAACAGATTCTGCTTCTATGTTTTTTTTTCAGAAATGTCTTTTTGGTCGGTTTATCCGGTCTACAGTCCATATATTTAATTCTTAAGTAACAAACAATCATTTCCAAGCGCATATCCAAATTCCTCATATACTAGATATTTGAAACACTCAAACATTTAGAGAGGGGGAACATGAGCATACCTGGATGTGAGTTTTGACAATTGCCTTCCCAATAAGGGTTGCGAGAAAAAACTTCCAAAATGGAACTCCAAATTGCCCACACATTATGCCAGCAAGGTCGAATAGAGGATTTGGCACCTAGAAATTGACACAGCTAATTAAAGAAGTTCATTAAGAAATTAAATACATAAATAAATAAATAAATAAAGGCAAACAAACATGAAACATGAAATCGTCCATAAATGTAACAAAGACCGAAGATGGATGAAAGCACGAAAAACCAACCGATGCAAGAACCAGAATTGTGAAGAAGTTCAAATACTGTGCATGTGACAGGAACCAACGCTTCATATGATTTAAGTTTGAGGCAACTCCATTAGTCTCTGCTGAGGATGCATCCAGTTCTTCTGCAGCATCTATTTTCTCACCAGAGATACTTGCTGCAAAAAGAAACAAGGTGTTAAAAAGAAAAATTAAAATAAACAAATTAACATCTTACAAACTTGCCATCATGCATTTGAAATTCTTTAGCGGATTTCACACGGTTAATGTGATTTTCACATTTTCGACTTTAAAGATGATGAGAAGTGCACTATTTCACACTGGACAGTTTATCATAATGGGGTAGCACATAAACTTTTCAATTAATATAAATGTCCATATATTATTTATGTTCCCATTTTCTTTTCGGTAACTGCAAGAACTCGTTACAGGCAAACTCACCGGAACTTGTCAACACACTGCTAACTAACAGGATAGGGTAAAACACAGCTTCAGCTGTACAGGTGGCCTTCAAGGTTAAGGCTGAAAACAAATGGTAGCTGGATGCGATATGCCACCCCCTTGAAAGTTAAGGTTTTATGTTTTTTGCTTTCACTACCCACTTCTTATTATAAAATAGTATCTATTTGCTATCAAAAATAAAACAAGTAGGAACCTTGGAAAGAATCTTTAGTAACATCAAAAAGCTACAGACACAAAAAGGATTCTATATTTAGAGACCATATAAAAAACGGAGGGTTGATATATGAAGCTACAGACACTTCTTATTATAAAATAGTATCTATTTGCTATCAAAAATAAAACAAGTAGGAACCTTGGAAAGAATCTTTAGTAACATCAAAAAGCTACAGACACAAAAAGGATTCTATATTTAGAGACCATATAAAAAACGGAGGGTTGATATATGAATTATGAAATTTCAACATTTTAAAGATTCAAATAAATTAACTGCACAAGCAAATGGAATTTCAGAAGGCCATAGTAATCTAAATATAGAAAAGGACAAGTAATGACAAACCTGCTCTTGAAATAAAATATGGAGGGAGCTCGCCTAAGGCAGTTCCAAGGCCCCAAAGAATGGCTTCTACTTGTACTTGCGGCAATATGCTAGTAAGCGGAACCTGAATACCATGTGGGGTTGAAAACAAAGGGGGTCCAAACTCTGAACAATCCTTCTTAAGCCATGAAGGGCTTCTGTTTAATTGTATTGTATCATAAATAGCACTTTTAATATCCACTCGACCACACTGCATTGCTTTTATTGTGAAGAACGCGATATGGGGACCCAGATACAGAACAAAGGTGTGCAACCCACTTCCTGACCAAATTAATAGCAAGTAAAACAAATGAAGAAAGCATTAGTTGCCATGTATAACATGACTTCAAGGTCAGTAAATGCGATTCTACAAAAGGAATAAATAGACATCTACATTCAGTGGGAATGCAAAAACAAAAGGACCTACCATATACTCTGAGATATATAGGGATCCATGGAGTATACATATGTATAATGTCTTGTATTTACACAAATGTATGAAGGATGATAAGAGAAAGCAAATACAGATAGATACTGAAAACTTTATCCAACTGACTGATATATATTTACATATAGATATGGATATAGACATAGATATTAGTCCACCATATTAATTAATTAGTATATAGTAGCTCATTAAGCGCAACATAATCTTAATGGATCGTGATTTTCACCAGTATTATTTATTTCAAAAACATGTAGAAGCTTGACAACTCTTAGGACCACTTGGCTTAAAAAACACAAAGCGCTCTACAACAAGGAGTTGCTCAATGTACAAAAGCCAAGGCGCAAAGCGCAGGCATCAAGTACACAAGGAGTTGCTCAATGTACAACAATGTAAGCTTTATTTACAACTAGATGGTGTGTCACTTCATCTGTTTTACACATCAACATTTGTATCAGGTAAGCCTTTCATAATATGTTTTGGCATATAAGCCGCATATAGATGCTAATATTGACAAACTTAGACCCTGATGTGTTCTCCTGAGTGCCTCCCTTTCAAAACCAAGACTCCACTAAGATTGAATTCTATAAAACTAAATAAAGTAGGCATATGGTTGGTTCAGAGAATCTTCCAGATTGTTTTTGTTTGATCCAGCATTAAAGGGATAAGGCCCAACCGACCCTAATTGGGCAATATAGATTCAATCATGGCACTTATATAGCATTAAGTAGAAATATTGTCTTTTGACCCTGAATATATGGAGATATTTTAGATTCAAGTTTGGGTTACTCAAATCTTAGATGCATTCAGAAGTTCTGAACTTTCAAGTTCAGAAATCTTATGCCACATACAACCGTTTGTGACTAAACACAAAGTAAAATTAAATCTTGAGGATCAAGACAAATAAGCTTATGAACTAGGAGAGAAGTAAAGATAGAAAGCTTGCTTATTAATTGAGCTCACCAAGACCGATAGAAGATGCCACACCAAGGGCCACCCACCACAATGCAAATCTTACATATTCAAGAAGTTCTTCAACATGCTGCAGAAACAGATGGAGCACATATTCATCATTAACAGTGACGACAGACGCCTACTAAATCACTTCAAAAGATAATGCAATGTAAGATATAATCGAAAAATTCAAGGAACTTATTAGCATAATGGTTATTGTCAACAATATGAAGGAATTATGTCTAGGATGACTCAGTAGGTAAAGAATTCAACATTGGACAATGAAATATTTTTTTAAAGCTCAGTGGGAAAGCCACATTAACAATCATAGTCATTGATCCCTAACAGGATTGCAAAGAAACCAGGAATAGGAAGTACCGTTCCGCGAGGACCATTTGCAGAGAAAAAGAAGACCACCCCTGCAACTGTGACTATGACAAGAAGCATAAGCCAGACACCATGTGTTAAAAGGTATACAAGTGATCTTTGTAAATATTGAGCAATAGCCACAATGAAAAGCTTCAATGTTTGAACAGGTTGTGATGTTAGTGTCAAACTCTCGAGCTCTTGTTTATGCTTCTCATGCAGTCCTGCAAACATGGGCAACAACAATACATATGATTTTCTAATAATACGACTCGTAAAATGACAATCTTGCATGGCACGGGAAGAACTTTATCAAGGCTGTTTTGCGGATGATAATTATACATATATCCTGATTTTATAAGATAATAAAATAAGCTATTAAACCCAATCCATAACAATCTTCTAGGTGAGAAACCTATTAAATTGCAAAGAAACTAAGTTGGAATGACAAAATCCACTAGAAAGGAAACCGTGTCAAAAAAAAAAGAAAAAACTTGATAGCTGTTTTTTCCAATTAACATCAAAACTTAACAAATTAGATATGGAAGATGTTCCACTTGTAGAAGGCAGTAATTTGCAGGTGTGATATATTATGCTTTATTCTTACTTGGAAGACAGCCTAATATGACACTCCTGTTTACTTTTAGTGATTATTCATTTTCATATGGGACATTGTGAACCATAGCCAAACAAGTTTTTTAATCCCAAATTAGTTTACTAAGGCTAAAAGCTTCAACTTGTAACAAAACTATAAATCCAGATTCAACAATCAAGTACATCAATGTGAATAGCATGCTTCAATGCTCGGTGGGCCCACAACTCCACAATCTAGTTCTGCATGGCTTCGCTAAGGCTAGTGTAACTGGTAACAGCTTAAAACTATCAACCATTTATAAAAAGTATATGTAGACATGAAAGCATAATATTCCCTCGTGATTAGGGTGAAGCTAATGATGATAAATACTTTCCTATGGAAGGAGTGAAGGAAGCTACCAGAAAACTAATTAGATTTATTAAAAGATAGATTTATTAAAAGATGTACGGTAATTACACACAATCGTTACATAATGGTGAACTAAAGTAATCTATGGCAAGCGATCCAACAAATTTACTCCACTTTCCAATTTCCATGATATGCAGTCAACATGGATTGTTTTACTTGAATAGGTAGGTGAAACTTCTCTTAGTTTGAACAAAATAAAGACTCGATCTAAAAGGGAAAATATACTCGATCATGGTTGAGTTTAGACAACAAGAATGCTAGCAAAACGACAAGTATCGCCCTTTTGTCACGAGACATAGGACAACTATTGCTCAATCTTCAAGTTTCACAAATCAAGCTCAACCATATAACATTAACACCACTTTGTGTCGCCAATAACGTAACTACATCCATTTCTAAACCATTACATCTCCAAGCCAAACCTTCTCAATAGAACACACAAAGCATAAACATAATAGCGGTGGCTGCAAGGTACTAAAACATAATCTCAATCAGGTCAGGTGTGATATCACAGTTTCAATATCTCCATGTCTAGTAACTCGATCTTGTTATATACAAGTTCAAATCCTTTTGAAAGGAAGACCGAATCAAATCCTTCGGGAATAGGTCAACCTAAACTCGAATCAAATAGTATATGCATTAACTAACAGTCAAAAGAGACGCAAATCAGTACGGACTAAGATGCAATAGTTACTCATAGATAAAACCTAGCAGAATCAAAACCGAGCATGGTGAAATCAACGACGAACCTGAGATCGACATGTCGAACGCCTTGGAAAACAAGTTTACGGGTGCGATCGAAGGTCGTCTACTACACTCGCATGCTAAAACACATGATAAATCCTTCGATTGAATAAACGCCCAAATCTGCGACAATCAATCGGTAGAACAGATCGTTTTCTGGAAGATGCAAAATGGAAAGCGATAAGATGAAGGACAAGAAGAACAAACAGAGTGAGTTTATTGAATCCCCAGGAAGCTGTGGTTCAGCAAATTCGCAGCAGCATTCACTGGGTGGGTGGATTTGTGCTTTTTGTTTGTTGCCTTTCTTGGTGGTGGTCTCGAGAATATCAAAAACATGAATGTGGTAGTTATAGTTGTACAGATCTCTCACAATTAGCATTTTTAAGAAAAAAACAGGACTTAGTGCATTGATATTGCTGATTTTTATGTTTTTCTATCATTTATTTGTTGTGTTTTTAAACTAGACCAGATGTTTCAACTCGCGCGTTGTCGTGGGGCGGTTTTATGACGGTTGTTTATGTGTTGCATCGAAATTTAATAGGATGTAACCGGCATGGTGTTCAAAAGGCTTACGGTTTAAACAATTAGACTACAAATATTATAAATTTGACTAATAAAGTCAACACATTCTTTGAATATTGTAACCCACCCTAGAACTTTGACTGTACTTATAACAATTCATGGCAAAATAAAAACATGATAATATCCAAGAGTATTTCCCATTCATGATCAACTTAAAACATGAAAATAAGTTAAAACAAAGTATAAACAAATAAATTTTGATGGTGTATGGCTATGTCTAAACAACCATTCATGACCATCTAAAAAATATGTAAATAAACTAAAACAAAGCATAACAAAATAATTTTTCATGGTTGATGAGTACAGCAGTCAAAGTTTTGGCCTACAATGCAAACACATAGTAAACACTTTTTCCGATCTTAATGACATGAATGAGCCAAACCCACTATGTTGACCAAGAAAGTCAACAGGCTGATCAAAAGTAACAATCTGCAGAACAATAGAAAAGCCAAACTTTTGACCTACAAAGTCAGCCTTTATAAAACCTTGAGCAATAATTCAAATTTCCCCTAAAAAAACATATCAAGGATGCAAACACATTGTAAGGAATTATTTCTCCTGAAGAAATGATGTTGATCGGCTAAACATGTTATCTAGGAAAAATAGAAGGTCGGAGATAAGTTACCTCGGAAGAACAAACTGCCCGAGATAACTTATGGTTACCTCGGAATGTCATTTTACCTCGGAAGCCTATTTTACCTCGGGAGGGAACAGTGGATACGCCCGAGATAACTCAAGTTACCTCGGTAAGGCGAGTTATCCAACTTGACATGCTCCACTTGTCTCTGACATATCTGATCCAGTTTCCCGCCATTCTCCTGGCATGAAGCTGACACGATTATCTTCTAGACTAGTTTAATATTATTCTAGTTCATGTATCTTTACTTGACGGCCGAGATGATCGTTAGAGAAATCAAGGGTTCTCCTGATTTCTTAGGGCACTATATATAGAAACTTGTAACTATGCTTTAAATAAGCAAAGTGTAAATCACTCTGATATATACTTCGAAATCTGCAAGTTATAATACAGTGCTCAGTTTTATTCATATTATTGTTATACTTGTCTTATATTCGATTTCATATTACTTTACTTCAAACAGAGCATAAGAATTAACTTGTTTCCGCCTGGTTAATTCTAAAGTAAAACCTTATAATTGGTTCAACTCTTTAACCAGAATTCGATCCTACAAGTGGTATCAGAGCGTTGGCTCGTGTTTTTAAAACTTGAAACTCATATTCAGTTTTAAAACTCTGTTTTACCCACATACTCTACTTTTAGTAAGAAGTCACTCTTTCCACTTTTTCATCCTTAATCATGGAAGAATCACGAAATGGTAGTTCAAACAAACCACCATCATTCATGCCCGATGATTTTGATACTTGGAAATTACGAATGATAAGTTATCTTCATCATTCTGATTACAGAATGTGGAAATCTGTTATGTATGGCCCTACAACAAAATCTGCTACTACACCAAGTGTAGATATAGTAAAAGTTATTGTTGACTATTCTGATGATGACCACAAGTTGGTTGAGGGAGATCACAAAGCATTATGGGCATTACAAGCAGCACTTCCAAATTCTGTTCTCATAGGTTTCAAAAACTGCAAAATTGCTTTCGATTTATGGAAAGCTTTAAATGAATTGTACGAAGGAACCGATAAGGTTAAAGAAAATAAGAAAGATGTTCTAAAACAAAGATATGAAACTTTTCTCACAAAAATGGAGAAAGTATGAATGCTCAATATCTACGTTTTGTTCAACTTCTTGATGAATTACAGGGAAATGATATGAAGATGGAAAATGGCGATATGATCAGAAAATTTTTGAGATCACTTCCTGATGTCTGGACAATATATACTGTAAGCATCAAGTATAACAAGGATCTCAAAACTTTAAAGTTGAGTGAACTTCATGGAATGCTCAGTGCACATAAATGGAAATCAATGAAAAATCTAGTACTTTAAACAAACCAGTGAACTTAACCATTCCAACATCTACTGCACTCATTACCGCTCATGAAGATAGAAGTCACTACAGTGAACAAGCTCCTTTGATCACATATCCTACATCACCAAGAGGTAATGAAATCATGCCTCTCTTTTATAACAACTTTGCTCATATTGCAGATAACAGTCATAATGGGCTCACTAGATCAGATCTAGAATGCTTCAGTGTTAATGATCTAGAAGAGATGGACATCAACACACAACTAGCAATGATCTCCTTACGTGCACAAAGGTTCTACAAGAGAACAAGCCAAAAGTTCAATGGAGATAGAAATGCTCAAATTGGGTTTGACAAAAGCAAAGCCAAATGCTACAATTGTCACCAATTAGGACATTTTGCTAGGGAATACAAGCATCCCAGAAGAGAAAACACAAGCCAAGATGGAGGAAACAAGTATCAGAGACCTGACAAGGCATACACACCTGTTACCTATCCTATACATGACATAGGCTCAAGAACAAAACCATCAACATCAAGTGAATCTACTGAAGGTCCTACTGCTCCCTCATCAAGCTCAAAGACACAAAGCCATGCAATCGCTGTTATTGCTAATCAAATCAGTTGTGTTGATTGGGAGGAAATCATTCAAGAATTCTCTCCAATCAATCATGCTTTAATGGCAAAAGAAATCTCTTACTCTGCTGAGAACTCCTCTACTTCATCCATGGATACCTCTTCAAACTATAAGGTAAACACTGAAATCCCAAATGAAGTTATTTCTCTTCTTTGTAAAACTTAATGTGTTGAGCAGATAGAAAATTACAGAAAACATAACCTTGAACTCATTGAGGAAATGGCAAGTCTAAAAGAGATCAGAGAATACTCTAGAAAGGCTGATATTGCTTACAACAATAAGATTGAAGAACTAATAAAAAGTATTAGTGCACTAAAACATGAAAAATCCAACTTATTACTCAGATTAAGGATCTGCTCTCTAAATTAGATTTTGCAAACAAAGAAAATGAGGAAATAAAATCTGAACTGAGTATCTGTGAAATAATTTTTTTTTGTTGCTACTACTGACTGTGAAAAGTTACAGGCAAGTAATGAGAAACACCTAAAACTATGGCAAAGTCGGACAACAACAGGAAATCATTTGAATAATGGAATTGGGCACAATATGGTCACTTATTCTGATTCATACACTGAATGTGTGAAAAAGGTTAAAAATGAAGAAATTAAGGTTCAACTTACACCTGATCCCATTATTAACACTGGAGAAGAAATTTCAAAATCCAGTGACATGTCTGAGTCAGAAACTGAAAATGTGTCATCTATAACTACTATTTCAAATGAACCTCAGATACACAACAACCTTGTTAAAAACAAGAAAACTCTCTGGAAAAAGAAAGACACCAAAGAAACTGAATCTTGCTCCAAGCAAAACTCTTCAAATGAGAAAACACCTTCTGTCTCAAAATTTTTTGAATTTAAAATGATAAAGGAATGTTTGATATGTGAAAAAATTGGTCACATTACTATCAGTTGTTATGACAATCCTTTTTTTTAAAAATTTAGTCAAGCTGTTAAAAGTCAAACTGCTGAAAAAGGGGGAACAAAATCTGAATTTATTTGTGAAAGTTTTGAAAAGGTCAGTTCCGAAGATACAAAAAAGTCAAAACAAATACCATTCAGAACAGACAAAATCAAACAAACATAGATTTGAAAAATTCAGCAATCATGACTTTGAAAAATCCGAACAGCTTCATGTCACTAAAACTTAGAAGAAACAAAAACCTAGGAGTATTTATGCTCCTGAAGGAAGAAAATTTGATTCCGAGATAATAATTATCTTGGAAGGCAAAATTCATGATTCCGAGGTAAAAATTACCTTGGAGGGACAAAAACACTCTGGCAAGCAACAAAATGAAAGAAAAGGAGCACCCGAGATAAAAGTTATCTCGGGAGGCAATTTTTTTTCATCCGAGATAAAAGTTACCTCGGATAACAAAAGTTACTCCGGAAAGAACTCCAGGAATGTAAACAACAACTTTTGTCCTAATCAAACCAAAATTGTTTCAAATCAAAAGAAACAAGTGTTTCAGAGAAAATCTTTAAATTCTGATCCTACAAGTAGTGATCCTACTTATTCAGATTTCAAATTGAAACTCTCTGAAACATCAAAAGAAATGAAACAAAGGGAATATAGATAAAAAAGGGATGTCACAAAACAAAAGGCCAAAGACATTCAGTCTGAAATAAACTCGTTTTCTGTTTCCCAAAACATTCAAAATTCTTCATCATATGATCAGTCAAAAGCTGAAATTTCAAAAAAATGAAGAAATGACTCAAACACTTGTGTTCAAGGAGTGCAAATACAATGATGCAATGAGAAGACCCAAGACCACAAAGGCTTGGGTCTCCCTCAGAAATTAACTCATACTTTGTTTTAACATGTGCAGAACACATCCAATAAATTTCAGAACAGCATCTGGGTTGTAGATAGTGGATGTTCTTGCCACATGACAGGAAATAAAGAACTATTAAAAAACAAAAGAAGAGTTAATGGAGGACCAGTTGCTTTTGGAAGCACTGAGGGAAAAATTTCTGGACAAGGTATAGTTACCAATGGGAATCTTACCTTTGATAAGGTAAATTTTGTTGATGTTCTCAACTTCAACCTTCTAAGTGTGTTACAAATGTGTGACAAGAAGTTGAATGTTCTGTTCAATGAGAAAGAAGCTATCATCCTTAAACCAGGTATCAAGATTTCTCATGAAATGATCTTGATTAAAGCACCTAGAAAGGATGGTCTATATACTCTGGATATGGCACATACAACATCTAAGGATGGTATCACCCGCCTTATATCCAAGGCTTCTATAGATGAATCAAATTTATGGCATAGAAGATTAGGTCATGTGAACTTTAAAACTATGGACAAACTTGTAAAACTTGATTTGGTCAAAGTTTTACCAAACAAAACATTCACATGTACTGAACAATGTATTGCTTGCCTTAAAGGAAATCAACACAAATCTTCTCATAAGCCCAAATTGGAAAGCTCAATCTCAAGTCCTTTAGAACTGCTACATATGGACTTATTTGGTCCTACAAGAGTAAAGAGCTTAGGGAAAAAGTCTTATTGTTTTGTAATAACTAATGATTTTTCAAGATACCTCAGAGATTTTAAAAGAACTAATTACTTAGCTTGAAAATCAGTCTAATTTAAAATCAAAACAATAAGAAGTGACAATGGTATAGAGTTTAAGAATCACGCTTTAAACTCTTTCTGTGAAGAAAAAGGAACTACTAGGCAATTCAGTGCATCTAGAACTCCTCAGCAAAATGGTGTTGCTGAAAGAAGAAATAGAACTTTAATTGAGGCTGCAAGATCTATGTTGGCTGAATCAAAATTACTTGTAACATTTTGGGCTGAAGCAGTAAACACTGCATGTTATGTACAAAACAGGATTTTGATTGTAAAAGGTCAAAACAAGACACCTTATGATATTTGGAGAAAAAGAAAACCTAACATACATTTTATCAAATCATTTGGCTGTCCTGTAACAATACTGATAACCAATGAACAACTGTAAAAATTTGCTGAAAAAGTTGTAGCTAGTTATTTTGTGGGATATTCTGGTGTCTGTAAGGCATACAGAGTATATAACACCAGTTTTAAAATTATTGAAGAAACCATAAATGTGGTATTTAATGAAAAGTCAAAGAACAATTTTAGAATTGAGCCCTCATGGTTATTTGATATTGATTCACTAACCACCGCTTTCAATGTAACTATTGATAAGCCTCTTAGTGAAAATATGCAGACAGAAGATCTTCAAAATACTACAAATAGCAGGTTCAAATGTGTTGATCCTCCATTCTTCTCATTTGTCAGCACAAAACCTTATGTCTCAACAACCAGTTTCAACTTGGTTATTCAATTTAATTCTGATGGAACACCTATTCCTCAGATTGCAATTGAATCAGAACAACTAGCTGAAAATCATCTGGTATCTCATCAAGACACTGCTATAAGTCTTGGAAACTCAAGAAACAAAGGTGATTTGAAAAATCAATCACAGGCTTCAATAGAAAATCAAATAGGATGTAGCAAATCAGCCTCCACTTTACTCGAAGGCTTAAGCTCACCTACTCCTGCTGATGACATTCATGAAGAAATCAATGAGCCTCTTGCCTCACAAATTCAAGATGTTCAAGAATCACCTTCTACAGAAATACCATAATTAGTACTTATGAATGAGTTTACTCCGTTAAATCTTTCTGAGCCTAATTGTCATCATGAATTCCCACCTACTTACAACTCTAGAATTTTGAAAGATCATCCTCTAGAGAATGTTATAGGAGAAGTGGAAGCACGTACTCACAAGAAGCAAATCAACTAATGCAAACATCTATCTACATGCATGCTTATTGTCACAGAAGCAACCAAAGAAAATAAATGAAGCTTTAAGAGAAAATAGTTGGATTGAAGCTATGCAAGAAGACCTGCTTCAAATCAACAAACAAAGAGTATGGGAATTGGTGGATCTACCAAAGAATGCACCACCACCAATTGGAACCAAATGGGTTTTTAGAAACAAGAAGGATGAAAGGGGCATTGTAGTAAAAAACAAGGCAAGGTTAGTGGTTCAAGGATTTGCTCAAGAAGAAGGAATAGACTATGATGAAGCTTTTGCACCAGTAGAAAGATTAGAAGCAATTAGGATATTTTTAGCTTATGCTGCTTACAAAGACTTTCATGTCTACCAAATGGATGTCAAAAGTGCTTTTCTGTATGGATTACTAAATGAAGAAGTATATGTGTGTCAACCACCCGGGTTTGAAGATCCTCATCATCCAAACAAGGTGTGCATGTGAGATTAATCATATTCATCTATATATATTTATTTAGTTATAAAAAAGTCCAAGGGTTAGTTGTGTAAATACCTAAAGTTAAAGTCTAGTGTCAATTGTAAATATGTATTTAGTTCAGGGGTCTGTTTGCTCAAACTGGAAGTCTAAAACTTCCCTATATGTCGTATGTGTATATGTATACATCGATGGATTGCAGACCATCGACATCAACAATTCAATCAATAAGATTTCAAGTTTCTAGTCAAATTCCTTTCAATTCTGTGTAATCGATCGATCTTTAATCCAACATTTGGCATCAGAGCCACGTTTCACAATCGATTACACTTTCGATTTCAAGATTGAAGATCTGAAAATCATCCTTTGGTTCCCGTCGCTATTTCTTCAAATCGATTTGCAGATTTCTGTTTTTTGTTGATCGCGATTTACGAATTCGAAAGAGACCATCAGAAGGGTTGATCGGATTTTGTGGAAATAAGGGATTGCCACATTTGTTTCGCGAATCAAAGAGGGCCGAGAGTCAGATTTTCATCCCTGTTTCCTCATCATACAAATCGATTTTTTCCTTTAAACATACAAACCCTAATCCGCAAATTACTAATTCTAAAGAGACCAGACGGGTTGATCGAATTCAGAAGTTAATCGGGGATTGCTTCAAAATTGTGTGGATTGGAAACTGAAGAACACCACAGGAGACATCAAATTTTCGCAAAAACCCAGAGGCTACGGGCTGTTAGTTTGTTGCGGGAATTCAGAATCATCAAATTCCAGGTTTTATTGTTTATTTACTTTGGAATTTATCTAGATTAGAAATTCTAGATTATTACTATTATACTATACGAATTCTAGAAGAGAATTGCATAAAGTATATTTTTCTACTACTTTGATTTTTCAAAACGAAGATATTGAAAAATATGTCGGACGGTGACAACCCAAGTGGTGGTAACGCAATTATTGTACAAAAGGAAACGGTGTCCTCACCGAATTTCAAATGCCCTATATTAAAATCACTAAATTACACGGTATGGGCCATTCAAATGAAAACCATACTAGAGGCAAATGGACTTTGGGAAAGGATTGAACTGACAGACAATACGGAAGCGGATGTCAAGAAGGACAAGACCGCAAGCGCGTATTTATTCCAGGCATTACGGAAGATATGATACTCCAAGTCGCAAGTTGCAAGACGGAAAAAGAAATTTGGGACACATTAAAGACACGTCACGTTGGAGTAGATCGCGTGCAGAAGGAACGATTGCAAACACTCAAAACCGAGTTTGAGTTGTTGCAAATTAAAGAGGAAGAGTCAATAGATTCTTTCACTTCCAGATTAAATAACATCGTCTCACGGGCAAGCGCCTTAGGTTCAACGCTAGAACAATCGGCACTAACACGGAAACTCTTAAGTTCTGTGCCCGAAAGATTTTCACATATTGTCGCCACTATCGAACAATTTTGTGATCTATACGAAATGAGTCTAAACGAGACAATAGGACGCTTGAAGGCTTTCGAAGAAAGAATTAAAGTGAAGAAAGGAGGACAGACAGACGGTCAAGACAAACTCCTACTTACGCGTCAAGACAACCAGTACAATCGTGGAAAAGGATCTGGGAACAACGGATCAGGAAGATTCATGTGACATCCGAGAATTTCAAGGTTTACTTCCGTTAGACAATTCCGTTAGTTACGTTATAAGTATTTACTTAGTAACTAATGCATAACTAGGCCGAATACGTCCACGACCTTTGGTTGATCACCGAACCCGCCCATATGTGCTATGTGTTCATTTATTGTTGTCATTATGTGCAATGTGATTTAAACGCATGATTTAATATTATGAATAGCATGACAAATTGTAAATCCTTGATTATGTGAAAATTGTCTAAGTTGTGCAGCCAGCGAAACTAACGGGCGAAACTATAGTTTCGCCCGGTAGTCAGCTGAGCTATTCGATAACACGTGATCAGAGCTAGTTTCGCCTGGCCAGCGAAACTAGCCCCTGATATAAATAATCTTAATAAACCCTAGTTCTCCTATTTGCCTCATTTACACCAAAAACACACACATTCTTCTCTGGAAATCTGGTCAGCCGAAAACCATCAAGAGAAACCAAGATTTCAGCCCCAAGACAACATCCATTCGATTCCCTGATCGAATCGTGAGTCCCAAAACCTTCCTTTATGCCATTTTTTATGTGTTTTCTATGTATTTCTTCATAAAGCATGCTTAAACCTTCATGATATCATTAGATCTTCTGTAGGAATGCTTAGGAATGCTAGATCTGCCATAAAGTTGATAACTTTACGTGTAAAACTGATCCATGATAAAGATTTGTGCCATTTTAGTCATTTTAGGGTTTTAAATGCATTTTGGTGATTTGATGATACAAACCCATGTTTTAGGTGTTAAAGCTTACTGGTTTATGTTGGAAAATGGTTATGTATGCTAGATAATGAATTGCATGTAATATGGAAGCTGTTAGATTGATTTTAGGGCTGATTTATGTGTTTTTCGCGTCCAGCGAAACTGTACTGTTCTCTGGGCGAAACTATGTAGCGAAACTATGTATATCTTCAACCAGCGACACTATGCAGCGAAACTGCAGTGTCGCCGGGTAAACCAACCAGACCAGCTCGAGCGAATCTACCGAGCGAAATTCCCTGAACGAAAGTTCAAACCAGTTTCAGGCGAAACTAGGCTAGCGAAACTGTGCCAACAGTTTCGAGCGAAACTAGCCTAGCGAAACTGTGTCATCGGGTATTGCCTAGCGAAAGTGCTGCCCGTGCACACAGCGAAACTGACTAGCGAAACTGAGACCAGAATCCAAACTTGTGCAATTTGCTTGAATGATTATGCCATGATGATACATGCTTTGATTTCTGATATATATGAACCCTTGTTTATGATCAACCATTGGTGTCGTGTGTCGGTATGTCGAGTCATAGTTCCAACGTGCTGTGTTATGGGCCATAGTGACGTTAAGTAAAGATTAGACACAAAACTAATACTTAAGACCTAAACGTGTTCATAGGTCTTCGTTAAGCAAACTTGGATTATTAGCAAGTGTAGCAGTGCAACCAAAGGTGAGTGTCACTAACCCGATTACCGTGAACCCGTTTGGGTCACACCGAATAACTAAAAATAAAACAATGCTGACAAACTCGAGAGTGCTAGGCACCTCCCTGATAAACTTGAAAACTTGGAGTGCTCGGCACCCACTTGATGAACTTGAAGTGCTTTATGGGAAGCACTTGTGAAATACTTAAACAACTATTTTCGAAACGAAACTGAAAACACTTTTGGGATTCATGATAATCCGGTAAACCGTTTTAATATGGCTAGTGTAGGTTAAAGTCTAAACCACATGATATCACATGATTTCTAAGGATGCCTTGAAAACTTAAAAGTCCTCAACTAAATTGTACCATTAATTGTAAAGCGAGGGGATGTTGGGTAGATCTACTGGAGTTTGACAAACTCCGCCCCGTGGCACGGGGAGTGCACGGAGGTACAATATCAGCCTATTTGACCGTGATCCCGAGAGGACACGGGGGAGGCAAAACCGCGATGACGTATGTCCGCAGTACTAGATGGCACGGCCCTTACAATAAATTATAGTCAGCTTTGGTGCAAACTTCCTTAGTGCATGGAATAACGGATTAGCTACCCGCGATATCAGTTAAGCACTTTAACTTTACAAAACTAGTTCGTACCCGATGACGTAGGTCACGGATAATTCCTTTATAAACTAAGACATAACATTTAGCATTGCTTTTCACAAACGAATACTATGTAAGTATACCTTGATACAAATTATGATTATGAGACTGGGCCAATGCATGACAAGCCCACTGTGAACTCACCAACCGTTAGGTTGACACTTGCGTGGTTTAAACTTTTGCAGATCGCTAAGGAGTATCCGGAGCGGGTTGGCATGGCACGTGAAGAAAATTTTATTTCTGTTAAACTTAATTGGGAATTTTAAACAAAGAATTTGTAAAGCACGTGGTTAGTGCTAAGACAATATTTTATTCCGCTGCGTTTGTATTTGAGACTTTACTTTATAACTGATTTTTGAACTAACTCTGATTCATTTAGTATTTGTAACTAATGGTTGTGGATCCTGGTCTAGCCGCACCCCTTAACGGTATAAACTCCGTTAGTGGTTATTTGGGGGTGTGACAATTCAAGTCTTACAACAAGAAGTGGGAAAACAAGAAGTTTAGGCAAAATGATAAAGAAGAAACCTCGTCTCAGAAGTCGCGAGAAAATAACTATAGCAAAGGAAACAAGCCTAAGAAGGATATGAGCAAAGAGAAATGCTATAACTGCAACAAGTTTGGACACTATGCCAAAGATTGTCGTCAGAAAGATCAGATGACTGAATAATCTAATCTTGTAGAAGAAGATTTAGAACCAACACTGCTGATGGCTTTCGATGACAAGGTTGCGGAAAATGAGGAAGTTTGCCTTAATGAAGAAAAAGTTCATCCAATGAACTACACATCCACCAACAAGAGTCTATGGTACTTAGACAACGGTGCAAGTAACCATATGACGGGAACTCGTACACATTTTACTGAGATAGACGAGAAGATCTCAGGAAATGTTCGCTTTGGAGATGGTTCACGTGTAACTTTCAAAGGCAGAGGATCCATATTGATAGAATGCAAAAATCAAGAGCAACGAGTTATATCTCAAGTCTATTATATTCCTAGTCTAAGAAGCAATATTCTAAGTCTGGGACAATTGACTGAGATCGGTTGTAAAGTCATTATGAAGAACGATACCCTATCTCTCTATGACCCTAGTAGGGAACTTCTACTAAAGGTCAAACGTGCGAAGAACCGACTTTACAACATCAATTTGAAGATCAGGTCACCCACCTGCCTAATGTCAAGTTTGGAGGATAATGCATGGTTATGGCATGCAAGATTGGGACATCTCAATTTCGAGTCAATCAAGACGATGACTCAAAAGGAACTGGTACATGGAATACCTAAGATCAGTCACACAACCCAAATCTGTGATGTCTGTCTGTTAGGAAAACACACTAGGACTCCATTCCCACAAAAGGCTAAATTCAAATCAGAAGAACCTTTAGACTTAGTCTATGGAGATCTATGTGGTCCTATATCACCACCAACACCCTCAGGCAAGAGATACATGTTCCTTCTAGTAGACGACTGTACAAGGTACATGTGGGTGTATTTCCTTAAGTCAAAAGACGAAGCTTTTGAGACTTTCAAAGAATTCAAGATTAAGGTGGAAAACGAAGCAAAGACAAATTTGAAGATGCTAAGGACAGATAGAGGTGGAGAGTTTACATCTCACGAGTTCACTTAGTTTTGCAAAGACAATGGAATTGCAAGACAACTTACTGCCCCATACTCCCCACAACAAAATGGAGTGGTTGAACGAAGAAATCAGACAATAATGTCTACAACTCGTAGTATGTTAAAAGCTACAAAAATGCCTCAATATTTCTGGGCTTAAGCAGTCAGACATGCTATTTACATACTAAACCGAGTTCCAACCAAGGATGTGTTAAACAACACTCCTTACGAAGCTTTGAAGGGTAGAAAACCCAAAATGGATCATTTGAGGATATTTGGCTGCATAGCATATGCCAAGGTAACCATTCCTAACCAGAAGAAGTTAGATGACAGAAGTGTTAAAATGGTTTACCTAGGATCTGAAGAGGGATCAAAGGCATACAGGCTATTTGATCCAGTTAACTACAATATCTGTGTTAGCAGAGACGTAAAGTTCAAGGAAGATGAAATATGGAACTGGAAAGAATACTTGGATGATATGGATAATGGGAATGCTGAATGGACTGAATTTGTAACGTCAGAAAAGCAGTTAGAGACTACTCACGTTACTCAAGGAGAAGAGTCATCCAACTCAGAAGATGAATCTGAAGAAGAAGGTGCATATGAGAATGACCAGCATCAATCACTTTTGAATCATTCGGAGAATTCCCACACGCCTCATAATAGCTCAAGGACCAACACTCCTCACACGTATACCTATGAGCCTAACTCATCACAAATTACGCTGTATAATTCAAACAGAAGTTCAGCAAGACCTTTTGATCACACACCACTACAAGGATTTAGGGACTTGGCTGAAATCACCCAAAAGGCTCCAAGTGTAGATCCACGAGTTATCTATGGAGAATTAATGATGGCAGAAGAAGAACCAAGAAATTATAAAGAAGCTGCTAAAGATAGAAAATGGATCGAAGCAATGAATAGTGAGTTAGAATCCATAAATAGGAATAATACATGGAAACTAACTAACTTACCCGACAATCAAAAGACAATAGGTCTTAAATGGGTATTCAAGACAAAGCGAGATGCAAATGGGAAGATTACAAAGCATAAGGCTCGCTTAGTAGCAAAAGGCTATGTGCAAGAACAAGGAATAGACTTCGATGAAGTATTTGCACCAGTAGCTCGAATAGAGACAGTTCGTCTTATTCTAGCACTTGCAGCATATAATAAATGGGAAGTACATCACCTAGATGTAAAATCTGCATTCCTTAACGGAGACTTGAAAGAAGAAGTCTACGTATTACAATCAGAAGGATTTGTAAAACCAGGAACCGAGAAGAAAGTATACAAGCTCTCTAAGGCACTGTATGGATTGATACAAGCACCACGAGCATGGAATATCAAGTTAGACCATACTCTGAAAACATTTAATTTTCAGAAATGCTCATTGGAACATGCAGTCTACATAAAGAAGAGCATCACATCAACTATAATAATTGGAGTTTATGTGGATGATCTCATAGTCACTGGAGCACCAAAGAAGGAAATAGATCATTTCAAGTCATAAATGGAGAAAGAATTCGAAATGAGTGACTTAGGACTCCTAGCATACTATCTTGGTATAGAAGTCACCCAAGCAGGGGGTGAAATATCCATCAAGCAAACATGATACATCAACAAGATCCTGAAAGAAACAAATATGATTGATTGTAACGAAACAAAGATTCCTATGAAACCGGGAACAAGACTCACAAGAACTGAAGAAGGAGAACCGGTGAATCCTATGGAATACAGAAGCTTAATAGGATGTTTGAGGTACTTACTACAAACAAGACCAGACCTGAATTACTCAGTTAATCTACTCAGTCGTTTCATGCAAGAACCAAAAGAACATCATCTGAAGGGAATCAAACAAGTACTACGCTACATCAAAGGAACCAAAGATCATGGAATAACCTACAAGAAGACTGGAGGATGCAAGATAACAGGTTACAATGATAGTAGTTATGGTGTCAACACTGAAAAGGGAAGAGGCACTACAGGTTATGTTTTCTACTTTGGAAACTCACCTATTACTTGGTGCACTCAGAAACAACAAACGGTGGCACTCTCATCATGTGAATCAGAATTCATAGCAGCCACTGCAGCCGCACAACAAGCACTGTGGTTACAAAGATTACTCAAAGATTTGACGGGATGGAAAGAAGAAAAGATAACACTAATGGTTGATAGCATCTCAGCAATAGCATTAATGAAGAATCCAGTGTTTCACGGAAGAAGCAAGCACATTGATAAAAGATATCACTTCATCAGAGAATGCATAGAAAATGACCAGATTCAAGTTGAACATGTAAGCGGAGAAATCCAACGAGCAGACATACTGACGAAGGCACTAGAAAGAGTCAAGTTTATCATAATGCGAGAACTGCTTGGCGTTCAAGATTTGAAGAATCAAGAATGAAGATGATATGATTAAGGGGGGTGAATGTGAGATTAATCATATTCATCTATATATATTTATTTAGTTATAAAAAAGTCCAAGGGTTAGTTGTGTAAATACCTAAAGTTAAAGTCTAGTGTCAATTATAAATATGTATTTAGTTCAGGGGTCTGTTTGGTCAAACTGGAAGTCTAAAACTTCCCTATGTGTCGTACGTGTATATGTATACATCGATGGATTGCAGACCATCGACATCAACAATTCAATCAATAAGATTTCAAGTTTCTAGTTAAATTCCTTTCAATTCTGTGTAATCGATCGATCTTTAATCCAACAGTGCAAACTGATAAAAGCTCTGTATGGTCTTAAACAGGCACCAAGAACCTGGTATGATACCCTCTCTTGTTATCTAACTAAACATGGATACAAAAGAGGAGCTATTGACAAAACTCTCTTCATTAGAACAGTTGGTAAGGATCTTTTAATGGTACAAATTTATGTTGATGATATAATCTTTGGTCCAACAAAAGATGCTCTCTGTAAGGAGTTTGAAGCCCTAATGCAAGCAAAATTTGAAATAAGCTCAATGGATGAACTCACTTTCTTTTCAGGTCTTCAAGTAAGGCAAACAAAAGAAGGCATTTTCCTGAATCAATCAAAATATATTCAGGATATGCTAAAGAGGTTTGACATGCTGTCATCCTCCACTGCTAAAACTCCTATATCAACATCACACAAGTTAACATCTGATGTAACTGTAAAACACGTATAAGACCTTGCTAGTGCATGATTGTTATCAGATTTGTAACACACGAGGTAAATAATAGATCTTTGATTGATTGCAGCTCGATTACACAGAGAGAGATTACAGAGAGTAAACACACTGGAAAACACACAGTTAAGAACACAACTCTCAGAACTCCACTCTCTAACACGAGCTAAAACTATTTATACTAAGTCTGTGCAGCGTACCAAATAACCCACGTACCAGATGGTCCGGGCGTACCATCTGGTCCGCCACTGGTACGCTGGAGGCAGAACATACAAAACAATCATTACAATTAGACAAAACACCTAGACCTAGCACTAGACACCATAACATGTTCTAACAAACTCCCCCTTATCTTGTGCTAGTCTTTAGAAGCTTTTGCCTCAGTCTTCTTCCAATGCTGTCTTCGATTATTTCTAGCATGAATCCCAAAAGGAAAACACACTCTAATCACTCTTTGAAACTGCAAGGCTTGTTCAGAATTCTCAGCCTTATACAAAATGTTGCTGTGATAGAGCTTGTCTATATCATCTTTTGACAAATTGATAAACCATATTGGATCAAAGATTCTCACCACCTTGTTTTCTTCTTTGACCACAATCACTGCTTCTCCAGTACATTCATCGTAGTACCACCATCTTAATGTCTTGATGAAATCTTGCTCAAGTTTCTTCAACGGTATTTTCATCAGCTGAACAGGCTTCTTGTACTTCAAGATAATAACAGGTCTTCCAGTTTTAGGATGAATGACAGTTGGATGATCAGAATACTTCGGCCTCTGAGGAGTCAAAAATCTGAACTTCCCTTGACATTCTTCTAACAACTTGTTCTTAAAAATCTCAGCCAATTGATCACCTCCATAGTTGAGAAACAGCTTTCTTGACAAATCCCGAACATCACAAACTGGCAAAGTGTTAAATCTCAATGCATGCTTCAAGTACATAACTCCAAAATCTTTTTTTATAGCATAACACTTAAGCTCTAAGTCAAACATCCAGCTGATTATATTTCCAGTAGCTTCTCCTCCTTTTCTGTCAAAATATTTCTTCTGATCAACATCTTTTGTAGGTTTCACTACTGGTAACTTCTTAGCTCTCTGCTCCTTCAACCATTCATCAAATAACATCTTCTTTTCTTGTTCTTCTGACAAATTCTCAGATTCAGTTGACTTTGGTTGATCTGGTTGTTTTTCAACATCTTTCTTCTTTAACTCTTCTTCACCCTTATCTTCATCATCTCTGCCAAAGAAATTGAATCCTCCAGACTGATCATTATCAGAAAAAAATTACCATACACTTTAGGATCATCTGGATATTCTTCAGCAGTCATATCCTCAACTTCTACCTGTTCCTCTTCATAATCAACATTTTCATCTGAATCCTCTTCTTTGTATGGATCAGCAAAAGGAACATTATCAACATCATCCACATTCAAAGCAAAGATGGCAGCAAGCTGCTCCTTGGAATATGGATTTATAAACTCCCCTTCTTTTAAATCTACCCTGGTGATCGGAGTCACATCATAAACTTCTTTTCCTGACGACTCCCCCTGAGATGCAGCATATGTTCCAGCAGCAGCAGATGTTCCAGCTTCACCAGCACCAGAACCATCTCCACCAACACCTCCTTCAGGGTCAGGATCATCATTGTCATTCCAACTATTTAGAAATATCATCATCTTCTCGACAAATTTCTTCTGGATTCGGCCTTCTCTCCCCCTGAGCAGGCAAAGCACTTAACAAACGATTTAGCTGCTCACCCATATTTTTTGAAATTTGTTGAAGTTGAGCAATTTGATGATCTTTCGACTGATCTCCGAGACACCAATTCCTTAACAAGATTATTTAAACCTTTAATTTCATCAGCTTGCTGACGATTTGTCGATTCTAAATCATCAAGTCTTGTTTGATGTAATGCAAGTTTCTAATCAGTAGAAGAGATAGTAGATGTTGTAGAAGCAGCAATAGTTGAGGCAGAAGCAGAAGTAGAATTAGAAGGCTTTCTGATAATTAGCTTCCTAGCAGGTGGAATACTGGAACTTTGAACATTTGCAGTTTTTGTAGTTGGTTGATCTGGAATAGAAGACTGATTTGTCACCTTTTGCTTCTTACTAGGTGGACTGCTACCAGCTTTCCGAGCATCAGCAAGGAATGAACCCTTCTTCACTAACATGTTTGGCCTAGCCATACGGTTAAAACTTTTGCCAGTGAACATCATCGGAGCTTTTCCTTTGTCTGCAGTCGTTGTCTTTCTAACAGGCTCCTCCATATCAGGAGTATAAGACGGATCATCAGTAACATCTTTATCTTCAGCCTGTTTGGTTCTGTGTTCATACTTTGAAGTATCCAGGTTTTTCGACTTCAAGTACGCAATATGTTTCTTAGAACCTTTCTTTACTTGAATACCTCTGGTATTATGCAAGATTTCCACATAATCACCAGAATCTGATTCAGTATCAGACGAACTCGCATTAGCATCATCACCAGAAACATAATAGCATCATCCTGAACATTTACAGCTTCAGGTTCAATAACAGCCTCTTGAACTACTTGCTCTTGAATTTCTTGCCGCATAGGTTCTTGAACTACATTCTGTTGCACAGGTTCATCTTCTTCTTGGTCATCATCATCTTCAATTGGATTACCATTCCGATCATACTCCAATTCATCATTTGAACTATCGTCATGACGAGGTGCACCATTATTAGGAGCCACATAATTTGGATTCGCAAGATGGCCTATTAAGCGTTTAACCGGTGGAGATATATTCGCTCCTTTGCACTTTTGATAAACTGGCATCTTACCAACTGCAACCTGATTCATGTGATTAAGAACCAAAACAGAATTTGGATTCTTCGGAAGTAAAGGATACAAATCATCAAGTTTCATCTGAATAAATCTAGGATACATCAGCTCATCTATATTAAAATGTGAAAACATTAAAAATTTGAAATGTTTGAGATAAAAATGGAAAATCTGAAAACTTTGAGGGGAAACTGAGAAAACAATGAAAACTTTTGAAAAAGACAATTTTGCAAAAGGTCGAGATCTTTTTTATGAAAAAGACTCAGTAACAGTTAGCAACACAACCACACCTGATATTAATACAATACCAGTTGCTCCTCCAAAGTCTGCCAAGTTTAGTGGTATTGGATTTGGATCAAGCTCTGAAAAATCTGAGGTCAATCAAAAGAAATCTCAGGTAGTTCAGAAAAATGATAAGAAATTGAAAGGAAAAATGGAAAGTGGTGAATCTTCCTTTCACAAGGTGAAATTTTATTGTCTCAAAGGGAATGATCCCATTTTCTCTGATGAGAAATTTCCATTATGTTGTGTTGATCCAAAAAAGGTTGATAGAGTGTTTTATGCTGAGTCTCGAAGACAAAAGTGAGTCTGATCATAAAAATGGGCAGAATAGTTCGTTATTAAAATTAAGATCCAGCCCAGATGATCATGTTGCTCACAAAACACACACTCCAAGTGGTCAGCAATCTAAAACAAAGCCAAAAAGGTTCAAAATACACACCAAAGAGTTTTTATAATTCTCATGGTTTGTTTTCAATGGAAACTAATGATTTTGATTATGAATCTTACGGGTTTTGTGAAGATTACAATTTTTATGATGATCTTGGTCATTTTGAGAAACCCAAGACAACAAGGGTCAAACCAAAAACAAATGCTCATCAAAGTGGAGTTGATGAGTTTGGTTTTTACAACCAATTCGGGTACATTACCCCTTTGCTTAAACCTTTCCCAAAGTACAAATCTCAAAGATTTCATGCTAAGGCACCAAGGAGAGTTGTTAAGCAAATGCCTGATGATAATACTTTTCCTGATTCTAGAATTGAATTTCCTAGGGTGTTTATTGATCAGAGAAGATGTTATCATTGTTATTAGAAAGATCATGTAAGAAATAGATGTTCTGTTTTTGGCAAAGAAACGAGCTTCCGCTGTTCATAACGATAATTCTGATTCGGTTTCTAAGCCAAATGAGATGGATGGAGAAGTGGTCACAAAATAGTTCTTTAAAAGAGAAACAATTTTCAAAACTAAAAACTCATTTGGAAGTTCATCTTTGAGTGATTCTACTACTGATTCATCCATCCCAACAACAAGGCAAAAGTGGTTGCCTAAATTGACCTCAAAAGCCACTAAAGATTTTTCTGAAGACACCGGTCGACCCAAAGCTGAATGCTTAGGTCCAGATGCTCACTAATTATTTGATGATATGTGCAGGGTGCTTGAAAGCCAGCTGTCAACAACTTCTGGGTCATTGATAGTGGAGCATCCAGGCACATGACGGGTAATATTTTCTTACTTTCAGACGTCAAACCAATTCAAGGAGGAAATGAAATTGCTTGAGCGTGAGGATCTTCTACTTAGTCGTATAGAAATCAATGTAAACGAGTAAAACACAGAGAGTAAATACAACTGAGACTTGCATTAACCACAGAGACCACAAAGTACACTCAGAGAAAGTTATATCACGTAAGCTCCCTAAGTCTATACAAGACGAACATATTTATAAGCTGAAAACATGACTGGCCGAACCTCAGGTTCGGCCAAGCTTCGGCGGCTCCGAACCTGGAGTTCGGCCAAGGTTCGGCCAGACCTAAACTTGCACATTCCATCTTGTTCTCGATACTTCACATGACGATCAGGAACCATGTATCAACAAACTCCCCCTCGGCATGTGCAGTATCATCTCCTCTTAATAAAACTTGTATCGTGTATCTTCAATCAAACTCCTCCTCTTCTTTGATGATGAGTTCGATCTTGAATACTTGATATTGCAACGTGTGTAGTCTCCTTATCAACAACCTTCAAAAGACTAACCTGCCAACATAAATAATCTTGGCGCAAAACGTCTCTTCGAGACTCCAAGATATCTTGATTTTGAAAATGATTTCATATTCCGTGTTGATCAATCGAAAACAAATCAGAAACAAAATCTTTTTGACTTTTTAGAAACTTTATATCAAAACACACCTAAAATCTTTTTGGTATTTTCTGATAAGAATGTAAATGCCATACAGAATCAGACACTATTTTTGTCTTTTGTGAGAAAGATCACGACTTGGAATCATATTGGTCATAACATGCTGAACTACACTTCAATTTCGATTATTGTAGCACATAAGCCATGCCGATTGCAGATATAATTTGTCCAACTTTAAACTCTGGCACAATCATACTCATAACATCTGGATATGTTAAAGTATTTATTAGATTTGCATTGACCAGTGTACCCCACACTATCAGACATACTCAGATATGCTTTGCTTATTACATTTTGTGACTTCATTTGTGATATCAATCACATAATGATTGTAACCATGATATAGTCAACTGTGTTCCATGCAAAAAGAAATAAGAACGTTAAATCGTCTACCTTAAGGTCGATCTTTCGATACGCAGATAAGGCCTCGGATTTAACAAAATAAGAAAATAAAACAAGTTGAAGTTGTATAACTCAACAACAATCCGGTCGGTACTCCCGTACACGCAGAGAAAGTCCGATGAGTTATACGAAACACCAAAGAAAATAAGGCAGAACGTCAAACAAACAACGATCAGGTCGGTCTTTCGACACGCAGAGAAAGTCCGATCGTTTGACAAACTAAGAAAATCAAACAAGTTTAAATCTTTTCAAAATGAACACATGTATACACAGTGACTTCTCAATTTATTTTTCACATATCTTTTTCTTGATATATCATTAGATATGCATCAAGATGTTGTCCACTAGGTCAAGCATCAGATTTAGTGTATATCACATTTGTATACTTTCTGATTTGCCGAGCCTACCTAGCACATCGATCAAATGGTCTTATGGCTTTTTCACTTACTTTATCCATGAGTCAGACGATGTCAGCCAATGTACCATCATTTCCCAATCATGCCGGATACAATTTCTCATTTTTAAATGTTTTTGGCTTTTTGCATTTTTTAATGTTTTTGTCTTTTTCAAATTTCTCCCCCTAAAAATGATAAGTCTATTTATAGATTTTCATTTTTACTATTTGAAAAACAAGATACGAGTTTTATATGTTTGCAAAAACAAACTCCCCCTCAGAATGAGACGGAGTGAAAAACCAAGAAAAATTGATCAACCAACACAAAAACTTGCAGCTTAACTTTGTGAAAACAAAAATGATTTGGAAATTCAATTGAATTAGAACAGATATTTCACAAACAGCAATTTTCCAATCACTGAAAGGTCTTCCTGAAACACCTGTTGACACCAAATAAATCATTAGTCGCTCTGGGATCGACCCGATGTAACATCGTCGGGTCGCCCGGTGTCTTCCACAAAATCTTTGTTGGCCTTGGAAACAACTTTTGGTTTCCAAATTTGTAAAATTTTCAATTTTTGATCAGAACCTGAATCAGACTCAACCGACGTACGTGGTTTAGACCAAGACGATTTACGAGTCGATTTTATCTTTGGGGACCATGGTTCATTGAAAATTTGACCTTTGTTATCCACATATTTAGCAGTGTTGTGGATATATCCAGTCGTCGGACAATCAACAGTAAGATGGCCTGGTTGACGACATACATAACAAAGTCGTTCTCGAAACACATTTGAAAATTGTTTTGATTTTGAAAAACCTGATGAATGCTCAGAATCAAAATTGTCAAAGAAATCATCAGAGGAATCATACCTAGGAGATGGACTCCTTGAAGATGACGATCTTCCAGACTAGTAAGTGAATTCCTTCTGAGATGGTGATTTCTTTGCATTCTTTGCTTTAGGAGCCTTGACAACTTTCACCGGTTTCTTTGTCTGAATCAATTCTTCCTTCACAACAAACCCCACACCTTTGTGTTTGGAGCCTGAAAGCTTTGAAATACTTGAAGAAGAACCCGAAGCTTCTCTTGCCTTAGCTTCACTAGTAAATTTGGCTTTGATATCCTTCAGCCTGTTCTTCTCAACCAAAACTTTGTCTTCTTCGGTTGCAGATGAAGAACTTGACACAACCTTATCAAAAGCCATCTCATTATCCAACAAAACAGACTTTGACACAAATTTTGGAGCTTCACCCAAAGGCTTTTCCTTCTTTTTGGACTTAGATTTATTCTTATTGGGTGGAGTAGCAAACTTGGAATAATCATGCAATTCATCTTTTGAATCAATCTGAGCAGCAGTAACTTCAGTTAAATCCACTGGTTGAGGAACCAAGTGAACATCAGCCTTCTGAGAACTATCTGAATTCTGATCCTGCTTGTATAAGAAATTTAGCATTGTTGGTGATAAATTGCAATTCTTCACTTGCCGCTTCAACTCCAAAATCTCCAATTTTAAATCATTGATCTTTTGTTGAGCGTCAAAAACTTCTTTCTGTGACTTGATGAATTTTGCATTGAGATCATCATATTCATAAGTTTGTAGCTTTCGGATCTCACATTCAGCAAATAATTCTTCAAGAACACTTTCTCTCTTTTTCTTGTAAATCTCAACATCCTTTGTCAAAACTTCATTTTTATCACGATAGAGAGTATTCTCATCTTGAAGCATAGAAATTTTGTTCTGAAGCTTTTCAACAGTAATAGCAGTTGTAGCAATAAGAGCAGTTGCTTCTTCATACTTTTTCTGAACCGGATAACTTTTCTCAAACAGATTCTCAAAATCTTGAGCTGCATCTAAAGCTTCAGCCTTTGCTTTCTCACATTCATCAGCCAATATTGCTTTCTCTTTTAAAACATCTCCATGAACATGAACTAACTCATAATACTTCTTTTGAAAATCTTCCAATTCTTGCTTTAACACCACTATTTCGTCAGTCGATATTTGACGACTTTGTTCAAAACTCTCAATCTCCTTGAGTAATTTTATACACTTAGAACATTCAACCGCTTCAACTTTTGAACTCTCAGGAATTTTAGGTAATTCTTCTTGAACCATGGAGACACTTGAATAAGAATCAGAATCAGTTAAAATGCTATCATCATCAATATGACGAACAGTCAAAGCAATTGCAGGTTTAGAATTATTCCTTTTAGCTTCAGTATCTGCATTCCATGCAAACTCATTTGGATGTTGAAAAGTATTGGTCCAATCATGAGCAAGAGTAGCAGATTTCATCTCAACCTTCTCAGCTTTATTTGATGGATGATACACCAAATGTGTATGTTGACCAGTCTTCAATTTATGATCTGCAGAACTTGGACATTCTCGAGCAAAGTGACCATAATTTGAACATTTATAACATTTCACCTTCGATTTATACAAACCAATTTTACCCTCCTGATTCAATCTCTTCTTCCCAGTTCTGTTGAAAAATTTCTTCGTTCGTCGAACCAGCATTGCATACTGCCAATTTAGATCCATTTCCTCCAAATGATCATAATCAATCTGATCATAATCTTCATTTGCTAACTCAGCATTACTCACAGCACCAGTGATAACACCAAAATATGAAGATACCAACGCAGACATTAAAGCATTATAATCATCGATAGTTTGAGCAGACAATGCAGGTTGAGCCGAAGAACTTGGAAAAGACACAGTACAACTAGCAGAAGAATAACTTGGAATTTCAGATTTACCTGCTAGAAATGCTGTAGGAGGAGCAGAACTAAGACTAGTAGACTTCCCAGCATTCATTGTAGAGTCATTTTCACCATGATACACTGCAGGATTCTGAATTTGTGTAGGAAGTGATTTATTCACCATTAATTCCATATCCCGAGCCTGAAGTCTTTGAACCAAATCACTGAAAGACAATCCTTGAAAATCCTTGTCATGAGTAATCATCATAACATAATTCTCCCATTTTTCAGGTAGTGCTTCCAAAATCTTCTCTTTCATATCAGCTTCGTCTTTAGTAAGATTCACCAAGCGCATTTCACTCATCAGATGAGCAAATCTTGCAATCAGATTGGGAATCGTTTCATTCTGATAATGTTTGAAACTATCAAACTCTTTCTTCAAAACCTTTTGTCGACTTTTCTTGTACTGGTCATTGCCTTCACATCTTTTCTCTAAAGCATCCCATAGACTTTTCGATGTGTAATTACCAGCAAATTGATGAAGTAACTCTTTAGGCAAAGCCATCGTTAAAGTACCATAAGCCTTTTTCTCTGCTTGATAAGCTTTCTTTTGTTCAGAAGACATTTTTCTTTGAAGTATAGGTTCACCAGTTTCATCTTTAGGATAAACATATTAAATGATAACCACATATCAATGTCATTCGTGTCAACATATGCTTCGAACTGTTTAACCCAACTATGATAATCTTCTAATTTTAGCAATTTGGGAACTTTCTGACTTGTTCCGATTTCATTATCATAATTCATCATTGTTTGCATCGTAGCTTGAACTGAGTTTTGAATAGCCGCAAACGCTTGAAAATCGGACATTTTCGAAACACAAGTTACTGTTCACTCCGAACCTCGTCCGAACCTAATATACCCTCCGAACTTCCTCCGAACGTGGTCCGAACTCAGAAACACAGTCCGAACTCTCTCCGATCTCTCACCGAACCCCGTTAACTCCGAAACCCTCCGAACCTTGTCCGAATGCTCTCCGAACGAGCTCCGAACGTACACCGAACTATGAAACAGACTCCGAACGTACTACGAACCTGGTGTTCGGAGCGGTTATGCCGAGCGTACTCCGAACTTGGAGTGCGGAGCAGTTACGCCGAATGAGGAGTTCGGCCGAACGCGGAATTTCGGAAAAATTTGGAAAAACTCACTGAAATCGACACCTCTCGAGCTGTAAACACTCAATCAACTGAACACGAACAAACACAAACATTTTGGACGTGAATCATGATGCTCTGAACGAGAATTTCGAGAAATGAAGATGAAAAACGAGTTTTGAAAGTCAAAAACGTGAATTTGAACTCGATAACTCGAAAAAACACTGATCTCCGACTAGTAGAACAAACCTATTGCTCTGATACCAATTGAAATTGCTTGAGCGTGAGGATCTTCTACTTAGTCGTATAGAAATCAATGTAAACGAGTAAAACACAGAGAGTAAATACAACTGAGACTTGCATTAACCACAGAGACCACAAAGTACACTCAGAGAAAGTTATATCACGTAAGCTCCCTAAGTCTATACAAGACGAACATATTTATAAGCTGAAAACACGACTGGCCGAACCTCAGGTTCGGCCAAGCTTCGGCGGCTCCGAACCTGGAGTTCGGCCAAGGTTCGGCCAGACCTAAACTTGCACATTCCGTCTTGTTCTCGATACTTCACATGACGATCAGGAACCATGTATCAACAGGAAATGTTACTTTCACTGGCAATAAGGGTTGTAGAATTACCGGTGAAGGAAAGATGGGTAACGAGAAGATTTCATTTGATAAAGTCCAATTTGTGCAAGAGCTGCAACACAACTTGCTGAGTGTATCTCAAATTTGTGATAAACAGTACATTGCTGCTTTCACAAGTTTAGAGTGCTTGATTCTAAAACCTGGTATTTAAATTCCTAAAGATTAGATCGTTATGCGAGCTCCTAGATTTCGTGATTTGTATGTGTTGAATATGAATTAGATGTCATCTGCTGTATCTGCTACATGTTTTATCTCAAAGGCTACAGAAAAAGAATCAATCTTGTGGCATCGTTGCATGAGGCACATTAATTACCGGAAGATGAATTACTTGGTCAACCATAATTTGGTCGAAGGTGTTTCAAAGAATCGGTTTGCTATAAATGATGTATGTGTCTCCTGCAAGAAAGGTAAACAACGGAAGAAGTCTCATCCGATAAGCGTTTGAATTCAATTGTAACTCCTTTGGAACTGCTTCATATGGATCTCTTTGGTCCTGCGAATATTCGCAGCATTGAGGGAAGTTTTTATTGCTTGGTCATTGTTGATACCTGATATGTGCGTCGTGTGAAGTATCAAGCAATTTTCAAATTCAAGTCAAAGTCTGAGTGGCAGGATTAGGTCCGAACCTGAAGTTCGGACTGGCCGAACCTGAGGTTCGGACGAGGCTCGGCCATCTGGGTATATATAGAAGTTTGAACATTCTAATAGTTACTTTTGAGCATGTGAGATTTCTTAAGTGTGTGTTTCTGAGAGTGTTTTCTCTGTGTCATTTCTAAGTGTTTCACTGATTGTAATTGTTCGTCTTGATCAATAAAACAATCGGTTAATTATGTTTCGATGTCCGATTAGCTAGATCGAGTAGACAATCTGATGCTCACGTATTTTCAAGTGGTATCAGAGCTTTTCTGGTTCACTCTACTGATCTGTGGTTGCTATTTTCGGATTTTTGAATGTTTTTGAAACTTTCTCAATTTGGTTTACGTGATTTCAATCATTTCTGTCGTGCATTTCGTGTCAAATTTGTTCCTAATTCGTTTCTAATCAGTTTTTTGTCCTACTACTGCAAATCTCATCAAAATTCGTCCAAAATCAAACTTTTTTGAGAAATTATGTCGAGGTTCGGAGAAGTCTGGTCAGGTTCGGAGTAACTGTTCCGAAGCTCAAGTTAGGAGCAGGTTCTGTCGAGGATCGGCGAGGGTTCGGCGAGTGTTCGGTGTCTAGGCTATTTCGGTTGACTTTCAGACCAAGTTCGGTGATAGTTTGGTGGTTCATAGAAGTTTAGTCAGTTGGTTAGGTTCGGAGCTAATTCGGACAGAGTTCGGGCTTTGGATTTAGGTTCGGACGAAGTTCGGAGGAAGTTTGGAGCTTTGATATAGGTTCGGAGCAAGTTCGGCCGACATAATCTAAAAGTTTTCAAACGATGTCGGAATTTCAAGCGTTTGCTGCGATGCAGAGTGTGATGCAAACCATGTTGAATTTTGATAATGAAATCGGAACAAGTCAGAAAGTTCCCAAATTGTTGAAGTTAGAAGATTATCAAAATTGGAAAAAACGATTTTCTGCATACATCAGCCCAAATGATATTGATTTATGGATTCCGATTCGAAATTTGTATGAACGACCAACTGAAGATGGAGATTATAAGGAACTTCAAGATTTTGATGCTGCTGAAAGAAAAAGTTATGAGCTTGAAAAGAAAGTTTATGGTTATCTTACCATGGCTTTACCTACCGAACTGTTACATCAATTCAGCACTTGTAAAATATCAAAGCAATTGTGGGATACTCTCTCAGCAAGATGTGAGGGTAATGATGATTACAAGAAGAGTCGAAAGAAAGTGTTGAATAAAGAATTTGAAAATTTTCAAAATTATGAAAATGAGAACATTACTGCTCTCGTTTCACGGTTTTCACACCTGATTAGTGAATTAAAGATAGTTGGTATTGAGAAATCTGATGCTGATTTGAAGGAAAAGATTATGGAAGCTTTACCTGAAAAATGAGAGAATTATGTTTTGCCGCTCACTCATGACAAGGATTATTCTACAATGACGTTTCATGAGCTTACTGGAAAACTTCATGCTCGGGAAATGGAAATGTTAAACTCAAAGAAGTCAACTGCTACTCTGCAAAATCCTGAATTGTATCATGGTGAGAATACCGCAAGTATGAATGCTAAATCTAAGCCAAATTTAAGTTCAGCACCAAGTGTTGCTTTTATCGTTGGAGGTTCTGGAAATTCTGATAACAATCCATCAAGGGGTTGTTGTTCTACAATTCCAAATTCATCAAGTCAGAATGCATTTTCTGTTGAATCAACAGATGATTGTGCTAAAATGATTTCTGCATTGATTTCATCATCTTTTGGTTTGATTATCAAAAATGTTGCTGATGTAAAGTTAACCAGCAATGATCTTGATGCACTTGATGTTGATCAACTAACTGAATTGGATATATCTTGGAAATATGCTATGTTATGTCAAAGATCGAAAAGGTTCTTCAAGAATCATGGAAGAAATATTTCTGGTGATAAATTGGGTTTTGACAAGTCAAAGTTAAAATATTATAAATGTTCGCAGCTTGGACATTTTGCCAAAGATTATCAACAGGCACATGCAAGCAAGCCTAGTTTTACTCAATAACCCAAGCCTGGTTTTACTCAACCATCTACTAGTAACACAAGCAAGACAACAACTTTGACAGCTCAACATGATGGTGTTTATGATTGGGGTCAACATTTTGGATATGATACATCAACATTAATTGTCACACATGAACAAGATGACTATTATTCTGATTCGAGTTCATATGACGCTGCTGAGAGTGAGAAATTTGAGTCTAATATTGAAGCCTTGATGAAAGAAAAAGAATTTTTGATTGAAGAAGTCAAAAGAGTTACTGCTGACTTAAAAAATATAAGTTCGGAGTTGGGAATTTCTAAGGAAAATGAGAAGGAATTGGGTGTGAAGAATGAATGTCTGCTTAAAGAGCTCAAATTGTTGAATAAGTTTTAGAAATTTCTAAACAAGATAAAAGGGATGTTGAAACTGCAAAAGCTAAGATCTATAAAGAAAGAGATGAGTTGGTGTTTGAAGTCAAGAAATGGAAAGATGAAGCAGAAGATACGGCTAATGATTTTCAGGATTTGTTTGATAAATCCAAATTTAAGCTTGATCTGCTTACAAAGAATGTTGAAGAATCAACTGCTAAGATTGAATCATATCAAGTTGACATGGAAAAGTTGTTAGATGAGAAGCGGGAGTTGGTTCGTGTAAATAAAGTTCAAGCAGCAAATTTGGAGATTCAAAAGCGCAATGAAGATAAATTGAAGAAGGAATTATTTCAAGGCCTTGATAATCTTCGATTGCAAAAATTTGAAACTCACAAAGTTGCGAAGCGATTGATTGCTAAAGAAAAGGAATTCACTGAGGCTCAACAACAAATTTCTGATCTAAAAATTCAAGTTCTTGATGCTAACAGATTACTCAATAATGTTTCAAATTCTTAAGTATTCACAAGCTTCTTAGCTAATGATGAAAATTTTGAGAAAATGTTTGATAAGACTGCATCACCCCCTGCTCATATCAAAGAAGCTTTTAAAGAAGTGAAGGAACAAGTTGACGAATTTGATTATTCAAAGGTTTCATCATCTACTGTTGAGGTTGAGAAGGTTGTGACAAAAAAGAAGAACAGGAAGAATAAGAAAACGAAGGCAAAGAAATCTGAAGTTTCTCCTGCTCCAAAATTTGTATCTGGTTCATCTTCTGCTGATAATGAGGAGTCAGCTACTTCAGGTGAAAAGATTAAGTCACAATCTGAATTTGATGAAAATATATTTTATGATCAAAAGAATGTGACTGAAGTGAAAGCTGAATTTTCTCGGTTAGCAAAGCATGGACATTATACATCTGAGGAGAAAGTTGTTGGAAAGAGGGTTGGCTTGGGTTTTCATGAGAAGAAGGATAAAGCTGAGGAGGTTCCAGCATCTGCATCACAAAACATGGAGAAAATTAAGATGCAGCAAGTGAAGAAGGAAGTGTTCAAAGCAGACAAAGTTCAACCTGAGAGGTTCTACAAGCTCAAAGGTTCTGATCAACTTTTCTCAGACAAAACGTTTCCTCTTCATTGTGTCGATGCTCGGAAGATTTCTGAGGTCTCTGTGAACGATAAAATTTCTTCTAAAAGTTCTCAATCTCGAAGTCCAACATCTAAATGGGTGCATGATCACAAACATCAGGTATTTGATTCTCATTATGATCATGTTCGAGATATTCATATGTGTGGTTCTTCGCAGGTATATCAAAAGTGGGACAAAACAAAGCGAATTTTGTTATGTTTGCCGCCGAACATGGCATATGGCAAAGGATTGTCCACTACCTGCTGATTCCCCACAACGGTTTCATAAGAAACCAGTTTTTGGTAAACGTGCCAAGCAAATGTTCTTTGATGAACAAGGCAAAGTTTTTGATGACGTTGAACCTACATTCTTTCATAAACAAAAACGTTTTGTTCCAATGTTCTCAAAGGTTCATGTGTAGGTTCATCATCACAGTCACCTGTGATAAGTTCATCACAAAATGTCTTACCAAAACAACAACAATAGAAACCTAAGGTGGTTTCTAAGCAAAACCAGGACACTGGTCGACCATAAGCAATCTGCTTCGGATCATTTATGAACTAATCAGTTTGACCAGTGTGCAGGTACTTCTAGAAGACCTATTGATGATTGCAAAGTTATCGATGGAGGAGTATTTTGCATAATTTAAATTTCATGATTAACTTTTCTAAATCTACGAATTTTCTGAAAGTCTAAAACTGCAACATATCCATGTTGATTGATCTTTTTTCGTTACTTACAAGTTTTTCTCAAAAACCAAAAATAGAGTCTTGTTTTGTATAAAATGAAAATCCACAAATAGAGTTTTCATTTTAAGGGGGAGAATTGTAAGTAAGGGGGAGTAATTGAGAAAAAGCATGTTGTGGGAAGAAGGTGAATACATGCAAAATATATAATTGTGAGTAATTGATCATTGGGAAATGATGGTACATTGGCTTATGTATCTGACTCATGGATATAATAGATGAAAGGGCCATAAGATCATTGTTTGATGTGTTTGGTAGACTCGGCAAATCAGAAAGTATTCAGATGTGATATACATTAAATAACTAATGCTTGATCATGTGGATAACATCTTGATGCATATTTCATGACAGAAAAAGAAAAATAAGTAATTTTGGGATTTAATTTTCAAGCGTTCTAATTGGAGAAATGGGTCGAACATGTGTGAGATTGGGCTGGAAAGGATGTATGACAATAGTTGTTAAAAGCTTATACTTGACTCACTCTTTGGTTTGTGTATTTGGGGTTAGTGACTTGGGTTGGCTGCATTTTGACTGTTGTGATCAGAAGGGGTGTTGTTTTTATCCCAATGTTGGCATTTGGGTGCTGTTGTGGACTGATTTGCTGGTTGACTTGGCGGATTTCTTGGCAATGCTGGTTTATTGGTTTATACGTGTTGGGTTGCTTGGTTTGGAATTGGAAGATAGTTTATCATTGCAGGAGCCACCCCGTGAAGATTATTTGGTTGTTATGGAGAACTGCCATTTGTTTTGGTTGTTTGAGTTGGTGGATTTATTTTATGGTTATTTTGTATTTTGGTTGTGTTTCTGTTGATAGGATTGTTGTTTGGTTTTTCTTTGCTCACTTAGCTGTTAAGGTTGGGAATTGTCCAACCTAATGGTTTTGTGAGTGTTCCTCTTGTACTTTTTGTTCCTTCTAAAAATTTTGCCGGGTTTTCCCTAAAAAAAAGAAAGAAAAATAAGTGTGAAATTCAAACTGAGAAGTCACTGTGTATACATGTGTTCTTTTTGCAAAGATTTAAACTTGTTTGATTTTCTTTATTTTGTCAAACGATCGGACTTTCTCTTCGTATCGAAATATCGACCTGATCGTTGTTCGTTTGACGTTCTGCTTTATTTTCTTTGGTGTTTCGTATAACTCATCGGACTTTCTTTACGTGTACGGGAGTACCGACCTGATTGTTGTTGAGTTATACAATTTCAACTTGTTTTATTTTCTTATTTTGTTAAATTCGAGGCCTTATCTGCGTATCGAAAGATCGACCTTAAGGTAGACGATTTAACATTCTTATTTCTTTTTGCATGGAACACAGTTGAATGTATCATGAAAATATGATGCTTTGTGAAATATCAGAAGTGCTATCACACAAAAGGAAAAAGAAAGTCAAACAGAAAATGTCTGAATATGTCTGATAGTGTGGGGTACACTGGTCAAAGCAAATCTAATCAATACCTTAGCATATCCAGATGTTATGAGTACGATTCTGCTTGAGTTTAAGATGGACAAATTATACCAGCAATCAGAATGACTTATGTGTTTCAATTAATTAAAATTGAAGAGTAGTTCAGTGCGTTATGACCAATATGATC
>JBCNJP010000008.1:40766272-40810230 GCA_039602395.1 Deinandra increscens subsp. villosa | reverse complement strand
ATATAGGGTAAGGGTCATGTGAAAACAACTTTTATTGCGAAAACACGAGAACAAATATTAAAACCTCTATAACTTTTTCATACGTTAATATTTTTTAAAAAAATTTGCACCAAAATCATTAAAATTATGTTATCTTTAGTTCTGGAAAAAATTTAAAAAAAAAAATCAAAATTTTAAAAAAAATTATTATTGCACAGGTGCAATAATTTTTTTATTATTATTATTGCACATATGCAATAATATTAAAACCTTTATAACCTTTTCATATGTTAAAATTTTTTATAGAAAATTGCACTATAAATCTTATAATTCTGTTATCTTTAATTCTGGAGAAAATTAAAAAAAAATCAACGTTTGTTAGATTTTTTTATTTTTTATTATTGCACATGTGCAATAAAAAATTATTATTGCACATGTGCAATAATATTAAAACCTCTATAACTTTTACATACGTTTATATTTTTGATAAAAAATTATACCATAGATCTTATAATTCTGTTATCTTTAATTCTTGAAAATTTTTTAAAAAAATTAATATTTTTTTGTTAATATTCCACACGTGTAATATAATTAATACGTATTATTGCACATGTGCAATAATAAAAAAAAATCATGAAATTTTATATGTTTAATTGTTTTTCCCAGAATTAAAGGTGACACAATTTTAAGACTTTTGGTGCAAATTTTTTTAAAAAAATATTAACGTATGAGGAAGTTATAGAGGTTTTAATATTTGTTTTCGTGTTTTCGCAATAACATCTTGTTTTTATTTGATCTTTCCCCTATATATATATATATATATATATATATATATATATATATATATATATATACATACTCATGTTGATAAAAACTTGTACTATATAAAATATGGGTATAAAAATCAAAACACGATATTTATAAAGTTACGGGTTCAAAATGATATTGAGAATGATGGGTGGTTGGTTTGAGTCAAGAAAATTGTCAAAAACACTAAAATAAAAAGAAATAGCAAAACCAGAGGTTAACGGGTTCGATCCCATGACCTCTTGCTCCAAACTCAGGGCTTTAACCACCAGGGCAGCAACTTGTTTGTGATTAATTTTGGTTTGGAAAAGTTTTAACCCATCCGATGAAGCACAACCAAGTCAGCAGCGAATAAAAGGGAATAAAAAGGAACGAAAACGTGGGCGCTAAGCCTCAAACCCGCGACCGCCAGGAGACCAACCAGCGACTTTACCACTGCGCTATCTCGACGATTGAATTTTTACCCGATGAAATAATATATAACCCATACCCGACCGGTGTCATCTTCTTCATCTTAAGCTCCGGTGATCGGACTTATATTCCGGTCATCGGAAAAATGTAAAACACGACTACAGTAACCAAGAACGATTCGAATAACATGGATTAATGCTTACCTGGATTACGAAGACAAGAATCGATGCAATAATGATGTAACCGAACCAAACACGAACCCGTTTCGATCACTAACTCAGCTTGGATCTTGTTCTGCTTCAGCAACGAGGGGTGATTACCAGATATACAATCGAATGATAGCAGAAAGACGATGAGATGACCGGAACTTTCTTCGGTTTGTGGTGGTTTTCATCGTCGGTTAGAGAGAAAAACGAGAAAGAAGAGGGTGAGCAAATGATAAGAATGATTGAAGTTGTGGACTAGGAGTTTCATCGGGGATTGGAGGAGGCGAGTTTATCTCGATGGTCGGTTACGGAAGTGAAGAGTCGACAGGTTTTAAAAAGTCTTCAAATCGTCTTCTACTTATTTGCAGATCAGTCCCTCCAGATAATACATAATAAGCTCACAGATTTGGATAATTACAAGTTAACTCCTTTAGACTTTGTTTAGATAAAAGAAATTTATGAAATGGCTGGACTGGTCCCCCAAGGATTAGAAAGGGGTTAACGAGTCTAACGAGGTTAACGGAGAATACTTAAATGATGGATACACGAATATATATATATATATATATATATATATATATATATCAATACATGTTTAATGCGTGACGTTTATAAAAAATATAAACTTTAGATAATCTCATAAAATCATAAATAATACTCCATAATTATTTACTTTAACTTCATATAAAATCATGGACATAAAATCATAACGATACGTATATATATACTCACATAAAATAATAGAAACATTACGAATACTACGTGACACGTTGTCAAATAAAATCATGGAATAAATTACGTGAATAAATATACATATATATCACATAAAATCATATCTTAACTTGTCACATAAAATGATAAAACGTTCGCATGGAATCACAACATATGATTTACATAAAATCATAGAATATCAAACATCTAGACTTAAGTGCATGCTCGTATAGTAATGGTTACACAAAACCCTAATTAACTAAAGTTAACAAAGTCAACACATAAATGTTCACACAACATTTATAGTAGTTGGAGATCAGTTAAAGTCAGGAAAGGACCTGAAAAGACGGATTGTCACAACTTCATTCCGCAAGGTTATATTTACAAGTAAAGAGTTTCTTGTTAAGTTAAAATATGATTAACACCGATCCTACAAGTGGTATCAGAGCTTTGGCTCTCACTTTGAAGACTAACAATACTTCAAAGTTGATACTCTACTTGTCTGCTTTACAAGCTTTGTTGTTTTCGTCTTTCAAAAGTTTTTCAAAATGACTGAACTCAGTTTAGGATCCTCAATGTTCACTCCTGATGACTTTGACACTTGGAAACTCAGGATGGAAGGTTTTGTTAGGAGCTTAGATCGCCGTATATGGAAGTCCTTGACCGAAGGTCCATACAGTCCCATGGTTTCATCAGCTGATGATGCAGAAATCAAAATTCCAAAACCTCTAGATAAATACACAGACATTGACTATGCTGCTCTTGAATTTGACTACAAAGCATACTGGACTCTACAGGCTATACTTCCCAACTCCATCTTAAGTGGGTTTAAGGGATATAAGACTGCACATGGCCTGTGGAATGCTTTGAGTGAAATGTATGAAGTAACCAGTGAAGTTAAGGAAAACAAGAAAGGTGTTTTGAAACAAAAATATGAAAAATTTACTTACAAATCTGGTGAATCTATGACTAACCAGTACCTGAGATTTGTTTCTTTACTTGATGAACTTCAAAAGATAGATGTAAAACTAGAACAAGTTGATGCAAACATAAAATTTCTATGTTCTCTGCCTTCAATGTGGATAGTTTACACTGTCAGCATCAGAGAATGTAAAGATCTGAAAAAGATGAAGCTTAGTGAACTTCATGGTGTACTTAGTGCATATGAAATGGAACTAAATCTTAAGCAAAACTCATTTTATGAATCAACTCAGTTGCAATCAACTACTCTAGTCGCTACTGATTTTCATAACCAAAGATCTTCAAACTCATCTTTTTATCAGTCACCTATAGTCAGCTTCCCTGAGACACCAAGGTGTCAGGAGAGTCCTTCAAACATGTTTGATAACTCTCATAATGCTCATATAGCAACTGACTTATACAAAGGCTTCATTCGTGAAGACTTAGAATGTATAGGTGCTGAAGACTTTGAAGAGATGGACATTTTGACCCAACTTGCTATGGTGTCTGTTAGAGCCCAAAGATTTTACAAAAGAACATGAAGAACCTACAAAGGAGCAAAAGGTTCTCACATTGGCTTAGACAAAAGCAAGGTGAAATGTTACAACTGTCACCAACTTAGACCCTTTGCAAGAGAGTGCTCACAACCAAGAAGAGAAGGACAGAACCAAGGTCATGTCCAAATTAAATATTCATGGTGGAAACAACCACAACAACTCAAACAACAACTCTGCTCACAGTTCTGGTCAGCAACCTACTCTACCAAAACCAACCGGAAGTCAAAACCATCAAAATGTTATTGTTGTAGCAAATCAAACTGAATGTGTAGAATAGGAAGACTTCATAGCTGAGTTTGAGCCAATTAATCATGCTTTGATGGCCAAACAAGACTCCACTTCAGATTAGGTAAATCATATTCCTGAAAAGGTTTTAGAGAACTTATGCAGCCCTGCATGCATTGAACAAGTGGCAAAGTACAGAAATCACAACACTGATCTAATTGATGAAGTTTCAAATCTGAATGAGTTGAAGGAATGTTTCAAAAAAATTGAGTCATCTTACATTGCTAAGATTGCAAATTTGAACAAAGAGTTTGAACAACTAAAACAAACTAACTCAAATCTGGAAACACGGCTTGATGATTTACTGTCTAAACTTAAAAATTCAAGAAAGGAAACCAAAGATGCTAAGGCTGAGTTTGACACTCTTGAAATCAAACTAAAAGATGCTTTGTTCATTTGTGATAAGTTTCAAACTGCAAACAAAAAGGCTGAAAAGTTATGGATGGGAGGGATGTATGGTAAAGCTGGTGTTGGTTACAACAATGTTGAACCACCTATTGAGTACTCACCTGCAATTGCACCAATTAAAGCTTTGAAAACAGACTGCAAAGTCAGTCTCAATGTTGATGACACCTCATCTCAGTCAAGCATTGAAAAATCTGTTGAAACAAAGAAACTTAAAGTCACTGATGCAAGCACATCTATATCAGATGACCAATCAAGGATTTTAAAACCATCAATTGTTGTACCACCCCCAACTGTCTATGAACCAAAAGATTCAAAAGTTGGAGGAAAACAACCTGAATAGCCCAAGGGAATTCATACTCAAAGACTTGGTCAACTTGCCTACAAACAAGTAACCAAAAGTGAGTCCCGTAGGAAAAGTGAGTTTTATGAAACCAGAGTTCTTGAATGCATGTTTTGTGGTGAACAAAGACACTTAGCTGCTATGTGTCAATTCAATCCTTTGAGCAAAACTAAACCTCTTTCAAAATCAACATCTGTTCAAAAGCCAAAACTCAATTTTTCAAAGAAACCCACTGGTAGAACTTCTCCAGTGAAGAGTCAAACAATGAAGTATTTTGGATCTAACAGAGTTTTTATCGGAAATGAAATAAATGGTAGTTTTACAGTTTTGAAACAAAATCAGTTTCCGGCTGAAGTTCAAGCGGAACAACTTCCCGCTCGAACTTATATTCAACCGGAAGACAGAAATCAACCCAGATCAGCCACTGCTCCCAAGCAGAGACAAAATGTCCACTTTGCTAATGAGTTTGAACATTTTGAAGCTCAGGGAAGAAGAAACCCCTCAAGAGGAAAGACCACCTGTAAAGAAAACTTTTCAAAAAGCAGAAATCTAACCAACCGGAATTTGTTACTAGTTCCAGTGAAAGTCATTCTATTCCACTTCAGGGTGAAAATGTGAAACAAAACAATCATTTTCCACAAAGATTTTCAAGATCACCTGAAAGAACTAGGTTGGTCAACCAAGCTCACAACTTAACAGTGAGATGCCTAGGAAAGTGACCAACAAACAAAGAAATTTCAGGGAATACATGGAAAGAAAAATTTCTGAGAGAAGAAGCAACAAAAGTGACAGATTCAGTCAAACAAGTACTCAATATGAGAACTTGAACCTTGATAATGATGATTTGCTCACAGATGCTCCACTTTTAAATACTCTAGTACTCAAAGAGTACAAGTATAATGATGCTTATGGTAGACCTAAGACCACTCAGGCTTGGGTCCCCTATAGAAATTGATCAATTATGATATGTGCAGGTGTAGATTAAAGGCCAACATAGCCTATGGGTAGTAGACAGTGGATGCACTTGCCATATGACAGGGAATAAGCACATATTGGAAAATACAAAAAGAATCAAAGGAGGACTAGTTGTCTTTGGAAGCACAAAGGGGCATATCTCAGCACAAGGAGATGTGAGTAATGGACTGGTAAGATTTGATAGAGTTAATTTTGTTAATACATTGAATTTTAATCTTCTTAGTGTCTCACAGATGTGTGACAAGAATTTAGATTTGATGTTTAATGAGAGAGAGGCCATAGTTCTCAAACCTGGTGTCAAAATTCCTGATGAGCTAATCATGCTTAAAGCACCTAGGAGAGATGGAATATACATCTTGGATATGTTAGTTGTTGCACCCTCCTGTGGCACTGCGTGTTTCATATCCAAAGCCTCAACTGATGAGTTCTGATTTGTGGCATAGAAGTTTAGGACATGTAAATTACAAGAACATGAACCGAATTATCAATCTTGTCTTGGTTAAGGGTCTTCCTAACAAGTATTTTACATGTTCTGAAAACTGTGTACCTTGTCTCATGGGCAAACAATACAGAACCTCCTTCAAGCCAAAGGTTGAATCTTCTATCTCACAGCCTCTAGAGCTAATGCATATGGATCTCTTTGGTCCAACTAGAGTGATGAGCTTAGGGAAAAGGTCAAGCTGCTTTCTTATAATTGATGATATTTCTAGATACACTTAGGTTTTCTTTCTAAAAGAAAAAGATGAAACTGCGAAATTGTACAAAACACTTGTGATCTCTTTAGAAAATCAATCCAACTTTAAAGTTAGAAAAATCAGATGTGACAATGGCACTGAATTCAAAAACCATGTTTGAATTCATTTTGTGAAGAAAAGGGAATTGTTAGACAATTTAGTGCTCCTAGAACTCCATAACAAAATGATGTTGCTGAAAGGAGGAATAGGACACTGATTGAAGCTACTAGATCAATGTTAGCAGAATCTAAACTCCCAATGATATTTTGGGCAGAAGCAGTGAGCATTGTCTCCTATGTCCAAAATAGGATTTTCTTTTCAAAGGAAAGAATAAGACACCTTATGAGCTTTGGAGAAATAGGAAACCAAATATCTATTTCTTTAGCCATTCGGTTGTCCTGTTACAATATTGATAACCAATTAGCTATTGCCTAAATTTGCAGAAAAGGCAGATGAGGGATATTTTGTTGGATATTCTGGTATGTCTAAGGTATACAGAGTGTACAACAAGAGAACCAAAATTATTGAAAAAACAATAAATGTGTCTTTCAATGAAAAATCTTCCAACAACTTTGAATCTCAGCCCACATGGTTATTTGTTATTGATGCACTTACTACTGCTTTCAACATAACTGTTGAGAAACCTGTGAGTTCATCAGTGCAGGAACAAAATTATTATAGGTCAGTTGATGAACATTGGAAGAGCAACCATGCTGGAACCAACAAGTGGCCAATCTTCTTCTCCTCAATGAGCATCAAACCTATCTTGCCAGGAAATGGAAACAAACCATCTGAAATCATTCAAATCAATAATGAAGAAGTTCTGGTTGAAGTCCAAGCGAAACCTGTTTCTCCGGTTCAAGTTCAACCGGAAAACAACATTTCAGAAGTTGTCGAGAACACTGATTCAGGGTCAACTGAACCTACAAATTCAAATGATGCCACATCAAATGAGTTTAGTTTTGAGCATTTGATCCAAAATTCAGATACCAGTTCTCAAGAAACAATTATAATTTCAGATTTTGTATCACACATTGGTGATATTGAGCTCCTTATGTTTCAAGACAGAATAATCAGCAAGAATCATCCAAGGGAAAATGTTATTGGAGATCTTTCAGCACCAGTGTTGACAAGGAGTAAATCTATTGATGCAAACATTTGCTTGCATGCTGCATTTTTTGTCTCAAGAAGTACCCTCCAAGGTAGCTGATGCATTGAAAGATAATGGGTGGATAGAGGCAATGCAACAAGGTTGTTTCATATCAATAAGCAGAAAGTTTTGGAATTGGTCGACTTGCTTGATGGGGCAGAACCAGTTGGCACCAAGTGGGTGTTTAGGAACAAGAAAGATGACAGGGGAATTGTAATTAAAAAGAAAGCAAGACTTGTAGTGCAAGGCTATGTACAGGAAGAGGGCATAGATTATGATGAAGTCTTTGCGCCTGTAGCTAGATTGGAAGCAATCAGAAATTTTCTAGCTTATGCAGCTTTCAAAGACTTTCAAGTATTTCAAATGGATGTCAAAAGTGCCTTCATGTATGGTTTATTGGAACAAGAGGTGTATGTTTGTCAACCTCCTGGTTTTAAGGACCCACACCATCCTAACAAGGTGTGTAAGCTTATCAAAGCTTTATATGGTCTCAAACAAGCTCCTGGGACATGGTATGAAACCCTTTCAAACTATCTCCTAGAGAATGGCTATAAGAGAGGAGCTATTGACAAAAAACCATTTGTCAAGTGTGTTGGTAAGGATATGTTGATGGTACAAACATATGTGGATGATATTATTTTTGGTTCATCTAATTCTGTTTTGTGCAAGGAGTTTGAAACTTTGATGCAGTCCAAATTTGAACACTGTGTTCCCGAGTTTACTTAAGGAGAGAAATGAAGGGAAAGGGAGGGAAGTGTAAAAAAAATTGTGTTACTGAATTTCATTAAGGAGGGACGGGGAAAGAAACAAAAAAAGTTGTGTTCCCGAGTTTCATTAAAGGAGAGAAAGGGAGGGAAGGAGAGGGAAAATTAGACTATTTTCTATTGATTTTCTTTCCTTCTGATTTGGAAGGATTTGGAAGGAAAGGAATAACTCCATTTCTCTTCCTTTCTCTTCTTTTCCCATCCTTTCCTTTCTCTTCATTTCTCTTCCTTTCCCTCTTTAACTAAACTTGGGAACACAGTGGAAATGAGTTCCATGTGAGAATTAACCTTCTTCTTGGGGTTACAAGTGAAAAAAACTACAGCTGGGAAATTTCTGAACCAATCAAAGTATATTCAAGACATGCTGAAGAGATTTGACATGCATACCTCTTCAAGTGCAAGAACTCCTATCTCCACTTCCCACAAGTTATCAAGTGACTCTAGTGGCAAACCAGTGGATGTGCACATGTACAGGGTGATGATAGGATCTCGGATGTATCTCACTGCAAGCAGGCCTGATATCATGTTCTGTGTTTGCCTGTGTGCAAGATACCAATCCTCACCAAAGGAGTCCCACATGTTAGCTGTTTAAAGAATTTTCAGATATTTTAAGGGTCAACCAAAACTGGGTTTGTGGTATCCTAAGAATCCTGACTTCTCTTTAAAGCATTCACTGATAGTGACTATGTGGGATGTGATTTAGACAAGAAATCTACTTCAGGCGGATGTTAATTTTTGGGTGAAAGACTTGTATCCTTGAAGTGCAAGAAGCAAACCTGTGTTTCTACATCAACTGCTGAGGCTGAGTAAATTGCTGCCTCAAGCTGCTGCAGTCAAATTCTTTGGATCCAAAATCAGATGCTTGATTATGTGATCACCTTCATGGAAACTCTCATTTTTGCAGACAACAACAGTGCCATCTCCATCACCAACAACCAGTCAAGCACTCCAAGACAAAGCACATCGATATCAGGTACCATTTTAATCGAGATTGTGCAGAAAAGAATTTGATTAAGTTATTCGAAGTTCACACTCATCATCAACTAGCTGATTTGTTTACCAAAGCTTTCGATAAGGCAAGATTTTTCTACCTCATCACAGCCATCGGGATGATGAACTTTGATTAGAACAAACCATTTCGCAACCTTAATAAAAGAGACCTTTGTGCCAAAGAGCCCGTCTCTTGATACAAAAAGAAAAAGAAAATGAAACTTTCTGTGTTAATTAGAAACCATTTCAGTTCTTAGTCAGTAACTGCTGTTAAGCTATGAAAATTAACACAAGGTATTTTAAAAAAAAAATAATTCATGTGTTTTGTTTTTTCCGTTTCAAGTTTCCGTTCAACTTGTGAGAGAACAATTTTGAAAATTTCCAGGTGAACTTCAACCGGAAAAATGTTTTGTAATAAATGTGGAAAAAGTTTTTGAAAACAATTCTTCCAAGCGGAAAAATCATCCGCTTGAAGTTCAAACGGAAGAAATTTAGTTTTAAAATAAAGGAGAAAATAGGGTCCGCTTGAACTTCCGGGTCAACAAGTCAAAGTTACTTTTCATTAAATTACCTGGAAGGCACAACTTTTTAAGCGGATACACAATAAATTACCCATTAAGTTTTAGCCATTAAATATCCGAGGTTTCGGTAAATATCCCTTTGGATAATGATATGCTTTGAAGGGTTGTACCGTATAAACCGCTAAGCATAGGTCACATCAGTTACTGAACGGTTGCGTTAAATCTCTCTCCTCCACGTCATCACCGAAAAAGGGTAAAAACCCTAACTTTCCGTCATTTCCTCATTTCTTACAAACCCCATACCCAAATTCTCTCCTAACTTCTCCATAACTTCCCTCAAACTGTCAAATTTCTCTAAAAAAATCAACAATCAATGGCTCCGAAAGCGAGCACAAGTGGCAAGAAGCCTGCCATTGATTCAAAGTTCCCAGTGGAACACAATCTGGTAGCGTTCCACTCTGGTAGCGTATCTCAAAATGCCTAGCAAAACCGACATCTACACAGGCATGATAGAGATCCCGAAGAATTCCCATCTTCATCACACGCTGACAGTTGAAGCGGTGATCTTTGAAGAAATAATGGAGGAATTTTGGTCGAATGCTTAGGTAGTCGAAGATAGCGACGGTGGTGAAACAATTGTGTCAACGGTTCAGGGCACAACTGTGGAAATAGATGAAGCAAAAGTTAGAAAGGTGTTGAAACTAAAGGACAAAGATGGGTATATTTATGTGGATTCTAAGAAATACTTGCCGCTGTTTAGAGAAATTGGCTATGGTGGTTCAATGACAAGCAAGACCATCAAGAAGGGGCAACTGCCATACAAATGGAGGTTCCTTGCCCGCATGATTTTGGTTTGTCTCACTCCCAAGAAAGGAGGCTTTGATGAACTCACCGCTGAACAGGCTTCGACATTTTATGTAGTCGTAAAGGGTGAAAATTTTAATTTCTCTAAACTTATCTTTCATGCCACACCATCTTATTTTTACATGTACCCCGGCTTTTTAACTTGCATTCTCATAGAAGAATACCCTTCAAATTAATTTGGGTGGTTCAAATTTGCATCCAAAACTTCTCAATGAGAAAACTTTTTCTAACCTAGCTTTAAACAAGACAGCATTTCTCGGAAGGGATACAGACCATCCCCTACCTATTCTGAGGCAGTTTCCTGATGAACCTGCACAAGCTGAGGTTCAAACAGAAACTGTTTCTGCAACTGAGCAACCTGCTCATGATGACAGGACTATTGACCCCATAGTTCCTAAGCCCACATCAGTCCCCACTTCCTCTACACTACAAACTTACCATTCAAAGAAGAGGAAGTCCACTGCCGACTACCACCCCTGCCACTTCATCATCTGAATCCCCACCTGTCATTTTCAAAAGACAGAGAAATGTGGTTGCTAGGTCTCCTCCACCTATGCCCAACAACCAACCTGAAGTTTCTAGCCCCGCTAAAGGCAAAAAGCCCAAGTGGAAGCTGACCAAATTAGGATTATCTCTTAGGGATGAACCTTCTTTTGAGGGGGAGTCATTAGACAAGGATGTACAGTCCCCATCCAAAAGATTTTCACCCCTACATCCCATATCACCTAGGAGTGACACTGCAATCACTCCGGATCCAAATGAAGGTGTTATTAACTCACCTGCCTCATAACATGATAACATTCTGATGGATCTGGACCCTGCTACAGTAAACCCCCACTCTTTACCAGAGAGAATCTCAGGAGTGATGATGAGATTCATACAGAAAGGGCTGCTGCTACCCATGAGTCCCCACTGGACCTTGGTGCTAGTAGTAACATAGATAAGACCCAATCTGTGGCAATCTATTCTCTGAATCAGTGCCCGAGGGTCCTTCATTGGAACCAAGGGTTACTGAAACAGATGAGGAGAATCCCAGGTTCCAAGAAGCCATTGGTATCAGGGTTGATCAATCTAGGATTGACAACTTGGTTTCATCCAGAGATACTGGTAAAAGGCCAGTTGAGGACAGTTATACACTACCAGAATTGATGAACTTGTACAAATATCTCCAACAACAGGTTAACTCACTCAATGTCACTGTTGCATCATTGGTTCAAGCTCAAGGTGTTCCTATTCAAGCTGAAGCAGGTCCTTCAAACCCAAACATATCTGACGTTGATACTGTCAAATTGGGGGAGAAACTCATCTCAACACTTGCTATAAAGGAAACTGAAGAACAAGAAAGAATTCCGGCTGAAGTAAGAGCCACTGCTTGTAGAAAAGCTGGTGTTCAACCTTTCTCAGTTGAACAAAGTTTGGTAAATGTAAGGAGTAGCCAACTGATTGCTATCTCACCATTTAAAGACCCCAATCTTACTGAATTGGTTCAATCTTCCATGCTCAATGCTGGTGCTCTCCCTGAGCATATAAACATGATCACAAGGCTGCTGAAAGATGTGATTTTTCTGGCTGAAAACGCCTTTGACCAAACTGAAATGAACAGAGCCTCCACCAGCAAAGCAACAGTAGAAAATGTTGAAGTTGAAGATAGTACTGGAACTGTAGCTGTAGGAACAGTAACCGAAGGAGTTGATGAAAGTGTGTTAGGAGAAGGAGAAGGTACATAGGTTATTGAGTTAGCTGATAAAGAACCTGAGGTCACCAAACCACCAGTGGTGACTGAAGTTCAGGCTGAAAACCAAGCTGAAGATCAACCGAAAGTCCAAGCTGAAGATCAACCGGAAGTCCAAACTGAAACTCGGGTCGAGGTAATTGAAATCGATGAGAATGCACCTGACCCTGTGTTTGGCAGGAATCACTCTATTTTTGGGACTGATCGATTCCCGATGGTTCAACCGAAAGATCAGCCAAGGGATGACACTGAAGATGTTGCTGAAACCCCGGTGGCTATGAGGAGTGAAGAGCTAGTTCAAGCAGAAGAGCAAAATCAACCTGATGCTACTCTAACCATTCATCAAGTCGTTCACACTCCTGAATCTGAGGCTTTAAACAAATTTGTGGAAGATGCCAGGATGTCTGCTGAGAATGAAAGGCTGGCAAAAGAGTTTCAAGAGGAGTTGGATCTGTTTTCACAAAATTGGGTTGTTGAAAGTTTGTTTGAAGAAGCTAAAGCAGGTCAATGGAATGGAGATTAAGAGAATACAATTTGGAAGGTTTGATAGAAACTGAAAGGCAAAGGGTGATTGATATTGCTTCAAGGATGCCCACCAAATTGGTGAAGAATGATGCTAATTATGAACTGCTGAAGAAGGTCAAAAGGGTCCTGATTATCTGAAATTGGAAATCAGAGGATGATGTGACTCAAATGAAGGTAAAGGAGCTATGCAGTTTGATTGATTCTATCTATCAAGAGCTCAGAGGAGACAATCTTGCTGTCAATCCAAACCTAGTGCTGCCGATACCTTCATAAATAATATCAGGTATGGCAACTAACATTTCTGTTAAACCAGAGTTTGATGATAATGTAGATATCCTACCTCCACCTTCCTTTATCTATGAGCCAAACCCTAAACCTACAGCCTTTTCATCAGCATCCCAATCACTTGCCCTCATACCTTACAAACCACCCACCATATCCAAGAAAGTTGCCACCAAGCTCTCAAACCCAAAATACGGAACTGACAACTTCACCCCAATCATTCCTTTCAAAAAGAAACCCGCTCCTATCATAGATTTTTCAGATATCTTTCCTCCATCGCCTCCAAACAGCCCTGCACCAGAAGTCATCAAATTACCCACTCAAAAACCCCTACCAACTCTCACCATAAGAGAACCTTCATCCACCACTGCTCCTACACCTCCAACCAAACCAATTGATGTACAACCTGGTCCCTCTTCTCCCTCATCAAAAGGGAAAGCCCCTGTTGAGCAAGATTCAGAAAATGATTCTGATGAGGAGAAAAAGAAGAGAAAGAGGAGACTGATGCATGCCAAGAGAAAGAAAGATCAAAATCAAAAGAAGAAAGGTCCACCCAGACAGAACAAAGTTATTGGGTGGACAACCAATGAATATAATTTTGATTTCACTTTCCAACTCCAAAATGGCACATCCAGAGTGGTAAATGCTCATCAAGCTTCTAGAATGCTAGACATGTTCCAGTTAACTGACATTTATGTAAGGCTGAGAAAAATCATGAGCCTAACCAGAGTCGAGCATCTGTTAAGAATGAGCATAGAAACTGGAGTGCTCGAGTATGGGTTGCTTTACAGATCTCAAGGAGACAATGATAATGAAGAAGAAGAACCTATCAGCGAGATCAAGTTTGTCATATGGGAAGAGGAAGAGAAGCTATTCTATGTTCATAGAGCAAATGGCACCTTCACCACTCATGAATCCATCTCCGTTCAAGATCAGTGGAATGAACGAGATTGGGAAGATCTTAAGCTTGTAAAAGTGACCAAAACAAGCATGAAATAGTTCTCTCGGGATTTGGATGCAAGCATCAAGTACTTGGACAAGTAGGTCGAGGAGATGAATTTTTGGTACAAGTCAATTTTTGGAAATAGCCTTCGAAGATGGAGAATAATTTGACAGCATAGTCAATTTTTGGAATTCGATGGAGAATAATTGATAGCACGCTTAGGGGGAGATTGTAAGGAATATTACTTTGGTGATTTTCGGCTAAAATCCAATTTTGAGTTGTTCCGGCTGAAGTTGAAGTTCGAGCGGAAGTCTTGAGTTCAAGCTGAACAGGCTAGTTCAACCAGAAAGAAGCAGTTTTTTCACCAGTGAATATTCCAGGTGAACTCGATTATCCACCAGATAATGAGTTCAACCGGACTTTTCCTGAGAAGTCTTTTCAGTTTACCAATCCTGCAAAAGCTTCATGGTTGCTTCTACATCTATCAAAGCCGCTCTCCCAAAGTAGATAGTTGCTGATCACACGCAAGATATCCCATCTATCAAAGTTTATTCTTTTGGTAGTAGTATTTGACTTTTTGTTTAACGGTTTAGATTAAATCGTTTGAGATCAATGGCTGTCATTGATCTCATCTGCACTATATATAGCTTAGTTAGTTCTTTGTTTACACACGGTTCATGATCACCTTGTAATAGTGTAACTTTGAGTTAATGCATATAGTGCCTAGTATTTTATACATCGTTGTTACTATCTTTACGCAATCAAACACTTACATTATACAAGTGAACTAAATTATGCTTAAGTAAAGTGAAATATAACTTCATTCTGCAAGGTTATATTTACAAGTAGAGAGTTTCTTGTTAAGTTGAAATCTGATTAACACCGATCCTACATCATCTTGGGTAGTTCGCCATAACTGATCCCTGTAATTAAATCTATAGCAATGTTGTAGAACCAGGAACACTTGAGTACAACTTAAAAATGAACAATTTAGTGTATAACCTGGTAATGCTAGCCTACAATATATACATATATACACACTCTATGAAGCTAAGAGTGTCTAAAAAAGGAAAAAAGGTAATTGATATCTTATTATACATTTAGCAAGAATATTAATATGAAAGAAAGTTATTTTCTCTTTGTCTCTTTTGATGGTTCACATTACCAACAGGAGAATACGCAACACAATCGTGAAAAGAAAAAGAGCAAAAGAAGTATCTAATTATATATTGTTAATGCAGGTTTGTTGCTGATTTTCTCTCCAACACAACGTGGTAAGAATTAATGGTGATGACAATAAATTGAAGTGTTTCAAGAATTGGAAGCAACAGGTTCGTTTTGCTTCAATTTGATGGTAAGGCTCTCTTTATGGTTTTTTTTTCTTTCAAATTATTGCATCCATGTAGTATCAAGCTATTTTTGATGATTAATGTGTATTGTGTTCAAAGACAAGTGGTGATAGCAAAACCCATCCATTTATATAACTGTATGTGCTTGAATTTAGGTTGTGTTCAATCTTTCATCTTGAAATTGAGGTTATAGCTCACATGTGACTCACACCTTTTTAAATAACCACTTATGGTGTGATAATTCAAGCCTTAGCAAATGCAACTGTCATAACCTCATTCTATAAATCTGTATAAGGAATATGTTTTTGGTCTTTTACTGAAATTTCAATGCTGTTAAAAAAGAATATACGCAGTTCCAGTGCTTTGGTTAGAACTCTGGGTGAAGTTGACCCGTTAGCAAAGAGTAAGGTAACAGGGTTTGTAGATGTTTTTTATTTAAGAACCATTTTCATTTATATGTATGATTAGTGGGTTCTTAGATGCCTTTACCTGCCTTTTTTTATATATGAGTTCAGACCCATGCTTTTACTTTTATATTGGTCAAAGGTGAAACTTTCTTCATTAAATTCTGCTTTCTTACAACTTACCACTATTTCCGAATGCTTTTCTTACAAACAGAAACCAATGAATCAAGCAGGAAGAGGATCAAAGGCAAGGTTGACCAATAGATCAACAGGCATGGATATGAACCGCAACATGCATGGACAACTATTTGAGAAGCAAGATTAGAAAATTACTACAATCGGTGCTGCTCTTTTTGTCCCTGAAAATGCTAACATCTCTTATTTAACAAGATGTCAGTATTTGTTTATGAATCGTAATGCCTACACATCCTAACCGAAAACGCGAACCGCCATCTAGCGGCAACGCGCGTTGTGTCGCTTTTGGGTAAGAAGAAGAAAGACGGAAAGCAGGGATGAAGGGTGACAATTGTAGTTTTTCGGTATGGATAGCATCAAGTAGTTAATGACCAGCTATCACAAGTCTTTTGGAAGCATCAACTATGGCTTTTAGGTATGAATAGCATTGGATAGGTAGTGGCTAGCTATAGAAGCACATTTTGAAAGTATCGACTCCAGCTTTTGAGTATGCAAATGTTGCATACACACACTATATATATATATATATATATATATATATATATATATATAATCATTAGGTTTCTTATGTAAATAGTATGTTATATGTAATGGGTTGCTATCCAACTTTGCTAAACATTATGCCTGTAAGAAATAGACATTTTAATGACAATAGTTTGGTTAGTATTTTGTGGGGAAAAAATTTATGTTATGTCTCAAGAAAGGGTGATAATAGGTCTATTAGACTACAAATTATTAGTTTTGATCAGCCAGTTGGCTTTCTTGGTCAAAGTGGAAGACTTCGGCTATGTGTGTAGGATCGAATTCTGGTTACAGAGTTGAACCAATTACAAGGTTTCACTTCAGAATTAACCGGGCGGAAACAAGTTAATTATTATGCTCTATTTGAAGTAAAGTAATATGAAATCGAATATAAGACAAGTATAACAATAATATGAATAAAACTGAGCACTGTATTATAACTTGCAGATTTCGAAGTACATATCAGAGTGATTTACACTTTGCTTATTTAAAGCATAGTTACAAGTGTCTATATATAGTGCCCTAAGAAATCAGGAGAACCCTTGATTTCTCTAATGATCATCTCGACCGTCAAGTAAAGATACATGAACTAGAATAATATTAAACTAGTCTAGAAGATAACCGTGTCAGCTTCATGTCAGGAGAATGGCGGGAAACAGGATCAGATATGTCAGAGACAAGTGGAGCAGGTCAAGTTGATGTCCGAGATAACTTGCCTTACCGAGGTAACTTGAGTTATCTCAGGCGTATCCACTGTCCGAGATAAAACTGTGCTCCCGAGATAAAATAGGCTTCCGAGGTAAAATGACCTTCCGAGGTAACTGTAAGTTATCTTGGTAGTCTGTTCTTCCGAGGTAACTTATCTCAGGCCTTCTATTCTTCCTAGATAACACGTTTAGCCAATCAACATCATTTCTTCAGGAGAAATAATTCCTTACAATCTCCCCCTAAGATGATGCATCCAAAAATCTTCCGAATATCATACTAAATGAAAAACAAAACGGTTTAAACTATCTTGAACCAAAAACAACTAACTTCTTCAGCAAAGCTGATTCCTTCTACTGATCCTTTGTCATGTCAAATCTGAACAGTAGGTTAGTGAGCATGCAATCCATTATAGTTTTCTGATCATTAAAGTTCCATTCACCTGGATTTATCTCTCTGTGTCGTGTGAATGATCCATCATCTCTGTATACAATGTATCTGTTAGTAGCTAGATCCAATTCCACATGAGTAACAGGACAATCAATTCTGGATAGGTTCAGCAGATGAAATTTCCCTTGTTGTTGTGTCAAAGTGCATCCTTATCTTCATCATGAGGGACCGCTCTTGAGCACTTAGTCTTTTGCCATCACCAGCTACACTTCTTACATCACCAAGTTCTAAGTCAAAAAAAGTAGTGAAAACTTTATTGCCATTGAGTCTTAGAACTTTGTTGGTGGTTGTAGTGAACAGGTAAAGACTTGAGTCTTCATCAAATTTCCAGGAAATAATTCTTCTTCTATCCGTATGCATATCTTCATGTTCTTTCTTGTCTGAAGATGAGTCAGAACTAGAGGAAATGACTTGAGATCTTTTCCTTTTTGCCATTGATTTCTTTCTTCTTGATGTACCTGTTGTAGATTCTGGTGGGTTCACAGGGTTGGTTGCTTCAGTGGGTGCTGAGGTTGGTTGTGCAGAAGGTGGTTGTGTGGAATGGTGAGTTGATATTTTGATTGAAGGAATATGGGATGATTCTGTTATGGGTTTTTCTTTGGGTTTGATGAGAGGTTCAATAGGGGTGAAGTTATCAGCTCTGAATTTTGGTGGAATGGGTTTGCTAGGTTTGGATCTTTTGGCTGGTGGTTTTGAGAATTGAGGTCTGCTGGCCCTGGGTGGATTTCGTTTGGTAGGAATGGTGGAGATTTGTGTAGTGGTAGGTGGAGTAGAGGGTGTATTACCAAGAAGTGAGTCTATGAGACTCATAAGTTTAGGAGGAAGAGAAGGTGTACCTGAGAAAGCTCCTAGAGGTCTAGGAATTCTTGTTCTTTCTGATATCCTTGATTGCTCCTTTCTTATCTCATCATACCTATCTCTTAGAGTGTTTAAAGAAGATGGATTTATCGATTTATTGTTCTTCTCCTAAGAACTCTATGAAGTATCTTTTGAGTGCTTTTGTCTCCTCTGCTTTAGTAAGAGGAGCCTTAACAATTTTCCGTGCTTCAACAGTTTTTAATTGCTCATGGATGGCATTGTTAGCTTCAAGTCTTTGACTGAGCCTAAGATTTCCTTCTTCTTCTACTACCATTGACAATAATCCACATAAGTCATTAGCAGAGGTTAAGCTTAGAGGTTAAGCTTATAGCTTCTGATGTAACCCATCCTCTGGCTAAGATTATATCTCTCAATCATTTTAGTAATTCCCAGTTGGCATCATTTGCAGCTAGCATGATCTTTTCCTTTTCATTGTTTACTTCAATGTCGGCTTCTTTGGCAAATGACTGATGCTTCTTTTCTTTGACTTGGTCTAATTTCTTCTTTCTCTCTTCCATAGATCTTCTTTTTGCTTCTTTTATCAAATCAAAGACAACTTCATTGTTTTGATAAATTTGCAAGTTGTCTTGAAGTGCAAAAGCCTCAACCATATCTTTGTCCAGTCTTTCCTAGTTCCATTCTTTCAAGTATATCAGCTGCAAGTACAGAGTGTATCATACTTACATCACTATCAGGTAAGGTAGTTTATTGCCCATCCAGAAGCTTTGTAGGTTCTGTGGCCTTTGCTTTCTCTACTTCAAACAGTTTTGCAGGAATCTTTACACCTTCTCTGTTTCTTCTTTTCATTTCACTGAATTTCTCCAACTGAGCCATGTGACTCATCATTCTTTTATTGAATTCTCTAATCAGAGTCTTGTCACATGCTCTTCTCCCATCAAGATCTTCACCATGCCTGTCAAGAATAGGAATAAATACTGTTCTTAAACAATCTGTTTTGTTTTCAGGGGATGACACATTCTTGTAAGCAGGTTTCAACTGTTGGCTTACGACAGTGGCATTCGGGTCTCGATAATAGTAATTCTTTTTATATGAATAATTATTTACGACAAATAACTATTTAATCGATTACCGAGTAAATTAAATTTAAATAATTAAATTAACAATTAATTTAATACGCAGCGAAAAACGATTTAATTTACTAACGCGAAAACCAGTTAATTAACGTAAACCAAAACAACAAGATTCGTCAATCACCAAACGCACAAACACCTTAAACGTGTTAAACAAACGCGTCATAATCATAATTAAATAAACGATTAAATCTAAACTAATTACGAGTTTAGATATACCTGAGCGGTGGTTCAAACAGACGTTCGAGACACCGGAAGTCAACGGGTGACGCTAGGATTTCACAGGGAATGATTCGTCTGACGAATCGAACTTTCCTCGCGATCACGGATTCACTGCGCGGTGACACGATCACCGGGAGAATCACGTACGTCGAATTGGTGCGAACTAGGGTTTGAGGACGACGAGGGAACACACCACACGGTGGCGGTTCGCGATGGGGTGTGTTTGCGGTGGGACCGGTGACGGCGAGGAGGGTGGCGACCGGATGGGCTGCGGCGGCTGTGTGACGGGGAGCGGCGGATGTGGTCGCGGCTCACGGCTGCGGCTCGGTGACGGGCTGCGGTGGTGGTGCGGCTATGGCGGTGGCGGAGGAGCAGGCGGCGACGGCGGCTGATTGGAGAGCGGCGGTCGGTGGCGGCGAACGACGGGGCAGCGGCGGTGGCGGACTGCGGGAGGCGGCACGGCGGTGATTGTAGGATTGGAGTTCTTACGATTGAATCAACGAATCGTCGAAGAACAAGAGAGGTGGCGGCGGCGTGAGTGCTGTCGGCGTCGGTCAAGAGAGAGGAGGGAGGGAGGCCGAATTTCTCTTTTTGGAGGATTAGGGTTTCGCCTCCCTTAATCAGTTATATTTATAACTGATTAAGTTTCCGATTAGTCCCTCGATTTTATTTAATCCTCAATCGAACCATTTAATTTTGCGAGGCCAACATTTAACTATTAAATATTTGTCGCGTGCCGAGACTCAACGAATATTAGTCAAATGCTAATTCGTCAATCGTCGTTTAAGACGTAAATGATTTTTTAACGTCTTTTGTCGCTTAATTAATCTTAATTAACTAATTAATTATTTATCTATTAAATCATTTAATAAACAAATAATTAATTCTTCTGCGAATTTGGCGGTTATAAAAGTAAGCGGACTTTAGAACCCGTTGCCTCTAGTGTAACTCTTACGGGTCTTGACCGGGTCGGGTACTTGATTTAGTCGGGTCTGGACACCTAAATCCAACATGAACTTCCTCTCATATTCTGCCTGTAGGAGTTCATCATCAGTCATTTTCTTCTTACCCTTCCCATGATGTCAAACTGTTGCATTATTAATGCAAGAGTACAAAATCCCATATTAAGTACATACAGCTCCCACTCAGCTTCAGATCCATTCCTAAAAGTAACCATTATGACTGGCAGTTACGCGACAGCATTAAGTTACAATCAAAGAATGTTCTTTGGCAGACGGGAGGTTGCTTATGTATCTCAAGTCGAAGGATACCGTTGAGTATACCATCAATCAGAATTGTCTTATGATTAAATCCATGAAGACAATCTGATGCGAGTTACGTCCCGACATCATTCTCTAATGAGGCCTTGTGAGTCTGGAACGTCAACACCTTGACTCCAAAGTCAGATTAGTCTTGCTTCAGGCGTTGCTCCCACAATGCCTGATCGACTACGGACCTTTTGAATATTAATGCAATATTCATGGATAGTAAAACGTATAAAATTCGGACACGTTATGCAGAATTCAGACTTCCATCTAACAGCTTAGAGGAGGTTGAATAATTTGGTGCAAATGTCAGTGTTCGACATCCAACACTAAAATCAAAAATCAATATGATGCAGAATTCACGCACTATGTAGTAGTGTTATTCCAGTGATCTAGCCTGATCATTGAAATCATGAATTCGTTATCATGTCTTTGAGTTCTGTTTTGGTATTGCTAATATAAGTTGTTTCTTAAGATTCAGTGTTTATCTTGAACAGTGAGTCTTCTTAAGTGAGTCTTCTTAAGATTCAATTAAGGTGGCTATTATTGTTCAACGAGTATAATTAGTACTCTTTAAATGAACATATATTTCCTTTCGTCAGTGTCTAGTAGTGATGATGTGATTTTCCATCTATGGTCATGGCGTAACACTTTACGACGACATTTCTTGCAATATCTAAGTATTGGATTTCTTTTCGTATCATATTTAGTATGATTCGAATCGTTTCAAGAGATTGATCGTGTTAGTGGTTGCTCAGCCATATTATGAGGTGTCATTTAAAAATTTTAATCTAGATAAATTTAAATGATCTTTAGATCGGCATTTGATCGTTATTCCGGTAAGGATCAGTGGCGATGCTCCCACTTGCTTGTGGCAGATTGACATTCCTATTATCATTTTTCTTTCAAACCGTTTGGATATTAATTTTGCACGAAGAAAACGTGGCAATTTAAATTTCGTTTTCAAGAACGAAACTGTTCGATTTCGTAGCTTGTGGTACAATATCGAATCCTTAATATCCAGATGTTATGACTTATTCATAAGTTCAAAGACGATTGACAAAGTCATTTCAGAGTTTGATAGCATGGAAATGCTTTCGTCTATGATTGTTTGAAAGTATCTCGTGATGATCGTGACGACGATTTATTCCATCGGACTCTCGGGTCCGACATTAGAGGATGATTCCCTTATTCAGGTAAGGTTAACATACAAACTCTAATCGGAATGTCAACATGTTTCGCTAAGTAACAATCCATTGTTGGTGAAACATTGCCCGTCTGGCTCGTCTCGTTTAGGTGCGAGAGTTCCTTTACATAGTCCAGTGATTTATCAGAATCATCTTTCTTTAGATATTTGAAGATCTAGCTTTGGACATGTAATTACTAAATTCCATCTTCGCAAGATACTGGTCTTGGGATTGGAAGTTAGTTATGCAAGTGGTGTGTGAAGGGGGTTATGGTTACAAAATGTCAAGGGCTTTTGTTGTGGCAAGTCATTAGTCTTGTGTTTGTCGGTTTCAAGATGAAACTGTGAATCCTTGTACTAAACACTTAGTGCTTGTCGGATTCAAAAACACGTGAGTACAACGAGTGTAGTCTAAGACTTCCAAGATGTGTGTAGGTATGCACATGTATATATAATGGTAATACGCACTAGAATTGGTGTGACCATTCTACAATGTTATAATCAGCAAGTGATTATTCCTGTAGCAATTCAGCTGGTGATTCGAACTTACATGAACAAACGTCTGCATGAAGCAGAAGATTGATATGTTCATACGGTTGTAGATCGAAACGACGATCTTTAATTAGTTCGACTTGATTTAATATTATTGACGTTGGATGGTTCAAAGTCATAGGTCTTTATGAAATGCTGTTACGTCGTGCGTCGTCTCGTAACAAGTACGATAGACGCTTAAGGCATTATAGCTTTGATGGGATATGATAATTAAAAGGTTATCATGTCGCATTTCAGCTAGCCTTGATAAAATCAAGTGCACCAGGTTATAAGGTATGTTGTTATGGGATTATTGAACCTAATCTAACAAAAGGTTGAATCAAATTCAAAGTAGATTAAAGATGGTCATGCATGTTTCGAAAATAAACCAAAGTCAAAACATGTCGTAGTCAAAATCCAAGGAAAGCAATTTGTTCATCCTGGAAAACAGCCAGGGAAACCAAAAACAAAACAAGTTGTTTCAAACACCAAGAATTGTTTTAAACTGAAAACTCAAGACACGAACTTTATTCAAGTGCGATAATCGCAGGGTAGCTCAGTGTCGTCTTGGTCCGCTTCCTTCAGCTTCATGCACCTACAAAATGTAAAGTATGTCAAACATATATTTTGTAGGAATAAGTGAAGCATTACACAACATAACTTATGTGTATACCTGTGGAATTACCCGGCTGGGTTTTTCCATTCTTCACCTTGGCAAGAGTACTCTGGGCAGTTTCTTTTCCAGTGCCCCATCTTGTGGCATTCAAAACACTCGCGCTGTTCAGGCGGCGGTGCCTTGGACGCCTTAGGCTTGCCCTTCTGGGAGCTTCCAGACGCTCTGGTGACAGCTGCCTTGCATTTCTTCTTGTTCCCACGCCTACCCTTCTTTACCTCGGGCTTCTTGACGCCTCCTAACCGGATTGCGAGTACATCGGGTGCCTTGCCGTTAACAAAGTTAACTTCAGCAGTCTTAAGCATACCGTGAAGTTCAGTCACTGTCTTTACCATGCTATGCATGTTAAAGTTTACCCGGAAAGGGGTGAAGGCACTGGACAGTGAGTGAAGAATCAGGTCAGTCGCCATTTCGGCGGGGATGACGTAATTCAGTTTTGCTAAACGGTCGATGTAACCCTACATTTTCAGGACATGAGGGCTGACGGGAGCGCTTTCCGCCATGCGACAGCTAATGAGTGTCAAAACGGTGTCATAGCGCTCCTGTCGGGCCTGAGTTTCAAACATGCCCCTCAGATCACCGATCATCTGAAAAGCCGTCCTGTCAACCATGTTCTTCTGAATCTCATAATTCATGGTGGCTAGCATAAGACACACGACATTTTTGGCATTTGTTCGCAATGTGTTATGGGCGTTTCGCGCCGCGGCTGTGTCAGCTTCAGGTTCCTTAGGAACCTCAGCTTCTAACACGTTTTCCATGTTAGCCATTTTCAGGACGATTTTCAGATTCCTTTCCAATCAAGGAAGTTGGAGCCATCAAGTTTCTCCTTCTCAAGGAGAGACTTGAGATGGAAAATCTCTTGGTTTGCGCGGTTAGCCATCTGAAACAATAGGCAAATTTTTAGTGTTTCGATGTTTGATTCGTATTCAAGGATGGCAAGCTAATCTTGAATAGGAAATTGGGAATTCAGTTTAGTTAGACAATTTCTCCAGTCAGCGTAAAGTGCTTTCAAAATTTCTGAGTAACTGAATGGACAACGATTGTCACTTGTGAATAACAGTCACAACTCCCGTTATGGGGCTTTCGCGAACGGATCAACGAAATACGTTTAGCCCCATCTATGCCCATTCTGTCTACAGGCCGACCAGAGGTACGGTGTTGAAATACTCCAATACCAAAGGTGCGTGTAAAGAGAATAGTAGTTGTCCTAAGTGGTCAGTGTGTGCGTACGGTGTTGAAATACTCCAATACGCTCACCTTGGAAGATACCCTAAACACCACGTGCGGTGTTGAAATACTCCAACACGGATGCATCGGTCAATATGTTCCAAGTTAGACTTGACTTAGTGTGACATCCGAGAATTTCAAGGTTTACTTCCGTTAGACAATTCCGTTAGTTACGTTATAAGTGTTAACTTAGTAACTAATGCTTAACTAGGCCGAATACATCCACGACCTTTGGTTGATCACCAAACCCGCCCATATGTGTTATGTGTTCATTTACTTATAGTTATTATGTGCAATGTGATTTAAATACATGATTTAGTATTGTGAATAGCATGACAATCCATGAACTGTACTTATCTTGCTTAAAATGTAAACTGGTCACTTTTGGGTTTCCAGCGAAACTACCGGGCGAAACTATAGTGTCGCCCGGTTAGCCAACCCTCTGACTAACAGAGCCAGTTTCGCTTGGCCAGCGAAACTGACCAGCGAAACTAGCTCCTGTTATATATTAACATAAAACCCTAGAGATCCCATTTTGCACCATTTACTCAAAACACACACACACACTCTCCTGGAACTTCTGGTCAGCCAAGAATCACCACAAGCCGACGTGATCCCAGCCTCGAGACAACATCCATTCGGATCCTAGATCGAATCGTGAGTCTCCCAAAACCATTTTTATGTGTTCTTTATGTGTTTTCTTAAAAAGCATGCTTAAACCTCTATGGAATCACCTGATCTCTTGATATGTTGCTTAGGAATGCTAGATCTATCATAAAGTCAGTAACTTTACGTGTAAACTCAAACCATAATGAAGATTTATGCTAGATTAGGTCATTTTAGGTTTAAAATGCATTTTTGGTGATTTGATGATAAAAATCCATGTTTAAGGTGTTAAAACTTGTTATTTGATGTTGGTAAATGATTATGCATGCTAGATATTGAATTACATGAAATATGGAAGCTGTTAGATTGATTTTTAGGCTGATTTACGTGTTTTTCGCGACCAGCGAAACTAGCCTGTTCTCTGGGCGAAACTATCCAGCGAAATTATGTACATCTCCTTCAGGCGACACTATACAGCGAAACTGTAGTGTCGCCGGTGAACGAAACTGCCTAGCGAAATAACCATAGACCTTGTCCCTGAACGAAAGTTCAACCAGTTTCGGGCGAAACTAGGCTAGCGAAACTGTGCCAACAGTTTCGAGCGAAACTAGCCTAGCGAAACTGTGTCATCGGGTATTGCCTAGCGAAAATGCTGCCCGTGCACACAGCGAAACTGCCTAGCGAAACTGCTAGCGAAACTGAGACCAGAATCCAAACTTGTGCAATTTACTTGAATGTTATGCCATGACTTACATGATTATGCTATAACGATACATGCTTTGATTTCTGATGTATATGAACCCTTGTTTATGATCAACCATCGGTGTCGTGTGTCGGTATGTCGAGTCGTAGTTCCAACGTGCTATGTTATGGGCCATAGTGACGTAAGTTAAAGATTAGACACAAAACTAATACTTAAGACCTAAACGTGTTCATAGGTCTTCGATAAGCAATCAATATTTGGATTATTTAGCAAGCGTAGCAGTGCAACCAAAGGTGAGTGTCACTAACCCGTTTACTGTGAGCCCGTTTGGGACACACTGAATAACCTAATGAAAAACAATGCTGACAACTTTATGAGTGCTATGCACTACTCTGATGAAACTGAAAACTTAGAGTGCTATGCACCTACCTGATGAACTTGAAGTGTTTTATGGGAAACACTTGTGAATTACTTAAACAACTAATTCTAAAACGAAACTGAAAAATGTTTTCGGGATTCATAAGAACCCCAAAGTAAACCGTTTTAATATGGCTAGTGTAGGTTAAAGTCTAAACCACATGATATCACATGATTTCTAAGGATTGCCTTTTAACTGAAAAAGTCCTCAACTTAATTGTGCCATTAATTGTAAAGCGAGGGGATGTTGGGTAGATCTACTGGAGTTTGACAAACTCCGCCTCGTGACACTGGAGGTGCACGGAGGTACAATATCAGCCTATCTGACCGTGGTCCCGAGAGGACACGGGGGAGGCAAAGCCGCGATGACATATGTCTGCAAAACAAAATAGCTGGAGGCGCTGCCACTACAATTATCGGTCAGCTTTGGTACAAACTTCCTTAGTGCATGGAACAACGGATTAGCTACCCGCGATATCGGTTGAGCACTTTAACTATACAAAACTAGTACATACCCGATGACGTAGGTTACGGACAATACTTTCACTAAACCACAATACTATGATTTTGGTTATCATTAAGCATTGCTTTTCACAATTAAATTGTACATAAGAATATGTTTATACGATTATGATGTATGAGACCGGGCCACTGCATGACAAGCCCACTGTGAACTCACCAACCGTTAGGTTGACACTTGCGTGGTTTAAACTTTTGCAGATCGCTAAGGAGTATCCGGATCGGGTTGGCATGGCACACGAAGACATTTTATTTTTAGTTAAACTTAATTGAGAATTTAAAACACTGATTTTGTAAAGCACGTGGTTAGTGCTAAAGACAATGTTTTCCGCTGCGTACTGTTAAACGGTTTTTATTATTAATGTTTGGACTTTACTCTGATTCGTTTAGTATTTGTAACTAATGGTTGTGGTCCTGGTTTGCTCGCACCCCTTAACGGTATAAACTCCGTTAGTGGTTGATTTGGGGGTGTGACACTTAGGATGGCATAGACTACCGGTTTTAGGCTTACCAGATAGGATTATTAGGTCATATTTTAATATTTAATGTGACGACAAATTTTGTGAATCCTATCTCACTCGGGACGATCATTTACATAACCTAAGTATTAATGATCTACGTGTCGCGAGACGATAACCAATTATTAACAATGTTCGATTAATTTCTAAAAAAATCCGAATTTAATGTCGAATTAAATTGGTTATTAAATTTTATGAAGTCGTAATAAAATTAGGACTTTTATTTAATCGATTGAAAAATTAGTTTTATATTGGTAAAACTAAGTTTGGGTTTTATGTTGGCACGTTAATCAAATTAAGACGAGCAACAAGCAAACACACATGTACATATCCGGCCATGCAGGGGTTTCGATATTGTCAGAGCCTATGACAATATCGAGGAAGGTCAAGGGACGTAAAAGTAAATCAACCACGAGAACAGAAAAAAAACTCCCTGATTGATTTAGTCGCTCCCACTGGCTTCAACAAGCTCCTGCGCGTCATTTGAAAACGTCGGTCTCATTTTGGCTTCTAGCCATTTTCGAAAATCCCAAAAGGGATAATCTTAAATGGGTCCTTGTGTCAAACTCGTCTCGTTCGTCCAGGAGAAAGTGAACAGTTACAAGTTTAAAATAAAACTATTCTATTTTAAACAAATACAACTTTAAACCCAGTAAAAGTCGGCCAATCCAAAACAAAACAACATGGGCCAAATGGGCCAAACCATAACGAATCCATGACAAAATTATAAGAGGTTGGGCAGAATATGTACGAAAGATAATTCAATCAATTTTATTGAATCGGATTACGTTTAGTGGATATAAATCGACTAAACATATTTAAATAGCGATTCATTCTATTTCGCGACTTTCGGGTTCAGAACCCCAGTTCGCGAAAGCATACCGGTTTAAAATCGACCGGTTAGGGTTTGCGTGTGGTGATCAAGGCCCTGATTCCACTGTTAGGTTACGACAGTGGCATTCGGGTCTCGGTAATAGTAATTCTTTTTATATGAATAATTATTTACGACAAATAATTATTTAATCGATTACCGAGTAAATTAAATTTAAATAATTAAATTAACAATTAATTTAATACGCAGCGGAAAACGATTTAATTTACTAACGCGAAAACCAGTTAATTAACGTAAACCAAAACAACAGGATTCGACAATCACCAAACGCGCAAACACCTTAAACGCGTTAAACAAACGCGTCATAATCATAATTAAATAAACGATTAAATCTAAACTAATTACGAGTTTAGATATACCTGAGCGGTGGTTCAAACAGACGTTCGAGACACCGGAAGTCAACGGGTGACGCTAGGATTTCACAGGGAATGATTCGTCTGACGAATCGAACTTTCCTCGCGATCACGGATTCACTGCGCGGTGACACGATCACCGGGAGAATCACGTACGTCGAATTGGTGCGAACTAGGGTTTGAGGACGACGAGGGAACACACCACACGGTGGCGGTTCGCGATGGGGTGTGTTTGCGGTGGGACCGGTGACGGCGAGGAGGGTGGCGACCGGATGGGCTGCGGCGGCTGTGTGACGGGGAGCGGCGGATGTGGTCGCGGCTCACGGCTGCGGCTCGGTGACGGGCTGCGGTGGTGGTGCGGCTATGGCGGTGGCGGAGGAGCAGGCGGCGACGGCGGCTGATTGGAGAGCGGCGGTCGGTGGCGGCGAACGACGGGGCAGCGGCGGTGGCGGACTGCGGGAGGCGGCACGGCGGTGATTGTAGGATTGGAGTTCTTACGATTGAATCAACGAATCGTCGAAGAACAAGAGAGGTGGCGGCGGCGTGAGTGCTGTCGGCGTCGGTCAAGAGAGAGGAGGGAGGGAGGCCGAATTTCTCTTTTTGGAGGATTAGGGTTTCGCCTCCCTTAATCAGTTATATTTATAACTGATTAAGTTTCCGATTAGTCCCTCGATTTTATTTAATCCTCAATCGAACCATTTAATTTTGCGAGGCCAACATTTAACTATTAAATATTTGTCGCGTGCCGAGACTCAACGAATATTAGTCAAATGCTAATTCGTCAATCGTCGTTTAAGACGTAAATGATTTTTTAACGTCTTTTGTCGCTTAATTAATCTTAATTAACTAATTAATTATTTATCTATTAAATCATTTAATAAACAAATAATTAATTCTTCTGCGAATTTGGCGGTTATAAAAGTAAGCGGACTTTAGAACCCGTTGCCTCTAGTGTAACTCTTACGGGTCTTGACCGGGTCGGGTACTTGATTTAGTCGGGTCTGGACACCTAAATCCAACATGAACTTCCTCTCATATTCTGCCTGTAGGAGTTCATCATCAGTCATTTTCTTCTTACCCTTCCCATGATGTCAAACTGTTGCATTATTAATGCAAGAGTACAAAATCCCATATTAAGTACATACAGCTCCCACTCAGCTTCAGATCCATTCCTAAAAGTAACCATTATGACTGGCAGTTACGCGACAGCATTAAGTTACAATCAAAGAATGTTCTTTGGCAGACGGGAGGTTGCTTATGTATCTCAAGTCGAAGGATACCGTTGAGTATACCATCAATCAGAATTGTCTTATGATTAAATCCATGAAGACAATCTGATGCGAGTTACGTCCCGACATCATTCTCTAATGAGGCCTTGTGAGTCTGGAACGTCAACACCTTGACTCCAAAGTCAGATTAGTCTTGCTTCAGGCGTTGCTCCCACAATGCCTGATCGACTACGGACCTTTTGAATATTAATGCAATATTCATGGATAGTAAAACGTATAAAATTCGGACACGTTATGCAGAATTCAGACTTCCGTCTAACAGCTTAGAGGAGGTTGAATAATTTGGTGCAAACGTCAGTGTTCGACATCCAACACTAAAATCAAAAATCAATATGATGCAGAATTCACGCACTATGCAGTAGTGTTATTCCAGTGATCTAGCCTGATCATTGAAATCATGAATTCGTTATCATGTCTTTGAGTTCTGTTTTGGTATTGCTAATATAAGTTGTTTCTTAAGATTCAAACAGTGAGTCTTCTTAAGTGAACCGAACTTGTGATAATGTAGTGTCCTTGGTGAGCACATGTAAGACTGTGTTATCACTTGAGCATGTTAACCGACTATCTACAGAGTCGAATTAACCCTTTGAATGTTTTATGGCATTCTTAGTTCAGATTCAATTAAGGTGGCTATTAATGTTCAACGAGTATAATTAGTACTCTTTTAATGAACATATATTTCCTTTCATCAGTGTCTAGTAGTGATGATGTGATTTTCCATCTATGGTCATGGCGTAACACTTTACGACGACATTTCTTGCAATATCTAAGTATTGGATTTCTTTTCGTATCATATTTAGTATGATTCGAATCGTTTCAAGAGATTGATCGTGTTAGTGGTTGCTCAGCCATATTATGATCAATACTAAATTTTAATCTTGAAACTTATAGTTAATTGAGGTGTCATTTAAAATTTTAATCTGAGTAAATTTAAATGATCTTTAGATCGGCATTTGATCGTTATTCCGGTAAGGATCAGTGGCGATGCTCCCACTTGCTTGTGGCAGATTGACATTCCTATTATCATTCTTCTTTCAAACCGTTTGGATATTAATTTTGCACGAAGAAAACGTGGCAATTTAAATTTCATTTTCAAGAACGAAACTGTTCGATTTCGTAGCTTGTGGTACAATATCGAATCCTTAATATCCAGATGTTATGACTTATTCATAAGTTTAAAGACGATTGACAAAGTCATTTCAGAGTTTGATAGCATGGAAATGCTTTCGTCTATGATTGTTTGAAAGTATCTCGTGATGATCGTGACGACGATTTATTCCATCGGACTCTCGGGTCCGACATTAGAGGATGATTCCCTTATTCAGGTAAGGTTAACATACAAACTCTAATCGGAATGTCAACATGTTTCGCTAAGTAACAATCCATTGTTGGTGAAACATTGCCCGTCTGGCTCGTCTCGTTTAGGTGCGAGAGTTCCTTTACATAGTCCAGTGATTTATCAGAATCATCTTTCTTTAGATATTTGAAGATCTAGCTTTGGACATGTAATTACTAAATTCCATCTTCGCAAGATACTGCTCTTGGGATTGGAAGTTAGTTATGCAAGTGGTGTGTGAAGGGGGTTATGGTTACAAAATGTCAAGGGCTTTTGTTGTGGCAAGTCATTAGTCTTGTGTTTGTCGGTTTTCAAGATGAAACTGTGAATCCTTGTACTAAACACTTAGTGCTTGTCGGATTCAAAAACACGTGAGTACAACGAGTGTAGTCTAAGACTTCCAAGATGTGTGTAGGTATGCACATGTATATATAATGGTAATACGCACCAGAATTGGTGTGACCATTCTACAATGTTATAATCAGCAAGTGATTATTCCTGTAGAAATTCAGCTGGTGATTCGAACTTACATGAACAAACGTCTGCATGAAGCAGAAGATTGATATGTTCATACGGTTGTAGATCGAAACGACGATCTTTAATTAGTTCGACTTGATTTAATATTATTGACGTTGGATGGTTCAAAGTCATAGGGTCTTTATGAAATGCTGTTACGTCGTGCGTCGTCTCGTAACAAGTACGATAGACGCTTAAGGCATTATAACTTTGATGGGATATGATAATTAAAAGGTTATCATGTCGCATTTCAGCTAGCCTTGATAAAATCAAGTGCACCAGGTTATAAGGTATGTTGTTATGGGATTATCAACCTAATCTAACAAAAGGTTGAAACAAATTCAAAGTAGATTAAAGATGGTCATGCATGTTTCGAAAATAAACCAAAGACAAAACATGTCGTAGTCAAAATCCAAGGAAAGCAATTTGTTCATCCTGGAAAACAGCCAGGGAAACCAAAAACAAAACAAGTTGTTTCAAACACCAAGAATTGTTTTAAACTGAAAACTCAAGACACGAACTTTATTCAAGTGCGATAATCGCAGGGTAGCTCAGTGTCGTCTTGCTCCGCTTCCTTCAGCTTCATGCACCTACAAAATGTAAAGTATGTCAAACATATATTTTGTAGGAATAAGTGAAGCATTACACAACATAACTTATGTGTATACCTGTGGAATTACCCGGCTGGGTTTTTCCATTCTTCACCTTGGCAAGATACTCTGGGCAGTTTCTTTTCCAGTGCCCCATCTTGTGGCATTCAAAACACTCGCGCTGTTCAGGCGGTGGTGCCTTGGACGCCTTAGGCTTGCCCTTCTGGGAGCTTCCAAACGCTCTGGTGACAGCTGCCTTGCATTTATTCTTGTTCCCACGCCTACCCTTCTTTACCTCGGGCTTCTTGACGCCTCCTAACCGGATTGCATGTACATCGGGTGCCTTGCCGTTAACAAAATTAACTTCAGCAGTCTTAAGCATACTGTGAAGTTCAGTCACTGTCTTTACCATGCTATGCATGTTAAAGTTTACCCGGAAAGGGGTGAAGGCACTGGACAGTGAGTGAAGAATCAGGTCAGTCGCCATTTCGGCGGGGATGACGTAATTCAGTTTTGCTAAACGGTCGATGTAACCCTACATTTTCAGGACATGAGGGCTGACGAGAGCGCTTTCCGCCATGCGACAGCTAATAAGTGTCAAAACGGTGTCATAGCGCTCCTGTCGGGCCTGAGTTTCAAACATGCCCCTCAGATCACCGATCATCTGAAAAGCCGTCCTGTCAACCATGTTCTTCTGAATCTCATAATTCATGGTGGCTAGCATAAGACACACGACATTTTTGGCATTTGTTCGTAATGTGTTATGGGCGTTCCGCGCCGCGGCTGTGTCAGCTTTAGGTTCCTTAGGAACCTCAGCTTCTAACACGTTTTCCATGTTAGCCATTTTCAGGACGATTTTTAGATTCCTTTCCAATCAAGGAAGTTAGAGCCATCAAGTTTCTCCTTCTCAAGGAGAGACTTGAGATGGAAAATCTCTTGGTTTGCACGGTTAGCCATCTGAAACAATAGGCAAATTTTTAGTGTTTCGATGTTTGATTCGTATTCAAGGATGGCAAGCTAATCTTGAATAGGAAATTGGGAATTCAGTTTAGTTAGACAATTTCTCTAGTCAGCGTAAAGTGCTTTCAAAATTTCTGAGAAACTGAATGGACAACGATTGTCACTTGTGAATAACAATCACAACTCCCGTTATGGGGCTTTCGTGAACGGATCAACGAAATACGTTTAGCCCCATCTATGCCCATTCTATCTACAGGCCGACCAGAGGTACGGTGTTGAAATACTCCAATACCAAAGGTGCGTGTAAAGAGAATAGTAGTTGTCCTAAGTGGTCAGTGTGTGCGTACGGTGTTGAAATACTCCAATACGCTCACCTTTGAAGATACCCTAAACACCACGTGCGGTGTTGAAATACTCCAACACGGATGCATCGGTCAATATGTTCCAAGTTAGACTTGACTTAGGATGGCATAGACTACCGGTTTTCAGCTTACCAGATAGGATTATTAGGTCATATTTTTAATATTTATGTGACGACAAATCTTGTGAATCCTATCTCACTCGGGACGATCATTTACATAACCTAAGTATTAATGATCTACGTGTCGCGAGACGATAACCATTTATTAACAATGTTCGATTAATCTATCAAAAAGTCCGAATTTAATGTCGAATTAAATTGGTTATTAAATTTTATGAAGTCATAATAAAATTAGGACTTTTATTTAATCGATTGAAAAATTAGTTTTATATTGGTAAAACTAAGTTTGGGTTTTAAGTTGGCGCGTTAATCAAATTAATACGAGCAACAAGCAAACACACATCTACATATCCGGCCATGCAGGGGTTTCGATATTGTCAGAGCCTATGACAATATCGAGGAAGCTCAAGGGACGTAAAAGTAAATCAACCACGAGAACAGAAAAAAACTCCCTGATTGATTTAGTCGCTCCCACTGGCTTCAACAAGCTCATGCGCGTCATTTGAAAACGTTGGTCTCATTTTGGCTTCTAGCCATTTTCGAAAATCCCAAAAGGGATAATCTTAAATGGGTCCTTGTGTCAAACTCGTCTCGTTCGTCCATGATAAAGTGAACAGTTACAATTTAAAATAAAACTATTCTATTTTAAACAAATACAACTTTAAACCCAGTAAAAGTGGGCCAATCCAAAACAAAACAACATGGGCCAAATGGGCCAAACCATAACGAATCCATGACAAAATTATAAGAGGTTGGGCAGAATATGTACGAAAGATAATTCAATCAATTTTATTGAATCGAATTACGTTTAGTGGATATAAATCGACTAAACATATTTAAATAGCGATTCATTCTATTTCGCGACTTTCGGGTTCAGAACCCCAGTTCGTGAAAGCATACCGGTATAAAATCGACCGGTTAGGGTTTGCGTGTGGTGATCAAGGCCCTGATACCACTGTTAGGTTATGACAGTGGCATTCGGGTCTCGGTAATAGTAATTTTTTATATGAATAATTATTTACGACAAATAATTATTTAATCGATTACCGAGTAAATTAAATTTAAATAATTAAATTAACAATTAATTTAATACGCAGCGGAAAACGATTTAATTTACTAACGCAAAAACTAGTTAATTAACGTAAACCAAAACAATAGGATTTGACAATCACCAAACGCGCAAACACTTTAAACGCGTTAAACAAACGCGTCATAATCATAATTAAATAAACGATTAAATCTAAACTAATTACGAGTTTATATATACATGAGCGGTGGTTCAAACAGACGTTCTAGACACCAGAAGTCAACGGGTGACGCTAGGGTTTCGCAGGGAATGATTCGTCTAATGAATCAAACTTTCCTCGCGATCACGGATTCACCGCGCGGTGACACGATCACCGGGAGAATCACGTACGTCGGATTGGCGCGAACTAGGGTTTGCGGACGACGAGGGAACACACCACACGGTGGCGGTTCGCGACGGGGTGTGTCGGCGGTGGGACCGGCGATGTCGAGGAGGGTGGCGGCCGGCTGGGCGACGGCGGTTGTACGACGGGGAGTGGCGGCTGTGGTCGCGGCTCACGGCTATGGCTCGGTGACGGGCTGTGGCGGTGGTGCGGCTATGGCGGCGGTGGAGGAGCAGGCGGCGGCTGCTTGGAGAGCGGCGGTCGGCGGCGGCGAACGACGGGGCAGCGACGGTGGTGGACTGCGGGAGGCGGCACGACGTTGATTGTAGGATTGGAGTTCTCACGATTGAATCAACGGATCGCCGAAGAACAAGAGAGGCGGCGGCGGCGTAGGTGCTGTCGGCGTCGGTCAAGAGAGAGGAGGGAGGGAGGCCGAAATTCTCTTTTTGGTGAATTAGGGTTTCGCCTCCCTTAATCAGTTATATTTATAACTGATTAAGTTTCCGATTAGTCCCTCGATTTTATTTAATCCTCAATCAAACCATTTAATTTTGCGAGACCAACATTTAACTATTAAATATTTGTCGCGTGCCTAGACTCAACGAATAATAGTCAAATACTAATTCGTCAATCGTCGTTTAAGACGTAAATGATTTTTTAACGTCTTTTGTCGCTTAATTATTCTTAATGATTACTAACAATTAACTAATAAAATATTTATCTATTAAACCATTTAATAAACAAATAATTAATTCTTCAGCGAATTTGCCGGTTATAAAAGTAAGCGGACTTTAGAACCTGTTGCCTCCGATGTAACTCTTACGGGTCTTGACCGGGTCGGGTACTTGATTTAGTCGGGTCTGGACACCTAAATCCAACATGAACTTCCTCTCATATTCTGCCTGTAGGAGTTCATCATTAGTCATTTTCTTCTTACCCTTCCCATGATTTGGATTGTTAGTAGGGTAGGTTATGACTTTGTCACTGATGGCAACTCTCTTGACAAATGGTGGAAGTGAATTGATCTTTACTTCACCTGTTCCTGGCTTGTATTTGGCCCAGTAGTTAGCCAAAATATCTCTTACTATTTCTTCCACAGGAGTTGAAGGAGGCACATGAACAATTTCTAAATAGTCTTTTGTTGGTGGGAAGTAAGGTCCAAATTCCATGAGATATCTTCTTTCATCTCTAACCCCTCCCAAATCTACTGGAGGAGCTTTAATCATCAGAATTTGTTCAGGTTCAACAGGAGGAGAAGGAGCAGAAGTTAACCAAGAGAAACTGATTCCTTGATAAATCCTTTTTGCATGTAGCATTGCCAGTGTTTCTGCTTCTTCCCAAATATTTGCTTGAGTAAACTCAAACCTGATTGGTTGCTCTGTGTCTGATGCAAAAAAACATAAGAGTGTTAGTTTCATCCTCCAGAGTAACTGTTTGCTCTGAGGTAACTTGATCAGCAGCAGTAACAATAGCCAGTTCCGAGATAATCTGATCTCCCGAGATAACATTCTCTTCTGAGGTAAATTGTTCACTCGGAGTAATATGTTCTCTCGAGATAACTTCTTCAGCTTCCGGGGTAACTTCATCATTTACCTCGGGATCAATCAGATCTCTATAATCCTTTAAAACATCTCTATTTGTTCATCAGCAATATCCATAGCAATTTTGTACACATCTTTGTTGATATCTTGAATATTATGATCTTTGTCAGTAGTGTCTTCTTTCAACACACTTTGAACTTCTTCATCATCTTTCTTTCCATTTCCATTATCACCATTGTTATCATCATCATTATCATCATCATCTTCATTCATCACTTCTGTCTTAGCATCAAGATCAACTCCTTCTTCTTCAGCAATTTCCCTCATTTCAGGGGTAATAAAGTCTCTTTCTATTATTTGCTAAATTTCTCTGATAGAAGCAGGAAGAGGTCCTGCAGCTACCATAGTGAAGAGAAACAGTTCCTTTAGGTTGTCCTTGTGTGGGGCCACAACAAGGATGTCATCTATTGAGACTGCTTTCCATGCTTCTTCAATTGTAAATGGCTCTCTTCCCACAGATTGAAACTACTTCAATTTAACCTCCTTGGGTACTCTTGTATACCAGTCAAATTCAGTAAAATCTTCTTCTCTGTAGGCCCTATACCCCTCCATTTTGGTAGCATCATCTTTATCAGTACCAAGTTCTTGTGGTGGAGTGGTGGCTTTAGATTTTGAGCTTGAGGTTCTGGTGACATCTTCTTTTGCATAGGGAACCTGTTAATGCTTGACTTGCTTCAATTCTTCACCCTGCAATTTCACAATGTGTGAAAGCAAAGTGAACTGTGTTTGTAAGTTTTGGTACAAAACCATTAATCCATTTAGTGAAAGCTTGCTCTCCATTGGTTTGAGACCAATATCCTTGAGCAGAGAAGGACCATCAAGCCTTGCTTGATCATGTCCCTCACCCTCGTTGTCTTGGCTCCTGGGATTCCTAGTCACATCCTCATTTACCTCGGGCGCCACTAAAGGTGCCTTTGGGTCAGAAGATGGTCTAGTTGCCATGAATTGGGTCTTATCTATGTTACCACTGTCCACTGGATCCAGTGGGGATTCAAGTGTAGTGGCAGCCCTTTTCACATCAGCCATGTCTATACTCCTATGGCTGAACTCCTTACCAAAGTGTGGTTGGGGTGATTTTTCTTTGACACTCTTCAACACATCTCCTCCAAATATGGTTTCTGGAGATAGTGTATCATAAGAAGTATAGAAAATGTCATCACCTTCACTTTGAGGTGTAAACTGGCTTGGTCTTGTTGGAGTTTTGCTAGTGAATGAGGGAAGTACATTCAACCCTATAGATTCATCTCCTTTAGGAGAGTCACCTGTTGCTTGGCTGTCCATTTTGGCTCTCTTCTACCTAAGGACCTTGTCCTTGGCAGGGCTTACAGTTTGGGTGGCTATGGGTTGCACAGGTGGAGTAGACGTTGCACCCTCCTTTTCAGGATTTTCTGGATCATTGGGAGTGGGTGAAATGGTTGAAATATTGACAATTTTTTAGTGTCTCTTCCTCTTTTTAGGTGGGACTTGTTTGGAAGAGGAAGGATTGGCAGTTAGGGGTTGAACCACTACTGGTAACACAGGGTTGTCAATTGGAGCAATAGGCTCAGGATTTTCCTGTGGTTACACCACTGGTGCACCCACTGTAGGTCTTGGCATAGGTACAGGATGGTTAGTGTCCACACCTCTATACCTTTTTTTCTTTTCATTGCTTGATAGATATGAAAATAGTTTTTCATTTGGTACCCTAATTGATAAATTTTATCTGATAGTTTTAAGTAGGGTATCAAACACCTTAGAATATGCTGCAAAAATGTGGGATACATATGAAAGAAATGAGCATTGTTAGGTTTAAATTATCCACCATCCCATCCAGCACCATTCTAGAAAAATTAAAGTTTTGATCTTATACCAAAGCATGAAAAGTTGAGGCCTGAACTGAAGAGAGTTCATCAACACTCTTCTTTGAGGATAAATTTGCCAGTATCACATGTGCAAGAAATCTCCATTTGAATGGCAGTTGTGATTTCTTTAGCTTCTTGTCTGATCCCCCATACCCTACATCCCTTAGGGTTGCAAGATATTCAGAGGAGGGCACTTCTTTGAATCCTCCTTAGTCATTGAACTTTAGATGTGTTCGGATGACTTCTTCAGTAATTATTACCTCGTGACCTTGAACTTTGGAGTGTGCTTCATATACTCCTTCAGCAGTTTTTGTTCTTGAGGCATTTTACCAAAATTTTGTAATCACAACTTCGCAAATATTTGGGTAAACTGGAAGTGCGTAGCTAATGTGTGATGCTTTCAGAAAATCAATCATTTCATGAAACACAGAGCTTTTCTCTGTTTTTGACAGTAGTGCCACTATATTGTGGTCAGCATAGAATAGGGCATTTGTATCGGACGATGATTCCTCTTTCTTATCTTTCGGTGCCATTTGTTAATGTTTGTTTGGAGATGAACAGAATCGGAGAAGTATGAGCAGGTAGTGGAGAAAAGTGAAAGTTTGGAAGTATATGGGAGTAAAGGTGAGTAACTGCGTGCAGTTAATTTGTGGAATTGTGGATTCTAGGTTATCTCTTGTCGCTTTAAATTAGGGATGTGGAAGGGACGGTTATTATAAAAAGCACAAGTGGGTCTGGTAAAAGAGAAAAAGGTGGGTTGACGTGGCATCTTCTTGTTGGAACTACGGTTGTCTCATCGGACAACTTGCGACAGATATTTAAGAAGATTACCCTTTTCTTAAGTAATCAGTAAAATCTTATCTCGGAAGATAATTTTTACCAATGACCTAGGTAAAATTTTTATCTCGGGTGAAGTTACCTCGGACGAGGTTTTCATCAGAGATAACTCTTTAATCTCTTTTAAGTGACCTGGTGAGATTATCTCGGAGAGATGATGTCATCTGATATAAATAAAGTTACCTCGGGTGTAGTTATCTCGGCTGAGATAATTTTTTTGTGTGGTACTTTTAGTTATCTCGGATGAGGTTATCTCGTGTGAGATTACCTCGGTAGTACTTTTAACATCAATTAGGGGTTTTTCAATGTTTTTTAAAATCAAATTCTTTTCATTTGTATCAAGAGAAAAAAACATATTTATTAGATTTGAAATGATTTTATTTAATCAAAACTCATCATGCCTACGGCTGTGATGAGGTAGAAGAATCTCGCCTCATCAAATACTTTTGTAAATAAGTCAACCAATTGATTTTCAGTTGGAACATGATGGAGTTTGATTAATTTATTTTCAATACAGTCTCTAATAAAATAATACCTGATCTCAATGTGCTTAGTCTTTGAATTTTGATAGGATTGTTGGTGATGCTAATGGCACTTGTATTGTCAGCATACACAGGAGTTTCTATGAAGTTGATGCCATAGTCCATCATCTGATTTTGTATCCAAAGAACCTGACCACAGCATGCTGAAGCTGCAATGTATTCTGCTTCTGCTGTAGAAGTTGAGACACATGTCTGCTTTTTGCATTGCCATGATACAAGTCTATCTCCTAAAAATTGACATCCACCAGATGTTGACTTTTTGTCAAGATTCCATCCTCCATAGTCACTGTCTGTGAAAGCCTTCAGATTGAAGTCTTTATTTTTATAATACCACAACCCAATATTTGGTTGTCCTTTGAGGTATCTAAAAATTCTTTTCATAGCATTTAAGTGTGATTCCTTTGGTCCAGCCTGATATCTAGCACATAAGCAAACACTAAACATGATATCAGGTATGCTTGCTGTAAGATACATAAGGGAACCAATCATGACCCTATATGTGTGCTCATCAACAGGTTCACTAGTTTTGTCTAATTATAATGATTGTTTTGTATGTTCTGCCTCCAGCGTACCAGTAGCGGACCAGATGGTAAGCCCGGACCATCTGGTACGTGGGTTATTTGGTACGCTGGGCAGACTTAGTATAAATAGTTTTAGCTCGTGTTCGAGAGTGGAGTTCTGAGAGTTGTGTTCTTAACTGTATGTTTTCTAGTGTCTTTACTCTCTGTAATCTCTCTCTGTGTAATCGAGCTGCAATCAATCAAAGATCTATTATTTACCTCGTGTGTTACAAATCCGATTACAATCATGCACTAGCAAGGTCTTATACGTGTTTTACAAGTGGTATCAGAGCAGGTTTTGCTCGTATGCTGTGATTTACAATCGGTTTTGGGTTTCTAGAGAAAGAAACAACATTTTTGTTAAAAAATTTGTCAATCCTTCTCTGTTTCACGTCCATTCGATAAGAATTTTACGTTCAAAATGTTTTGTGAGTGTTTCCGCTGAGTTCTGAGAGTTGTGTTCTTAACTGTGTGTTTTCCAGTGTGTTTACTCTCTGTAATCTCTCTCTGTGTAATCGAGATGCAATCAATGAAAGATCTATTATTTACCTTGTGTGTTACAAATCCGATTATGATCGTGCACTAGCAAGGTCTTATACGTGTTTTACAAGTGCTCTGATACCACTTGTAAAACACGTATCAAATACATAAGAGAACCAATCATAGCCCTAAACAATGTCGGATCAACATTGGCACCAGATTCATCTGGTTCGAGACCCTATGAAACCTGGATTGGTGTACTTGGAATCCGAACATCGCCAATCTTGAAACGAGCCAAAATATCAGACACATATTTTGTTTGGTGCAAAAATATGCCTTTGGCAGATTGATGGACCTGAAGACCTAGAAAGAAACCTATCTCCCCCATAGAGCTCATCTCAACCTTAGTTTGCATGACCCGCTCAAATTCTTTGCATAAGCTGTCGTTTGTGCTTCCAAAGATAATATCATCAACATAGACTTGGACAAGCAATAGATCCTTCCCGAACCTCTTGGAAAATAGTGTACAATCCACCTTTCCACGCTGAAACCCGTTGTCAAGCAAGTGTGTAGAAAGTGTCTCATACCAAGCTCTTTGAGCTTGATGCAGACCATATATAGCCTTGTCTAACTTGTACACTCGGTCACGAAACTCCGGATCATAAAAACCAGGCGGTTGCTTCACATAAACTTCTTCACGAATCTTCCCATTCAGAAAAGCACTCTTGACATCCATTTGATGTACCTTAAATCCATGATGTGCAGCGAAAGCTAGAAATATCATGATAGCTTCAATTCTTGTTACAGGAGCATAAACTTCATTGAAATCAATGCCTTCAATCTGAGAAAAACCTTGAACCACTAACCGCGCCTTGTTTCTGACAATGACACCGCGATCGTCTTTCTTACATTTGAACACCCATTTCATTCCACAAGGTTCTTTAGAATTCTTGGGTAAATCGATGAGATGCCAAACACCCAATTTTTGAAATTGCTGCAACTCTTCTTGCATCGCTTTTACCCAAGAAGCTTCTTCCAACTCTTGATCAACATTGGTAGGTTCCACTTAAGATAGAAAACACGAGTGAAATACTTCATTCTGAACCCCAGAATCTCTAATTTTTGCAATTAAAGCATCAACATTCTCTGACAATTGATGTCGTGTACACACTCCAGAATTCGGATCTCCAATAATGTTCACTTGAGGATGAATGCTGTGTATTGTAAGAGTTGTAGAATTAGAAACTTCAAGATTATCTGCCGGATTATTTAAATTTGCATCTGCTTCTTCTGAACTCGATAAATAACCAATTGGTAAAGAGTTAGGTACAGAAGAACTTGTACTTGGTAAGTTAACATGGTCATCAACAGGTGTCGATTCAGCTTCATGAAAAGTACTTTCATCATCATCAGAAGAACTCATTGTTTCTAAATTAGAAGCACTCTGACTACATGACGCAGCAGCAGTAGAAGTACTTGAAAGCTTAGGAATCCATGATCCTGATCCAGGACTACGCATTGTGTGTAGCATAGCAGCTAAAACATCAGGATCATCCTCTTCATCAGAAACATGTTGTGCAGCCGTGAAAGAATCAACTAAAGACTTGTAATCAAAAGACCGAATATCAGCCGATTTGGGTTTTAGAAAAGTGTGTCTTTGACAATCCACATTCACATGATTCTCAATGGTCTTTGAAGAAGGAAAGTAAATGCATTTCATTGGATGATGATAACCAACAAAAATCCCGTCAACAGCTTTAGCTGCAAACTTCCCACCTTCTTTGAGAACCATGCATAAACACCCAAATGGTTCCAAAAAGTTTAAGTTTGGCTTTCGACCTTTAAGTAACTCATAACTTGTTTTGTTAAATCGCTTAACAATCAGAACACGATTGGGCACATAGCATGCAGTATGAACGGCTTCAGACCAAAACTTTATCGGTAAATGTGCATCTGCCAGCAAAGTTCGAGCCGTCTCAATTAACGTTCGATTCTTTCGTTCAGTTACTCCATTTTGTTGCGGAGTATATGGTGCACTGAATTCTTGTTTGATTCCAAGGGAATTACAAAAAACTGTCATTTTAGCATTCTTGGATTCCGTACCATTATTAGTACAAATGCGACAAATTCTGTATTTGTATATCGATTCAAACTTGGACAAAAGCTTCTGAATTGAATCTGGAGTTTCATCCTTTGACGCCAGAGACACCACCCATGAAAACCGGGAAAAATCATCCGTAATGACTGAAAATGCGTGAGCATCGGATCGTCTACTCGATCTAGCTAATCGGACATCGAAACGTAATTAACCGATTGTTTTATTGATCAAGACGAACAATTACAATCAGTGAAACACTTAGAAATGACACAGAGAAAACACTCTCAGAAACACACACTTAAGAAATCTCACACGCTCAGAAGTAACTATTACAATGTCCAAACTTCTATATATACCCAGCTGGCCGAGCCTCGTCCGAACCTCAGGTTCGGCCAGTCCGAACTTCAGGTTCGGACCTAGTTCGGCCACTCAGACTTTGACTTGAACTTGAACATTGCTTGATACTTCACACGACGCACATATCAGGTATCAGCAAACTCCCCCTCGTCGTGTGTAGTATCTCTACTCTTCTACATCATCAAATCTGTATCTTCAACCAAGCTCACCGTCAAGTGTAGAATCTGTTCG
>JBCNJP010000008.1:40605098-40765772 GCA_039602395.1 Deinandra increscens subsp. villosa | reverse complement strand
TTGTCTCCTCTGAGCTCTTGATAGATAGAATCAATCAAACTGCATAGCTCCTTTACCTTTATTTGAGTCACATCATCCTCTGATTTCCAATTTCAGATAATCAGGACCCTTTTGACCTTCTTCAGCAGTTCATAATTAGCATCATTCTTCACGAATTTGGTGGGCATCCTTGATGCAATATCAATCACCCTTTGCCTTTCAGTTTCTATCATACCTTCCAAATTGTATTTTCTTAATCTCCATTCCATTGACCTGTTTTAGCTTCTTCAAACAAAATTTCAACAACCCAATTTTGTGAAAACTGATCCAACTCCTCTTGAAACTCTGTTGCCAGCCTTTCATTCTCAACAGCCATCCTGGCATCTTCCACAAATTTGTTTAAAGCCTCAGATTCAGGAGTGTCAACGACCTGATGAATGGTTAGAGCAGCATCAGGTTGATTTTGCTCTTCCGCTTGAACTAGCTCTTCACTCCTCATAGCCACCGGGGTTTCAGCAACATCTTCAGTGTCATCCCTTGGCTGATCTTCCGGTTGAACCACTGGGAATCGATCAGTCCCAAAAATAGAGTGATTCCTGCCAAACACAGGGTCAGGTGCATTCTCATCGATTTCAATTACCTCGACCCGAGTTTCAGGTTGGACTTCCGGTTGATCTTCAGCTTGGACTTTCGGTTGATCTTCAGCTTGGTTTTCAACCTGAACTTCAGTCACCACTGGTGGTTTGGTGACCTCAGGTTCTTTATCAGCTAACTCAATAACCTATGTACCTTCTCCTTCTCCTAACACACTTTCATCAACTCCTTCGGTTACTGTTCCTACAGCTACAGTTCCAGTACTATCTTCAACTTCAACATTTTCTACTATTGCTTTGCTGGTGGAGGCTCTCTTCATTTCAGTTTGGTCAAAGGCGTTTTCAGCCAGAAAATCACATCTTTCAGCAGCCTTGTGATCATGTTTATATGCTCAGGGAGAGCACCAACATTGAGCATGGAAGATTGAACCAATTCAGTAAGATTGGGGTCTTTAAATGGTGAGATAGCAATCAGTTGGCTACTCCTTACATTTACCAAACTTTGTTCAACTGAGAAAGGTTGAACACCAGCTTTTCTACAAGCAGTGGCTCTTACTTCAGCCGGAATTCTTTCTTGTTCTTCAGTTTCCTTTATAGCAAGTGTTGAGATGAGTTTCTCCCCCAATTTGACAGTATCAACGTCAGATATGTTTGGGTTTGAAGGACCTGCTTCAGCTTGAATAGGAAGACCTTGAGCTTGAACCAATGATGCAACAGTGACATTGAGTGAGTTAACCTGTTGTTGGAGATATTTGTACAAGTTCATCAATTCTGGTAGTGTATAATTGTCCTCAACTGGCCTTTTACCAGTATCTCTGGATGAAACCAAGTTGTCAATCCTAGATTGATCAACCCTGATACCAATGGCTTCTTGGAACCTGGGATTCTCCTCATCTGTTTCAGTAACCCTTGGTTCCAATGAAGGACCCTCGGGCACTGATTCAGAGAATAATGCCACAGATTGGGTCTTATCTATGTTACTACTAGCACCAAGGTCCAGTGGGGACTCATGGGTAGCAGCAGCCCTTTCTGTATGAATCTCATCATCACTCCTGAGATTCTCTCTGGTAAAGAGTGGGGGTTTACTGTAGCAGGGTCCAGATCCATCAGAATGTTATCATGTTATGAGGCAGGTGAGTTAATAACACCTTCATTTGGATCCGGAGTGATTGCAGTGTCACTCCTAGGTGATATGGGATTTAGGGGTGAAAATCTTTTGGATGGGGACTGTACATCCTTGTCTAATGACTCCCCCTCAAAAGAAGGTTCATCCCTAAGAGATAATCCTAATTTGGTCAGCTTCCACTTGGGCTTTTTGCCTTTAGCGGGGCTAGAAACTTCAGGTTGGTTGTTGGGCATAGGTGGAGGAGACCTAGCAACCACATTTCTCTGTCTTTTGAAAATGACAGGTGGGGATTCAGATGATGAAGTGGCAGGGGTGGTAGTCGGCAGTGGACTTCCTCTTCTTTGAATGGTAAGTTTGTAGTGTAGAGGAAGTGGGGACTGATGTGGGCTTAGGAACTATGGGGTCAATAGTCCTGTCATCATGAGCAGGTTGCTCAGTTGCAGAAACAGTTTCTGTTTGAACCTCAGCTTGTGCAGGTTCATCAGGAAACTGCCTCAGAATAGGTAGGGGATGGTCTGTATCCCTTCCGAGAAATGCTGTCTTGTTTAAAGCTAGGTTAGAAAAAGTTTTCTCATTGAGAAGTTTTGGATGCAAATTTGAACCACCCAAATTAATTTGAAGGGTATTCTTCTATGAGAATGCAAGTTAAAAAGCCGGGGTACATGTAAAAATAAGATGGTGTGGCATGAAAGATAAGTTTAGAGAAATTAAAATTTTCACCCTTTACGACTACATAAAATGTCGAAGCCTGTTCAGCGGTGAGTTCATCAAAGCCTCCTTTCTTGGGAGTGAGACAAACCAAAATCATGCGGGCAAGGAACCTCCATTTGTATGGCAGTTGCCCCTTCTTGATGGTCTTGCTTGTCATTGAACCACCATAGCCAATTTCTCTAAACAGCGGCAAGTATTTCTTAGAATCCACATAAATATACCCATCTTTGTCCTTTAGTTTCAACACCTTTCTAACTTTTGCTTCATCTATTTCCACAGTTGTGCCCTGAACCGTTGACACAATTGTTTCACCACCGTCGCTATCTTCGACTACCTAAGCATTCGACCAAAATTCCTCCATTATTTCTTCAAAGATCACCGCTTCAACTGTCAGCGTGTGATGAAGATGGGAATTCTTCGGGATCTCTATCATGCCTGTGTAGATGTCGGTTTTGCTAGGCATTTTGAGATACGCTACCAGAGTGGAACGCTACCAGATTGTGTTCCACTGGGAACTTTGAATCAATGGCAGGCTTCTTGCCACTTGTGCTCGCTTTCGGAGCCATTGATTGTTGATTTTTTTAGAGAAATTTGACAGTTTGAGGGAAGTTATGGAGAAGTTAGGAGAGAATTTGGGTATGGGGTTTGTAAGAAATGAGGAAATGACGGAAAGTTAGGGTTTTTACCCTTTTTCGGTGATGACGTGGAGGAGAGAGATTTAACGCAACCGTTCAGTAACTGATGTGACCTATGCTTAGCGGTTTATACGGTACAACCCTTCAAAGCATATCATTATCCAAAGGGATATTTACCGAAACCTCGGATATTTAATGGCTAAAACTTAATGGGTAATTTATTGTGTATCCGCTTAAAAAGTTGTGCCTTCCAGGTAATTTAATGAAAAGTAACTTTGACTTGTTGACCCGGAAGTTCAAGCGGACCCTATTTTCTCCTTTATTTTAAAACTAAATTTCTTCCGTTTGAACTTCAAGCGGATGATTTTTCCGCTTGGAAGAATTGTTTTCAAAAACTTTTTCCACATTTATTACAAAACATTTTTCCGGTTGAAGTTCACCTGGAAATTTTCAAAATTGTTCTCTCACAAGTTGAACGGAAACTTGAAACGGAAAAAACAAAACACATGAATTATTTTTTTTTTAAAATACCTTGTGTTAATTTTCATAGCTTAACAGCAGTTACTGACTAAGAACTGAAATGGTTTCTAATTAACACAGAAAGTTTCATTTTCTTTTTCTTTTTGTATCAAGAGACGGGCTCTTTGGCACAAAGGTCTCTTTTATTAAGGTTGCGAAATGGTTTGTTCTAATCAAAGTTCATCATCCCGATGGCTGTGATGAGGTAGAAAAATCTTGCCTTATCGAAAGCTTTGGTAAACAAATCAGCTAGTTGATGATGAGTGTGAACTTCGAATAACTTAATCAAATTCTTTTCTGCACAATCTCGATTAAAATGGTACCTGATATCGATGTGCTTTGTCTTGGAGTGCTTGACTGGTTGTTGGTGATGGAGATGGCACTGTTGTTGTCTGCAAAAATGAGAGTTTCCATGAAGGTGATCACATAATCAAGCATCTGATTTTGGATCCAAAGAATTTGACTGCAGCAGCTTGAGGCAGCAATTTACTCAGCCTCAGCAGTTGATGTAGAAACACAGGTTTGCTTCTTGCACTTCAAGGATACAAGTCTTTCACCCAAAAATTAACATCCGCCTGAAGTAGATTTCTTGTCTAAATCACATCCCACATAGTCACTATCAGTGAATGCTTTAAAGAGAAGTCAGGATTCTTAGGATACCACAAACCCAGTTTTGGTTGACCCTTAAAATATCTGAAAATTCTTTAAACAGCTAACATGTGGGACTCCTTTGGTGAGGATTGGTATCTTGCACACAGGCAAACACAGAACATGATATCAGGCCTGCTTGCAGTGAGATACATCCGAGATCCTATCATCACCCTGTACATGTGCACATCCACTGGTTTGCCACTAGAGTCACTTGATAACTTGTGGGAAGTGGAGATAGGAGTTCTTGCACTTGAAGAGGTATGCATGTCAAATCTCTTCAGCATGTCTTGAATATACTTTGATTGGTTCAGAAATTTCCCAGCTGTAGTTTTTTTCACTTGTAACCCCAAGAAGAAGGTTAATTCTCACATGGAACTCATTTCCACTGTGTTCCCAAGTTTAGTTAAAGAGGGAAAGGAAGAGAAATGAAGAGAAAGGAAAGGATGGGAAAAGAAGAGAAAGGAAGAGAAATGGAGTTATTCCTTTCCTTCCAAATCCTTCCAAATCAGAAGGAAAGAAAATCAATAGAAAATAGTCTAATTTTCCCTCTCCTTCCCTCCCTTTCTCTCCTTTAATGAAACTCGGGAACACAACTTTTTTTGTTTCTTTCCCCGTCCCTCCTTAATGAAATTCAGTAACACAATTTTTTTTACACTTCCCTCCCTTTCCCTTCATTTCTCTCCTTAAGTAAACTCGGGAACACAGTGTTCAAATTTGGACTGCATCAAAGTTTCAAACTCCTTGCACAAAACAGAATTAGATGAACCAAAAATAATATCATCCACATATGTTTGTACCATCAACATATCCTTACCAACACACTTGACAAATGGTTTTTTGTCAATAGCTCCTCTCTTATAGCCATTCTCTAGGAGATAGTTTGAAAGGGTTTCATACCATGTCCCAGGAGCTTGTTTGAGACCATATAAAGCTTTGATAAGCTTACACACCTTGTTAGGATGGTGTGGGTCCTTAAAACCAGGAGGTTGACAAACATACACCTCTTGTTCCAATAAACCATACATGAAGGCACTTTTGACATCCATTTGAAATACTTGAAAGTCTTTGAAAGCTGCATAAGCTAGAAAATTTCTGATTGCTTCCAATCTAGCTACAGGCGCAAAGACTTCATCATAATCTATGCCCTCTTCCTGTACATAGCCTTGCACTACAAGTCTTGCTTTCTTTTTAATTACAATTCCCCTGTCATCTTTCTTGTTCCTAAACACCCACTTGGTGCCAACTGGTTCTGCCCCATCAAGCAAGTCGACCAATTCCAAAACTTTCTGCTTATTGATATGAAACAACCTTGTTGCATTGCCTCTATCCACCCATTATCTTTCAATGCATCAGCTACCTTGGAGGGTACTTCTTGAGACAAAAAATGCAGCATGCAAGCAAATGTTTGCATCAATAGATTTACTCCTTGTCAACACTGGTGCTGAAAGATCTCCAATAACATTTTCCCTTGGATGATTCTTGCTGATTATTCTGTCTTGAAACATAAGGAGCTCAATATCACCAATGTGTGATACAAAATCTGAAATTATAATTGTTTCTTGAGAACTGGTATCTGAATTTTGGATCAAATGCTCAAAACTAAACTCATTTGATGTGGCATCATTTGAATTTGTAGGTTCAGTTGACCCTGAATCAGTGTTCTCGACAACTTCTGAAATGTTGTTTTCCGGTTGAACTTGAACCGGAGAAACAGGTTTCGCTTGGACTTCAACCAGAACTTCTTCATTATTGATTTGAATGATTTCAGATGGTTTGTTTCCATTTCCTGGCAAGATAGGTTTGATGCTCATTGAGGAGAAGAAGATTGGCCACTTGTTGGTTCCAGCATGGTTGCTCTTCCAATGTTCATCAACTGACCTATAATAATTTTGTTCCTGCACTGATGAACTCACAGGTTTCTCAACAGTTATGTTGAAAGCAGTAGTAAGTGCATCAATAACAAATAACCATGTGGGCTGAGATTCAAAGTTGTTGGAAGATTTTTCATTGAAAGACACATTTATTGTTTTTTCAATAATTTTGGTTCTCTTGTTGTACACTCTGTATACCTTAGACATACCAGAATATCCAACAAAATATCCCTCATCTGCCTTTTCTGCAAATTTAGGCAATAGCTAATTGGTTATCAATATTGTAACAGGACAACCGAATGGCTAAAGAAATAGATATTTGGTTTCCTATTTCTCCAAAGCTCATAAGGTGTCTTATTCTTTCCTTTGAAAAGAAAATCCTATTTTGGACATAGGAGACAATGCTCACTGCTTCTGCCCAAAATATCATTGGGAGTTTAGATTCTGCTAACATTGATCTAGTAGCTTCAATCAGTGTCCTATTCCTCCTTTCAGCAACATCATTTTGTTATGGAGTTCTAGGAGCACTAAATTGTCTAACAATTCCCTTTTCTTCACAAAATGAATTCAAACATGGTTTTTGAATTCAGTGCCATTGTCACATCTGATTGTTTCTAACTTTAAAGTTGGATTGATTTTCTAAAGAGATCACAAGTGTTTTGTACAATTTCGCAGTTTCATCTTTTTCTTTTAGAAAGAAAACCTAAGTGTATCTAGAAATATCATCAATTATAAGAAAGCAGCTTGACCTTTTCCCTAAGCTCATCACTCTAGTTGGACCAAAGAGATCCATATGCATTAGCTCTAGAGGCTGTGAGATAGAAGATTCAACCTTTGGCTTGAAGGAGGTTCTGTATTGTTTGCCCATGAGACAAGGTACACAGTTTTCAGAACATGTAAAATACTTGTTAGGAAGACCCTTAACCAAGACAAGATTGATAATTCGGTTCATGTTCTTGTAATTTACATGTCCTAAACTTCTATGCCACAAATCAGAACTCATCAGTTGAGGCTTTGGATATGAAACACGCAGTGCCACAGGAGGGTGCAACAACTAACATATCCAAGATGTATATTCCATCTCTCCTAGGTGCTTTAAGCATGATTAGCTCATCAGGAATTTTGACACCAGGTTTGAGAACTATGGCCTCTCTCTCATTAAACATCAAATCTAAATTCTTGTCACACATCTGTGAGACACTAAGAAGATTAAAATTCAATGTATTAACAAAATTAACTCTATCAAATCTTACCAGTCCATTACTCACATCTCCTTGTGCTGAGATATGCCCCTTTGTGCTTCCAAAGACAACTAGTCCTCCTTTGATTCTTTTTGTATTTTCCAATATGTGCTTATTCCCTGTCATATGGCAAGTGCATCCACTGTCTACTACCCATAGGCTATGTTGGCCTTTAATCTACACCTGCACATATCATAATTGATCAATTTCTATAGGGGACCCAAGCCTGAGTGGTCTTAGGTCTACCATAAGCATCATTATACTTGTACTCTTTGAGTACTAGAGTATTTAAAAGTGGAGCATCTGTGAGCAAATCATCATTATCAAGGTTCAAGTTCTCATATTGAGTACTTGTTTGACTGAATCTGTCACTTTTGTTGCTTCTTCTCTCAGAAATTTTTCTTTCCATGTATTCCCTGAAATTTCTTTGTTTGTTGGTCACTTTCCTAGGCATCTCACTGTTAAGTTGTGAGCTTGGTTGACCAACCTAGTTCTTTCAGGTGATCTTGAAAATCTTTGTGGAAAATGATTGTTTTGTTTCACATTTTCACCCTGAAGTGGAATAGAATGACTTTCACTGGAACTAGTAACAAATTCCGGTTGGTTAGATTTCTGCTTTTTGAAAAGTTTTCTTTACAGGTGGTCTTTCCTCTTGAGGGGTTTCTTCTTCCCTGAGCTTCAAAATGTTCAAACTCATTAGCAAAGTGGACATTTTGTCTCTGCTTGGGAGCAGTGGCTGATCTGGGTTGATTTCTGTCTTCCGGTTGAATATAAGTTCGAGCGGGAAGTTGTTCCGCTTGAACTTCAGCCGGAAACTGATTTTGTTTCAAAACTGTAAAACTACCATTTATTTCATTTCCGATAAAAACTCTGTTAGATCCAAAATACTTCATTGTTTGACTCTTCACTGGAGAAGTTCTACCAGTGGGTTTCTTTGAAAAATTGAGTTTTGGCTTTTGAACAGATGTTGATTTTGAAAGAGGTTTAGTTTTGCTCAAAGGATTGAATTGACACATAGCAGCTAAGTGTCTTTGTTCACCACAAAACATGCATTCAAGAACTCTGGTTTCATAAAACTCACTTTTCCTACGGGACTCACTTTTGGTTACTTGTTTGTAGGCAAGTTGACCAAGTCTTTGAGTATGAATTCCCTTGGGCTATTCAGGTTGTTTTCCTCCAACTTTTGAATCTTTTGGTTCATAGACAGTTGGGGGTGGTACAACAATTGATGGTTTTAAAATCCTTGATTGGTCATCTGATATAGATGTGCTTGCATCAGTGACTTTAAGTTTCTTTGTTTCAACAGATTTTTCAATGCTTGACTGAGATGAGGTGTCATCAACATTGAGACTGACTTTGCAGTCTGTTTTCAAAGCTTTAATTGGTGCAATTGCAGGTGAGTACTCAATAGGTGGTTCAACATTGTTGTAACCAACACCAGCTTTACCATACATCCCTCCCATCCATAACTTTTCAGCCTTTTTGTTTGCAGTTTGAAACTTATCACAAATGAACAAAGCATCTTTTAGTTTGATTTCAAGAGTGTCAAACTCAGCCTTAGCATCTTTGGTTTCCTTTCTTGAATTTTTAAGTTTAGACAGTAAATCATCAAGCCGTGTTTCCAGATTTGAGTTAGTTTGTTTTAGTTGTTCAAACTCTTTGTTCAAATTTGCAATCTTAGCAATGTAAGATGACTCAATTTTTTTGAAACATTCCTTCAACTCATTCAGATTTGAAACTTCATCAATTAGATCAGTGTTGTGATTTCTGTACTTTGCCACTTGTTCAATGCATGCAGGGCTGCATAAGTTCTCTAAAACCTTTTCAGGAATATGATTTACCTAATCTGAAGTGGAGTCTTGTTTGGCCATCAAAGCATGATTAATTGGCTCAAACTCAGCTATGAAGTCTTCCTATTCTACACATTCAGTTTGATTTGCTACAACAATAACATTTTGATGGTTTTGACTTCCGGTTGGTTTTGGTAGAGTAGGTTGCTGACCAGAACTGTGAGCAGAGTTGTTGTTTGAGTTGTTGTGGTTGTTTCCACCATGAATATTTAATTTGGACATGACCTTGGTTCTGTCCTTCTCTTCTTGGTTGTGAGCACTCTCTTGCAAAGGGTCTAAGTTGGTGACAGTTGTAACATTTCACCTTGCTTTTGTCTAAGCCAATGTGAGAACCTTTTGCTCCTTTGTAGGTTCTTCATGTTCTTTTGTAAAATCTTTGGGCTCTAACAGACACCATAGCAAGTTGGGTCAAAATGTCCATCTCTTCAAAGTCTTCAGCACCTATACATTCTAAGTCTTCACGAATGAAGCCTTTGTATAAGTCAGTTGCTATATGAGCATTATGAGAGTTATCAAACATGTTTGAAGGACTCTCCTGACACCTTGGTGTCTCAGGGAAGCTGACTATAGGTGACTGATAAAAAGATGAGTTTGAAGATCTTTGGTTATGAAAATCAGTAGCGACTAGAGTAGTTGATTGCAACTGATTTGATTCATAAAATGAGTTTTGCTTAAGATTTAGTTCCATTTCATATGCACTAAGTACACCATGAAGTTCACTAAGCTTCATCTTTTTCGGATCTTTACATTCTCTGATGCTGACAGTGTAAACTATCCACATTGAAGGCAGAGAACATAGAAATTTTATGTTTGCATCAACTTGTTCTAGTTTTACATCTATCTTTTGAAGTTCATCAAGTAAAGAAACAAATCTCGGGTACTGGTTAGTCATAGATTCACCAGATTTGTAAGTAAATTTTTCATATTTTTGTTTCAAAACACCTTTCTTGTTTTCCTTAACTTCACTGGTTACTTCATACATTTCACTCAAAGCATTTTACAGGCCATGTGCAGTCTTATATCCCTTAAACCCACTTAAGATGGAGTTGGGAAGTATATCCTGTAGAGTCCAGTATGCTTTGTAGTCAAATTCAAGAGCAGCATAGTCAATGTCTGTGTATTTATCTAGAGGTTTTGGAATTTTGATTTCTGCATCATCAGCTGATGAAACCATGGGACTGTATGGACCTTCGGTCAAGGACTTCCATATACGGCGATCTAAGCTCCTAACAAAACCTTCCATCCTGAGTTTCCAAGTGTCAAAGTCATCAGGAGTGAACATTGAGGATCCTAAACTGAGTTCAGTCATTTTGAAAAATTTTTGAAAGACGAAAACAACAAAGCTTGTAAAGCAGACAAGTAGAGTATCAACTTTGAAGTATTGTTAGTCTTCAAAGTGAGAGTCAAAGCTCTGATACCACTTGTAGGATCGGTGTTAATCATATTTTAACTTAACAAGAAACTCTTTACTTGTAAATATAACCTTGCGGAATGAAGTTGTGACAATCCGTCTTTTCAGGTCCTTTCCTGACTTTAACTGATCTCCAACTACTATAAATGTTGTGTGACATTTATGTGTTGACTTTGTTAACTTTAGTTAATTAGGGTTTTGTGTAACCATTACTATACGAGCATGCACTTAAGTCTAGATGTTTGATATTCTATGATTTTATGTAAATCATATGTTGTGATTCCATGCGAACGTTTTATCATTTTATGTGACAAGTTAAGATATGATTTTATGTGATATATATGTATATTTATTCACGTAATTTATTCCATGATTTTATTTGACAACGTGTCACGTAGTATTCGTAATGTTTCTATTATTTTATGTGAGTATATATATACGTATCGTTATGATTTTATGTCCATGATTTTATATGAAGTTAAAGTAAATAATTATGGAGTATTATTTATGATTTTATGAGATTATCTAAAGTTTATATTTTTTATAAACGTCACGCATTAAACATGTATTGATATATATATATATATATATATATATATATATATATTCGTGTATCCATCATTTAAGTATTCTCCGTTAACCTCGTTAGACTCGTTAACCCCTTTCTAATCCTTGGGGGACCAGTCCAGCCATTTCATAAATTTCTTTTATCTAAACAAAGTCTAAAGGAGTTAACTTGTAATTATCCAAATCTGTGAGCTTATTATGTATTATCTAGAGGGACTGATCTGCAAATAAGTAGAAGACGATTTGAAGACTTTTTAAAACCTGTCGGCTCTTCACTTCCGTAACCGACCATCGAGATAAACTCGTCTCCTCCAATCCCCGATGAAACTCCTAGTCCACAACTTCAATCATTCTTATCATTTGCTCACCCTCTTCTTTCTCGTTTTTCTCTCTAACCGACGATGAAAACCACCCAAACCGAAGAAAGTTCCGGTCATCTCATCGTCTTTCTGCTATCATTCGATTGTATATCTGGTAATCACCCCTCGTTGCTGAAGCAGAACAAGATCCAAGCTGAGTTAGTGATCGAAACGGGTTCGTGTTTGGTTCGGTTACATCATTATTGCATCGATTCTTGTCTTCGTAATCCAGGTAAGCATTAATCCATGTTATTCGAATCGTTCTTGGTTACTGTAGTCGTGTTTTACATTTTTCCGATGACCGGAATATAAGTCCGATCACCGGAGCTTAAGATGAAGAAGATGACACCGGTCGGGTATGGGTTATATATTATTTCATCGGGTAAAAATTCAATCGTCGAGATAGCGCAGTGGTAAAGTCGCTGGTTGGTCTCCTGGCGGTCGCGGGTTTGAGGCTTAGCGCCCACGTTTTCGTTCCTTTTTATTCCCTTTTATTCGCTGCTGACTTGGTTGTGCTTCATCGGATGGGTTAAAACTTTTCCAAACCAAAATTAATCACAAACAATTTGCTGCCCTGGTGGTTAAAGCCCTGAGTTTGGAGCAAGACGTCATGGGATCGAACCCGTTAACCTCTGGTTTTGCTATTTCTTTTTATTTTAGTGTTTTTGACAATTTTCTTGACTTAAACCAACCACCCATCATTCTCAATATCATTTTGAACCCGTAACTTTATAAATATCGTGTTTTGATTTTTATACCCATATTTTATATAGTACAAGTTTTTATCAACATGAGTGTATATATATATATATATATATATATATATATATATATATATATATAGGGGAAAGATCAAATAAAAACAAGATGTTATTGCGAAAATACGAAAACAAATATTAAAACCTCTATAACTTCCTCATACGTTAATATTTTTTTTAAAAATTTGCACCAAAAGTCTTAAAATTGTGTCACCTTTAATTCTGGGAAAAAAAATTAAACATATAAAATTTCATGATTTTTTTTTATTATTGCACATGTGCAATAATACGTATTAATTATATTACACATGTGGAATATTAACAAAAAATATTAATTTTTTTAAAAATTTTTCAAGAATTAAAGATAACAGAATTATAAGATCTATGGTATAATTTTTTATCAAAAATATAAACGTATGTAAAAGTTATAGAGGTTTTAATATTATTGCACATGTGCAATAATAATTTTTTATTGCACATGTGCAATAATAAAAAATAAAAAAATCTAACAAACGTTGATTTTTTTTTAATTTTCTCCAGAATTAAAGATAACAGAATTATAAGATTTATAGTGCAATTTTCTATAAAAATTTTTAACATATGAAAAGGTTATAAAGGTTTTAATATTATTGCATATGTGCAATAATAATAATAAAAAAATTATTGCACCTGTTCAATAATAATTTTTAAAAAAATTTTGATTTTTTTTAAATTTTTTCCAGAACTAAAGATAACATAATTTTAATGATTTTGGTGCAAATTTTTTTAAAAAATATTAACGTATGAAAAAGTTATAGAGGTTTTAATATTTGTTTTCGTGTTTTCGCAATAAAAGTTGTTTTCACATGACCCTTACCCTATATATATATATATATATATATATATATATATATATATATATATATACATATAGATATACTGTTGGAGACTTGAAAATGAATTACCTATGTATACACTATAAACGATTGAAAAGAAATATATGTATGTATGTATATCTTGGTATTAAATAAACATAAATGGAACGTTTTATAAGCCTCTACGCTTGTGTAGAAAATATGTAAATGAATAATTATAATTATATGTATTATGCGATGCAAACATTCTAAACGTTAGACGTATATATATTTATATGAATATTATCAACACATAAGTATATTTTGAGAACTCGTTGTCAATATAATTGTATATTTGGTAATGTATATATATTTATACATATATATATATATATATATATATATTTTATTATCCGATTTCACGGACGTATAATATTAGTTAATCATGTATTCTTTGTCGACTTTTGTAATCGTCATGATTTTTGGCTATGTGTCATCCTCGACTCGTTTTAGACTTCATGACCCTCGTCATGTCAAAGTTGACATTTTCTATCTTTCACCGTTGGTCTAGAGTAAGTCACCCTTGTTTGAACACACACTTACGTATGTATACTCGTTAGATGTTTGGTAAAGTACACAAGACCTGCTATTTGCTACTTGTTATGGTTGATTACCTGGAATTGCTGTGCACCCAAAGTGAGTTTCACAGCCCCATTTTCCTATTTTAAATCATGTTCGGGGACATTAACATGCATGAACTTTAACTGTTTTGATAATCATATCACCCGAATACTCGAGCACAAGATTATGAAAAGCCCTCATTTGAAAGTTACCGTTAGTAATTGTATTTAGCGGGAAGTTATTGAGTAGTACTACTGGGTCTGACAAGCCCCACCCGGGTCACTCGTGGCGATTCGATTGGATATCGAACGGGTGTTATAATGGTCCTTAGTTTAACGAGGCAAAACTAACGTTCGAGCTTCAGTAACTATGAACGTGCCTAGATTCTTGAAAATAGCCTAGCTAGCTATTGTATATGTTTTATCGTGATCTCAAACTTGAACATGAACTTGAACTGTTGTTGAACAGTCAACCTTGAACTTAAATTTGAACTGTCGATCAACAGTTGTTTTACATTGAACTGGGACTGTTGTTGAACAGTCTATTTACATCAAACTTAAACTGTTTTTGAACTGATAAACCTGTGAACTCACCAACCTTTGTGTTGACACTTTTTAGCATGTTATTCTCAGGTTGCAGATGTTCGAGTATCACGATAACGATGTCCTTACATAAATAACTTAACTTTGTTTACGCTTCCGCAATTGTAACAATCTGGATTTATATTTAATGAAATATAAAACGTTTTTATTAATTACTGACCGTTTGGTGTAACTAATGGACTGCGATCCTGGTTTGTCACGCTCCCAGCGTTGGTATTCCGTGAGTGGATTTTTGAGGGTGTGACAGAAGTTATATTTCACTTTACTTAAGCATAATTTAGTTCACTTGTATAATGTAAGTGTTAGATTGCATAAAGATAGTAACAACGATGTATAAAATACTCGGCACTATTTGCATTAACTCAAAATTACACAATTACAAGGTGATGATGAACCGTGTGTAAACAAAGAACTAACTAAGCTATATATAGTGCAGATGAGATCAATGGCAACCATTGATCTCAAACAATTTAATCTAAACCGTTAAACATAAAGTCAAATACTACTACCAAAAGAATAAACTTCGATAGATGGTATATCTGGTGTGTGATTAGCAGCTATCTACTTTGATGGCGATCTAGACGAACCCGACCCGAGCCCGTCCAGAAGTCAGAGAACCGTTCCCATCGGGTTGAATATTTTAATCTATCTTCGTTTTAAATATTTTTATTTAATAATTTAGTTTCCTTATTTTATGTTTTCTTGTTGGTCAAGTTTGTGTTTATCTATTTAAGAACTTTTGTACTTCATAATTTGATGGTTATTGATTGAATAAAGAATTTTCGTTTGGAGGTATTTTCCAAGCTTTCTAGAGCCAGTATTTGGCTTAGGTTTACTAACGTTGGTAATTGACGTTAGGGTACATCGTTCTTGACATAGATCAAGTTCGATTATCTATCCATCACGCTATCATACTTTGGGAGAGCGGATTTGATAGATGTAGAAGCAACCACGAAGCTTTTGCAGGATTGGACAACTGAAAAGACTTCTCAGGAAAAGTCCGGTTGAACTCATTATCTGGTGGATAATCGAGTTCACCCGGAATATTCACTAAGTGACAAAACTGCTTCTTTCCGTTCGAACTGCCTGTTCAGCTTGTACTCAAGACTTCCGCTCGAACTTCAACTTCAGCCTGAACAACTCAAAACCAGCTTTCAGCCGGAAATCACCAAAGTAATATTCCTTACAGATGACAACATAGATTAGTTGATTCATCACCTAAAAGAAAAAAAACTAATTTTCTAAAAGTTATGGTGAATTACCAGTGATAACAACAGGGGCCAAATCTATATGTTTGATTGTGGCTGATCTAAGCCTAAAAAGAAAGCAAGCTAGCAAAAGGTTAAACCCTTGGTAATAACCCTTGAACAATAGCTGATGAAAGAAACACAAAACATAAAATACTTGATAAGAACTCAGACTCAAACACCATTTTCAGAGACAAAATTCTTTGTTTTTACCTCCCTTCAAAAATCTTTGCTAATAGTTGATCTACCACTAAGAATCTTTGCTAATAGCAACAATTCTACACCTTCTCACACATTTCCACACTAAAATAAAGCACTGAACATATTAATATTAGGTGATGAAAAATAAAAACCCACCTTAAAACACCTCCCAAAAACAACACACACACAGAAAAAAAGCAAGATCATCAACTAACAAAACAAAGGCTACTAGTACGCCAAATCGAGAAGCTAACAACACATAAAAACAAAAGGCATTTAGACAAACACCTTATGTGCATAATCCTCTTAAAGATAATCAACATCAATTTGAAATCGGAGAAGAAATAATAACCGAATATGAAACCAACGCAATTAAAATTTAAAAGAAAACAAACAGAACATATCAAAAAACACCATTAAACATGCATCTCTTCAATTCTTAGAAAATACTCACCGAATTTCAATTCTCAGAAGATAACCACCGAATTTGTGAAAAACCACAACCAGAGAAGTGTGTGAAAACTCGTTTATCTGTAGTCAAATGGTGTATGGTTTGGTTGTCTGAACACGTCTAAAGGACACGAAATCAATGGGAAAGCATGGAAGATCACTATGTTAATAGAGTGAAAAGCAATCTAGCTCTGGGTGCAAAGCATGGTGCTGAGAAAACCTTCGACGTTTACAATCAGTTAGTATATAAACGTTGACAATGAGGTGTGAGGTAAACGGCAGTGAACACTCATTATAAACGTTGACGTTTTTTGTTTTTAATCCCTCCGAGCATTGATGTGTATCAATTTTTTTATAATCTCTCCCAGCATCAAAAGCTTGTACACTATGCATTAAGAATATCATATTACGTATAAGGAAATTATATGATTTAAGCACTTGTACTCAGTGCATTAAGGATATAAAAATAATAACATGAACAGTGCTCCTGTTGAACTTTGTTTAATAGGGTAATTTTTTTATAATCTCTCCCAATATCAAGAGCTTGTACACTATGCATTAAGCATATCATATTACATATAAGGAAACTATATGCTTTGAGCACTTGTACTCAGTGCATTAAGAATATAAAAATAATAACATGCACAGTGCTTCGGTTGAACTTTGTTTAATAGGGGAATTTTTAAACTAGATTTTTGTTTTTTTAGCGCTACTTCAATAGTAAACCCTAATATTTAAAATGATTAATAATTGAATGTGTGCCCTCTAAATAATACTTCTAAGTGACAAAGTTTCTCTTATTGAGCCCCCAATCGTTAAACTAGATGTTGTTACTCGTCTGTTGTCGTAGAGATAATGCAGATACACAAAATAGTTACATTGTTAAAACGTAGCGTAAAGAAACGTAAATACAAAAAGTATGCAAAGACGTTAAAGTTAGAAGTCAAACGCTCCGGGTATCAAACCTAGGACCTAAAGGTATATTACACGACTCTACTCACTACACAACCAACGTTCTTGCTAATTGTGTTGAATTTAAATACATTTGTAATAAAGTAAAAGCTGCTTTATCTAATTTTGATGGCTACCACATGGTATCTATTCAACAGCAGGGTCACACGACCAATCAATGCAAAATATTATTTATTACAAGTTGGAATTTGTTAATAGTATAATATAATATAATAATAAAATTGATCTTTTATTAACTGTGGATGTATTCATATGGGTGTTCTTACTCTCACACCGAATTTTGATATAGAAACAACCATAATACGATCGTATGGCCTCATATGATCCAAGTGGATATAGTCAACGAACAAAAGTTGTAACCGGTCATTCCATATTTTTTAGTGGGTCGTATTACTTAATACGACCCATATGGAGAGTTGTATTAGAGCATACGATAGTATGGTTGAAGTCATTGAAATAAAAAATCAATCTCGATGAATTATATGATTTGATGCAATATTCTATGATTCTATCCAAATGTGTTTATATATATATATATATATATATATATATATCCATCAATCGACCGTTTAATTTCAAATTCACTTAAATTTTGTCTATTTAGTACTTAAATTCGCTCGTTAGTCAATTTAAAAACTGTCAAACCCTGAAATCGGCTGATATGGAGGCATGTGACTGGTAGGCATCATGGTCGTGATTATGAATGAATGACTTCTAAATGAACATTTTAAATAGCCATTTGTTTTTGAAACGACAAGTTTTACATTAATATAAAAAGAGTGTAGCGGATAAGTAGTGGTAGAACATTGTCTAAAAGTTTCAAAAGATAAGTTGTTTCAAGATTTAAAAACATAACGTTCCAAATGGCATAATGCAAATAAATCTTCAAAAGAAAGCATGAACACGCAAGCATGCAAAGCAGGATCTGACAGTTTGACTTCATGATAGTGCATCGACTAGCTACCTTAGAATTCAAGAAAGTTTGAAAAGTCAACATAATGTTGGTGAGTTCACAGGTTTAATGACACATGAAAAGGTTTGAACAGTGTGAAACTTTGGTTGTCTTGACATAATGTAAATGATACTAAAGTTGTAAAGATTGTACATGAACCTTGAATTTAAACACTAACTGATTATCCACTCATGGTTTTCTTCCTAGAGATTACCGAATGGCCAAAATAACTGACATGTATCCCTTAACTATCTCCGAATGGAGTCAGAATTAGAGCGACCAATTAAGATAGGGTCGTCAACCCAAATAGATCTATTCATTAGTTATCGTTTCAGACTGAACTAATCAAATTCAGTTAATAATGGGATTGGCATATTAACATGAATCAACATGAACTATATATAAGAATGGGGAAATAAAAAGAACATGTAATCAGTACGTGTTACGAGTATCCACAGTGTCAGACAAAATGATTTGAATATAGAATTCTTGAAATTCTCCCCCAATGCTAGAAAACAAAAATAAGTAAATGGGGTCGTGAGACTCACCTGGCTAGGTGATGGATGACAGATATCGCGCTGGATATTGATGGTTGACCTAATGGTGTCTACAATGTAATATTTAAGACATTTAGGGTTGGTTTTTGACATGGTTGTGGTGTATATAAAATATTGCTTTATTTGTGACACCTTTTTAACAGTTTAGCCTTTAAATTTATAAAACATGATTTACTTAAACTACTACTATTTCACCACATTCACGGGCAAGTGCACCCATCGTGGAGCAGTATAGTAGCGGCAGGTTGAATCGGGATCGTTCAAAGACACAAGGAAAAGGAGGCTCTTGATATTTCACCGTTATTGACGTCTAACCTGACCATTTTTCAAATGAAGATATTAGTAAAAATATAATAACAATTATATATATAATATTATAAAAGTCGTGGCTTGGTCGGTTCGGTAGCAGATAATATCATTTGGGACACTTATCAGTGGTGATGTTGATAACCCATAAATTATACCCTTCTCGTAAGATTATTCAACAACAGGCAACTAGATCGCTTCTTGGCCTCAAATCTAGTATCGTTACTCTCCCGAGTGATCGTCTACGAGGAGTACAAACCCCGGGGAGTTGTGTTGTTGGCAAACAAATATAGTGAAACTAATGCCACTTAGTTTCGGGACCCCCTCTCAGGCCAGTACACCGCACTTGACACGTCGTCATGAACCGGTAGGGGAACAACCCTGCGTGCAAAATGATCTTTTTAAGGGACTAAGGTCCGTTTCTTCCTTGCACCGCTCTCGCGCATGCACGTCCGGCGTAACCAACGCCAAGTTCAAAAACACGTACCATCTCGGCTTCAGTGAAATAACAAAATATTACCAACCCTCATTCTCAACCAGTTACTTTACGCCCGCACTTGCGTGATCAGCCGGGTTTGCTTACATAGACATAAGGACCCCGAACGTATCATGTAGCATGGGGTGCGAGTCACCCGAAGAATCATGCATCGTCCCCCGACCGGGTGTCACAGGTCCGGTCCTTGGGATTTCGACTCCCTAAATGGTCTGTGATTGTAGAGCACGTTTGGTTCAGAAAATCAATAATAAACTTTTAATAAAAAGGAGTTTTATAAAGTAATTAGTTTACCTTAAAGCAAGTTTATAAAAATAGTTTACCAACCCACCAAAGACACGTTTATTCCCAAACGAGTGTAAGGATTTGGCTAACAAATGTTAGCCTAAAGATTTGCTTAAGAGATAATGGATAATTCATAGACAAATAAGTATTCATTATCACCGAAAGTTAAAGTTATTACAATATTTGATGGAAAAAAGACACAAGAACACTAAAACAAATGGCTCAAAAATAAAAGATGGTAGAAGTGGAAGAGTTGAGCTAATACTCTTGAGCAAGTTGGAATGGAGGCCAAGGCCTCCTTTTATAGGCAGAATTTGAGTTTGGCATGGGGCGTGCTAGGCAGAGGTACAGCGTGTGCGATGTCAGCCTGGAGATTGGTATCTTCTGTGTCAGTCACCAGGGGGTCGTGTCATTTCAGCACGGGGGCATGCCAGGTCAGCACGGGGCCGTGCCATGCAAAGGCTTCAGGGGCACGGGGGCGTGTCTGTTAGAAGGTTGTTGGGGCTAAGCTGGAGACGGGCACGGGGCGTGCCATGCTAGGGCATGGGGCGTGTTGAACTCCATAAATCACCAATTTTCTCATTTTGATCAGTTTTTCGTCATTTTCTGTTCCTTTAGTGATTTTGGCTCAACCGAACCTGAAAAACTTCAAAGAAGACAAAAACACTGTTTTTTTGTGATAGTTAGTCTGATTTTACCCAATAGGCGGCAGATATTTGCATAGAAAATATGTATATTTTAAGGTACATCAAACATCACCACATTTAGACTTTTTCTTGTCCTCAAGCAAACTTAGAAAATAGCCGTCGTTCACCCATTTTTGATTTTGACATGTTATGAACCGATCACTTGCCTAAAAACATGCTTTCCAATTACTTCGATCCTTTTTCTCCATCTGGTTATTTTATTCTATTTTTATTGAAGTATTGAAAGCTATAGACAAGTTTACTATAAAGTTTAGATTTATGCAACTATACACAACTCACAAGGGATCACTCAACACTCGGGGTTAGTATATGTACAGACTTTGAGGGATCACTCATACCAAGGTGAAATCAAGCAAGGGTCATAGGCTTGTGAAGAGATCGATCCGCCACAGATCTCGCCGAAATCCATGTGATCATCATGAGGGCTTACGGGTTTTGAGGGTAGGCTAAGGCTAAGGGTTTGGAAGTGATTTAAAAAGGGTTAAGATGTGTTCGGGAGTGCACTAAAAATAATAATAAAAACTATATTAAAAACCTAGACCTAGACACACCTAATCTTACCGAAAATCCTAAAACTAACTGAACCCTAAGGCAAGTATACCCGTCGGATTACAGAATAGCCTATGGAAGACTGGATATCGAACCTAAGGACGCTGTGTAGCTAGACTCAACCTACAACTAAAAAAACAGGAAATTTGAATGGATTTGTATTTAGAATTATTTAACTAAATTAACTACTGATTAAACACTGACAACCGAAATCAGAAAAATCGAGGAAACTGACAAATGAGAGAGAAGTACTACCTAGACCTTGAATCATATTCAACACTTGCAATCTTACTTAGCTATGGAAATCTATGATGGAATCAGGATCTTAATGACAACTCTAAGAAAACCCTAGTGGACCCCAGATAATTTACCGGGTGTGACGCAGTAGGAAATCCTAGGAAACAAAGACGCACACTGATTGGTTAGGTAACCTCCCGACTTGTTCCTAACGGATACTCTAGTACTCGAACAGACAAGTCACCTTCCGGCTTGTTCCTATCCCGGATACCTAACGATGAAAGAAGTAACTACTAACTTACAGAATTAACATGGAATAGCATGTAAAATTAGAATTAAAAGTGAATCCCTCTCCTGAGGCAATTTAACCTAAAACCCTAACAATCCCGACTACCCAATAGGTTTATCACCTCCCGGCTTGTCTAAACCTAGCAGATTGAGCAGTTTAGATGATTAACTAATTTGCTAACCATATCAACTACCAACATAAAGTCATGCAATTGATTACCCAACCCAAACCGAAAGACATTCGTAGATTGAACAGTTTAGATGATTAATTACAACCCTAATTCAGGTATTCATATGCATTAATCAATAAATTAATAATTGTTTACTGGAACATCAACCAACATGAAAAATCCATAAACCGAATAAAAACTACAAACATCAAACAGTCGTCATAACGGTCTAAGTAGCGACAAAATTTTAGCCAAGAAACATTATGAAATTCAAAAATATTAACTTCAAACTAAACCCTAGCAACATGGTGTAAACTAGAATCCAAATAGGAAAATAATATTTAAAAATTGAAGAAACTAAACCAAATGGCCTTCAAAAAATTGTTGCTTGATCCGTATCACTTCTTTCCCTTCGATCCGTTCCAATTGCTTCCGCTCAAGAAAAATATATATCTCCCAGTTGTCGTTCTAACAATAATGATCCCCCTCTAATTTGTGTGAGACCCTCCTAAAAGTTGTATGCGTCAGAATTCCACTCCTCCGTAGGGTTCTTAAAATTAAGTGGAAATCCCCTTTTTATTAATTCGCTGGCTCTCACCCCTACTAATTAATTCTATTCATAAAATATATATATCAATTTGCTAATTCTCTTTGAACAAAAATTCCGTACACTCTTCCGACTTCACGTTTAAAAATCATGAAGTTTTATATAATTTCCATTGAGCCCCATGAACTTAGTATAAACTCCATGCCAGTCCCTGAACTTCCATTATTAATTCTTTAACCCTTCATCATCGATGTAATGTCATACTATCCCTTTAGACTCGTATGTCAATCTACAACCAAATATATTTAAAACAATTTTGAGCACAAGTAAATCACCTTTATCTTAATTAAACTCAAGGATCAACTATTTAACTAAAGTCACAAAAAATATACAAAAATGACTCAATAGCACATTAAAACTCAAATACTATAAAGACTAAATAAAAACAAACAAAAATGACTCAAACTCGACTCAATATATATACAAAATACACGGGAGATATAGATGTGTTTGCAACACATCAGGTTAAAAGTTACAAAACTTGGATATTTTCGGAAAAGTTTAACTATTGGGATTTTGTGACCAAAGGGGTAGTAATACTAAAGAGCATTTGCTCTTTTATTTCCAGAAACAAAAACTAAACAACATTTTTTTTTAAATCAGCATAGACATCTTCTTATTAGACGAATTTCTGCAGCAACTGTCCGGGAGGATGACATCCTATTCTGAGGATAGAAAGGTCACTTATTTTTGAAAAACTTTCCTCAAAATCCTTTGTTTTGCGAAAATAAGGGGTGTAAAAGAAAAAAAAAGAGGCTATTTTGGTTTAAAGGGTTTTGGATGTGTAAATAAATTTGCGGGTTTTGAAACGAAAGGTTTAGGCTCAAAGGGGTTAACTAGGGGATAATTTGGGAGGTAAAGAAATATTTGGGGTGAGAGAAAGAAGAAGGGTTTATCCTAGGGGCCTCAATCACATGAAAACATGTTTCTCGACTTTGTTCATCATGGACCGTATACCTTTAATTCTGGCTTGAATGACTGACCTGGTTTCTCACTATTTTTTGTAAAGGATGAGCATGTTAGATATGTACAGGGGTTGGCTCAATCATTCTTTGAACATGTGGGGAAAAGGGTTTTAAGTACCAGTTGCATAAAAATAAACTTTGGGTTCATCTTGCTGTACCAAAAAGTATCTCAATGTATACTCTCTAGAGACCTATTTCATGAGGCTTGTACATTAGAAGTGTTTTGTTTAAATTAGTTTGTTGGGCTAGTTGTTCGGCTAGTTGTGGGCTTTTGTTTATAGATTTCGGCACCCATGGGGTTTACGAAATCTTTACGGTTGTGTGTATATATACCTAGTCTTCATATGTGATTAGGATAGACTTTTGGAGCAAACTAAGGGGGTTTACGGTTTTGTGTGCTTAATCATTGTAATCAACGGATCGTTTGCAATCATAACGAAAGTTCTTTGTTCATTCGATTATTGATTAGTGTCTTATTATTCATTCTCCCTATCTTGACGCATACTAAACCGGATTCCGCACGGTTTAGTGTGACGATATCGTGTAAGTATTCAAGGATTCTGGACTTACAATTGGTATCAAAGCCAAGAAACACACGTTTCGTGGCTCACACGATATCTTGTCAAGAAGCTACTAACGTTTTAGTGAGTGTTTGATTAAGTTTTACAGGTTTAAGCTCCTGGAAGTGGGTTTGCGTCACACACGGTTTATTTTTATGAACTAACTTGCAGAGTTTTTTTTGGCGGAAAATCTAGTTTTTGGTGATTTGCTTGCTAAACAGGTGGTTTACGCTCGTGATTGGCTCAATCTCCTGGTTCCCGTTCCCGTCTGAGTGGTTTATGATCGTCTGAAGAGCTTTGTGATCGTGAATCTAAGTCTGGAAAGTGTATCGAGAAATTAAACTCGGTGATCTTTTTCTAGGAGCTTGGTTTACGCCTGCCTTGCACACGTTTACGCTCCATGGACAACAGGTGAATATTCTTGTACTACCCCTTGTTGGTCCCGAGGGACGGAGGAGGCTAGGTTAGCCGAAAGATGGTTATCGGTTCTAAATCTGGTTCTCGATCTTCTTAATTTTGGAAAGATAATCATTTTCGGCTTTTGTGAAGAGAAGACTTGCTTTCCACGTTTACGTTCATAGTTGAAGGTTCTCTATCGGGTTAAGGATTACGATCGTGTACAGGCTTCTGATGGTACAGAAGGTTTACGTTCATCTGGAGTTTTCCGATCGTGAAATAGGTTATAGATCGGGTTTAGTGTTTGTGATCACACTGCAGGTTCTCGATTGCGTGATAGGTTTTCGTATGTGTTTGGAGGATCTCGTGTGATTCTTGTTTGCGTTCGGATTTGGTTTACGTGTACATTGGTGGTTTCCGCTTCTGGTTAGGGTTTACGATCAAACTGAGGTTCTCCTTCATTGGTGGTTTACGCTTGAGGCTTTCTTGAGTTGTTTGGTTTGCGACTGTAGACTAGATTTACGATAGCAAACCTGGTTTGCGTTTATCTCGGTTTTTGTCATTTAATTTTTTATCTATTATAGATATGGAGTACGAATCAAGCAATTTTGAGTCCACCATGTATAAGAAGTTGGATATGGAGATCGGAACAACTAGACGACCTCCCAGACTGTTGTCTCCTGATAATTTTCAGGATTGGAAGTACAGGTTTATGAACCACCTGAAGTGTATTGACAACAGACTCTGGCGATTAGTCACTACCGGTCCTTTCAAACCAGTTCATGGTAAAGGACCAAAAGAAGGGAATTTAAAAGATGTAACAGAGTATTCTGATGAGGATTGGGAAAGTGTGAATAAGGACGAGAGGCGTATCCTATCATGACAATGGCTTTGTCACCAGAGATTGCTGAAGGCTTCAGAAAATATAAACTGCTATGGATCTCTGGAATGCTCTTGTGAAAGCCTATTAGGGTAATGAGGATATGCAGGCAAGTCGTAAGGATATTTTAAAGCAGTGGTTCAATATGTTTAATCATGTATTAGGAGAGACTTTGGAAGCTCAACTGCAGAGGTTTGTGACATTAATTACTGAGATGACCAATGCTGATATAGAATCTGAGGTTGTGGAACAAAGCCTGAAGCTACTGAATAGTCCGCCCAAGAGTTGGGATATGAATATCTCCATCATCAAGAATACAGTTAAAATAAGAGATATCACTTTGGCAGAAATGATTGATAAGCTTAGATCAAAAGCCTTGGATGACAAACAACGCGCCATGAATCATTTAAGCAGCATGAGCATGTCAGGGAAGCTCAATCAAGCCCTTGCATCAGAACATAAAGCTGAACCTACTGAAACAAAGACCATTGCATTCTCTGCTCAACCTCAAGGAGGATCTTCTTCATCAACAAGCATTGCAGTGAATACTACAAACATTGCTGCAGATCCTAACTTTGCTTTGGGTTTAGGTTTTATGTCTTGTTACAATGCCTTAATTGCATGAACCTTGGTTCCCTCTGAATTGTTGTCCGAAGACTTACACCAGATAAACCCTGAAGATGTGGAGATGCTAGACGTATCTTGGCAAATGGCTATGGCAATCTTCAGATCAAAGAAATTTATCGCAAAGACTGGCAAGAATGTGTGGCAGGACTGTTGGGTCCCTTGAAAGGCTCTTTAACAATGTTGGCACAATTTGATTTAAACAAGATAAATAAGTTGCGGAAAGTAAATCAAATTGGAAGACAACAATTCATAAAAAGGGTTATTCTGTATATCTCAAATGTAAATAATGGGTTACACGAGTTTATAGTATGACTATGTATCAACAGAAGTAACTTTTTTATGGGAGTAATGTTGTAATTCCTTTGAGAAGATATTGAATTGTATGCTTGATGTCTTGCTTTGTTTGGTGAAGTCAGCTTGCTATTTATAGGCAAATGTAGCAAGTTGTGTTTGGATAAGGTGGTTGAGGACGGTTGATGTTGGAGTGTGTCAGAGTATATAGAGATAAATTGAACGTATTCAATTTATCTCTTTTTCAACTGTCTTTAACTGCCTTTTTGATTAATGCCAAGCTGACATTCATTTTGTTTGTTCTCCACACAAAGATAGAATTTGTTCTTCTCGTAATATTAATCTTCTAATAATCCAGAACTCCTTCTGGACTCTTCTTTGAAGACTATTGATGCTTCCCATTAGAAGCTATCTACAGAAATGAGGATTTTTTTAGATTTTAGTCTGTACAGAACTACTTTGGAATTTCCGGAGTAGTTCTGTATGAATAGAGAAATCATGCAGAAATCTGTAATTCATACAGACTTTCGTATCCTTTCTATTTTAAGGATGTGTCTTATCTTTTCTTCTAATACTTGACTGTTTTGTGTTACAATTACATTGTGCTCTAACAAGGACCAAAACCGGATCAAGATGGGGTTTGATAATACTAAGCTCCGGTGCTACACTTGTGATGAATACGACCACTTTGCTAGAGAATGTACCAAGCCTAAGAAGGTGAGAGTTGATGATCAAGGAACTGGTGGTGAAAAGAAGAAGCAAGAAGAAAAGGGTCAAGCTCTGGTGGTTCAGAATTCCGGTGCCTATGATTGGAGTGACCAGATGAAGGATTTGAGCATAACCCATGCATTTCAGGCTCAGGTGAGGAATGATGAAAATGATGCAGGTAAACAGCATGCCTTCATGGCTGAGAGTGAAGAATTAGAAGAATCAGACACTCCGGTATGTACAAACCCTACTTGTGCACGTTTAATTCTTGGTTTAAGACAAATTAGGAAAAATCTTGAACTGCAACTCTTTGATTCTAAATGTGCCACTAGTTCATATAAGGGTAGACTTGCTAAGAGTGAAGAAAAGGTAAAGGCCCAAAAGGAGGATATATAGAAATACTATGATCTAGCTTCAGATAATGCTTATTTGTATGATAAAGCTAAGGTTGCAATTAGTGAACTTAAGCAACAGATAGATAAACTTCAACATGAAAAAAAATGAGCTATTAGTTAAGTTAGAGTCAAATAAGTCAAGAAATCAACGTCTACTTGATGTTGGTAAGAAACTATCATGTGCTATAACCATGGGGATATATGGTAGAGACAAGCTATGTGTAGGCATAGATCCTTCGGAGATAGATTGAGAGGGTGTTCCACCTCCCGTACCTAGAGACATAATAGGTTTAGTTCTAGATGACAAGGAGGAGAGATCTATGTCTGATTATAAGGAAGTTCCCCCTTCTTTAGATAGTGTTAGGGTATTACCTTTCATGGGTTAATTGGTTCTTTATTGGTGTAAAAAATATAAGGTTATATTTTTTCTATTTCTTTTAATTCAAATCCAAATTCTCATGTTTCTTTTTTTTGTGTTTCTTATGGGCTTGCTGTGCTTAATGGGCTTGCTGGGCTGCTGCACATATTTGTGGGTTGGATGATCCGATAAAGTTGGAGGAGTTGCTGGAAGTTGGAATATATAAAGCGCTTGTGGTAGTTCAGTTAGGGTTAGAGATTTTGGAGAGAGCAGCTGGAAGATCTAGGGTTTCATCCGATCTTCGTATTTCTTCGTTTTCTTTGTGTGCTGCAATTCATCAGTTTGATGAATTGCTAAGTTCGTCTGTTTGTGATTTTGTTCGTAGTTTGTATTTGTTGGACCTTCTTCAGTGTTTCTGATTGTTACAAGATCTAGAAATCTAGATCTTGTTTTTATCCGCTTGTAATTTTGACATGGTATCAGAGCCTTCGAGCTCTTGATCTCGTCTTCTTCGCGGTTAGATCTGTTACCGACGGTTCAAGTTTCCGGTGACAGCCTGTGTCTCCGACGTTGGCTCGAGCCGCCGTTTGTTCTGTGTGTGTTGTAGATCTCAGGTTCAATCGGTCTGTTTTCGGCGGTGTGACTCCGTACGGTACAAAAACCACCATTAGTCACTGGTGCCGACGGTTGTAGTCACCTCTCCGATCTTAGATCTTGATTGTTGTGGTTGGGAATCATAGAAACGTTGAAGGCTCTTGAAGCACTACGTAGAGGAGCACAGGCGAGGAAGATCGAGAAGTTCTTGGACCGAATAGAAGTTGTGCTGGTTGTCCCTTCTATAATCCTAAGTGAAGATTATAGAAAACAATCTGGAAACCCTAACTTGGGATTCTATCTCGGTGAGATCCTTCCTTGCTTTAGTTTTTTGTTTAGATCTGTTAATATTGTTGGTTGGGGATTTGCTACCTTGAATTTTTTTGTTTGCATTCTGATTGGTGTGAAAGTGTGAAACTCTGGTAGTAGATCTTGTCTGTTGTTCTATTTGTTGTGTGATTGCTGGTCACTGGTTGTTTGTTTCGGTGATTCGTTATGGCTGACGGGGGTGATGCTCTCCCTGTTACTGAGACTCTTGTCAGTAAGTTAGATGCTAGCAATCCTTTGTATCTACATGCTAGTGACTCTAGTACTTTGACTATTGTTAGTATTAAACTTACTGGAACTGAAAATTATATTGTTTGGTCAAATGCAATGAAGCTTGCTTTACAGGTTAAGAATAAGTATGGATTTATTGATGGTTCTTGTGTGAAATCCACTGATAATGATGTTCTTGCCAGGCAGTGGGATAGATGTAATTCTGTTGTTCTTACCTGGATTCTAAACTCTGTTAGTGAAGAATTGTATTTAGGGCAAGTTTACTCTAGTTTTGCCTCTGAAATCTGGAGAGAATTAAAAGAAACTTATGATAAAACTGATGGATCTGTGTTGTTTAATCTGTATCAAAAAATAAATAGCTGTACTCAAAATGGATCTTCTGTGTCTGATTACTATCATAAGTTGAACATTCTTTGGAAACAATTTGATCAAATGGTGAAATTGCCAACTTGTACTTGTGAAGCTCATACTAAGTTTAATGATTTTAATCATGGTATAAAGTTGATGCAATTTTTGATGGGTCTTGATAGTGTATATCAACCTGTTAGAACCAGTTTGTTGATTCAAGATCCTCTCCCTACACTTAAGTCTGCATTTGGGACCCTTAGTAGAGAAGAATCTCACAGAAACTCAAGTGATTTTAAACCACAGCAACAAAACACTATTTTCTTTTCAAAAACCAATCAACCAAATCAATTTTCTGATAATAAAAGGAAATTATCAAGAGGTCCCAATCCCAGTCTCAAGTGTACCAAGTGTAATAAATTGGGACATACTATTGATAGATGTTATGAGGTGATTGGTTATCCTTCATGGTTTAGATCTAGACAATCTAGCAATGGAAAATCTAATAATGTGGTTTTAGATAAACCTGAAATGCCTTCTGTTGTGTCTAGTCTTACTCAAGAACAAGTAACAAAATTGTTGAGTCTGCTAGGAGAAAACAGTGCTGGTGGTTCAAATTTTTCAAATGTAGGAGGTATGTTTGAAAACAGTTTTTCTTCAAACATGAGTATAAAACCTGTTTATAGTTTTGCAAGCTCAAACAATGAACAAAGAGATAGTGGGTGGATAATTGATTCAGGGGCAAATCAGCACATGTTAATGAGTGATAAATCTTTAGAAAATGAAATTGATGTTAGTAATTATAACATTACTGTAAGACATCCAAATGGTTCTAATGCAAAAGTAACTAAAATTGGAGATTTAAAACTTTGTGATGACATTGTTTTAACTGATGTGTTTATTGTCCCTGAATATTCTGTGAACCTATTGTCTGTTCATAAGCTTGCTAAAGATAATAAACTAAGGGTAATATTTGATGAACATAAGTGTTATGTTCAGGACTGGTTGGGCAGGAAAAATCTGGTGACTGGTAATCAGATTGATGGTTTGTATTTTTGTGGTGATGCTTCTGAATGTGCTAAGGTGTGTTATAGTAGTACATTGTCTTTGAATTTATGGCATGCTAGGCTAGGACATCCTTCTGAGCAAGTGTTAAATGTTTTAAAGGACAGTTTGAAATTAAAAGTTTTTAAGTCTGATTTGCCCTGTGAAGTATGTCACAAGGCAAAACAGCATAGAGCTCCCTTTCCCTTAAGTGAGCATGTATCAAAACAGTTAGGTGAATTAGTTCATCTTGATGTATGGGGACCTTATAGGGTCTCTAGTACAGAAGGGTTCAGATATTTTTTGACAATAGTGGATGATTATAGTCGTGCTGTTTGGATTTATCTTCTAAGAGGGAAAGAGGAGGTGTTTGAAAATGTAGAAACTTTTGTTCATTTGTTAAAAAATCAATTCAATAAAACTGTAAAAACTTTCAGAAGTGATAATGGCAGTGAGTTCATTAACAATAATATGAAGGTTTTTTGTAAACAAATGGGAATTAATCATCAAACTTCCTGTGCTTATACTCCACAACAAAATGGTGTTGTGGAGAGAAAGCATAGGCACTTGCTGAATGTGTCCAGAGCCTTACTGTTTCAAAGTGGTTTACCATTGAGAATGTGGACTGAGTGTGTTTTAACTGCTTCTTATCTTATAAACAGGACTCCATCTTCTGTCTTGAATGGTAGATCTCCCTATGAGTTAGTGTATGGTTTTAAACCCTCTCTTAACCATCTTAGAGTTTTTGGTTGTTTATGTTTTAGCACTGTTTTAAATGATCATGATAAGTTTTCTAGTCGCTCAAATGAATGTGTTTTGTTGGGATATTCCAACCAGAAAAAAGGTTACAAATTGTTGAACCTTGAAAACAATAAAATTCTGTTTTCAAGAGATGTCAAGTTTTATGAAAACTTATTCCCTTATAAATTGGATAAGAATGATACTATACTTGAGTCAAGTGCTAAAACAGAATACAACAATTTAAACTTTTTTGATTTTTTTGACAATCAAGACTCTAATGATGGAAAAATTCCCAATGATGAAGGGAGGGTAGAATCTGATAACACTGGTGGTGAGTCTCAAGTTGTTCCTGGGTCTGTATCCACTGAGACTAGTTCTCCTGGTGGTAGAGGTTCTAGGAACAGCTGTGAAGCTCCTAGTTGTTCTCAAGAAGAAAGAATACTCATCCAATCTGAGGGTAGAAGCTCACTTGAAACATGTCCTACACACTCAGGGAGACCTACTAGAACACACACTATGCCTGCAAAATTAGGTGATTATGTTTTAGATGGAAAAGTAAAATATGGTTTTGAAAAAGTAGTTAATTACTCAAAGCTGTCTTCTGATGCTATGTGCTTCTCCTCTACTTTAAATAAGCATTTTGAACCTAAAACTTATAGACAAGCTTCTACTGATCCTGAATGGGTAAAAGCTATGAATGATGAAATGGAAGCTCTTCATAGGAATAATACTTGGGTCTTAGTAGATCTGCCTAAAGATAGAAAAACAATAGGCTGTAAGTGGGTTTTTAGAATAAAATACAAATCCAATGGAGAAATTGAAAGGTATAAGGCAAGATTAGTGGCTAAGGGCTACTCTCAAAAGGAGGGTATAGATTTTAAGGAAACTTTTTCACCTGTAGTAAAAATGGTTACTATTAGGTGTGTTCTTACTATAGCTACTCAGTTTGATTGGCCTTTAGCTCAACTTGACATAAATAATGCTTTTCTGTATGGTCATTTAAATGAAGATGTTTATATGTCTTTACCTGAAGGATACTATTCTGACAATGAAACAAGAGTGTGCAAACTTGTTAAGTCTTTGTATGGACTAAAACAAGCCCCTAGGATGTGGAATGAGAGGCTTGTGTCTGTGCTTCTTAAAGGTGGTTTTGTGCAAAGTGTGTGTGATCATTCCCTGTTTGTAAAAAAGCTAGATTCTTTAATTATAATTCTTTTAGTATATGTTGATGACATTATTATAACTGGTAATGATATTTCAGAAATTAATAATGTCAAACAGATTCTTGAAAAGGAATTTAGAATAAAGGATTTAGGTGACTTAAAGTTCTTTTTAGGAATTGAAGTCATTAAGTCAGAAAAAGGTTTGTGTCTTACACAAAGAAAATATTGTATGGAATTGCTTACTGAATTTGGTTTATCAGCAGCTAAGCCTGTTAGTACTCCTATTGAACAAAACTATTTGCTTTTATCTGAAAAAAGGAGTGAGTCTGATGTGGTTGTTAATATTACTGAATTTCAAAAGTTAATTGGTAAACTAATCTACTTATCTCATACTCGGCCTGATATTAGTTATTCTGTACAATATCTTAGTCAATTTATGCATAAACCAAATAAAATTCATGTTAGCATTGCTCTAAGACTTTTGAGATACTTAAAAAAAAATCCTGGGCAGGGAATTTTGTTTCAGAAAAGTGATAAACTAAACTTGCAAGTTTTTTCAGATTCTGATTGGGCTAAGTGCCTAATAACTAGGAAGTCTGTGACAGGATTTTGTATTTTTCTTGGAAATTGTTTAGTGTCTTGGAAAAGTAAAAAACAAACAACTGTTTCTAGGTCCTCTGCTGAAGCAGAGTATAGAGCAATGTGCTCTGCTGCTTGTGAGGCAATTTGGTTGGATAATTTGCTAAGGGAATTGAATGTTTTTATAGATAAACCTGTGCCTATTTTTTGTGATAATAATGTTGCAATATCTATTGCAGCAAATCCTGTTTTCCATGATAGAACAAAGCACTTTGAAGTGGATTTGTTCTTCTTAAGAGAGAAAATTTCAAAAGGTTTTATAAAAACGTGTCCTATATCCTCTGAGAATCAGCTTGCTGATATGTTTACAAAGGGATTGCTTGTAAATCAGCATGCTGACATGTGTATGAAGTTAAAATTGTTTGATGAATTTGCTGTTTGAATTAAGGGGGGGTGTAAAAAATATAAGGTTATATTTTTTCTATTTCTTTTAATTCAAATCCAAATTCTCATGTTTCTTTTTTTTGTGTTTCTTATGGGCTTGCTGTGCTTAATGGGCTTGCTGGGCTGCTGCACATATTTGTGGGCTGGATGATCCGATAAAGTTGGAGGAGTTGCTGGAAGTTGGAATATATAAAGCGCTTGTGGTAGTTCAGTTAGGGTTAGAGATTTTGGAGAGAGCAGCTGGAAGATCTAGGGTTTCATCCGATCTTCGTATTTCTTCGTTTTCTTTGTGTGCTGCAATTCATCAGTTTGATGAATTGCTAAGTTCGTCTGTTTGTGATTTTGTTCGTAGTTTGTATTTGTTGGACCTTCTTCAGTGTTTCTGATTGTTACAAGATCTAGAAATCTAGATCTTGTTTTTATCCGCTTGTAATTTTGACAATTGGTATTCACGGGTAGGAACAAGAGTCGGTTAAAGATCTAATTGAGTACTGAGAACGACCCTATAAATGGCTTCTTTGGTTTCCCTCGTCGGTTCGGTTGCTTGGTTTTTTTGCGTCAAAACTGTTTTTACTCATGTTTACTCATTGTGCATGTTCTCATTCAAATACTAACTGTAATGTTTGTTCATACAAATTGCAAGTTTCGTATATTCTATTTGTTTATGTTCTCTTTTCCCCCGTTTTTATGTGTGTGTGTTGATACAATATTTTTGGTTTGAAGGCATTAACATCACCATGTGCCACTTGATATATAGACACTTATATCTGATTTTTGGTTCAACTATGTAAATAAGGTTACTATGCTTCTATAATTAGAAGCATGCAACGCGCAACAGGTTTAGGTCCTAGGTTTAATAATTTGACTCTCTCGCTTTAGACTTTACCGTTACACATTTTTTTGTGTTATGTTTGATTTACGTTGCGTTGAAGTAATGCAAACACAACCTTTAGGTTCTACACTCAATACTTTAAGTGTTTTGGTTATAACTTTAATATCGTTTAAATTTGGGTTTATATTTTCTTTAAACTACTTTAATTGTTTTTGTATACCCGTATTTTTCCATGATAACATGCGATAACAAACGCATTGCACATCAAATTAGATTAATGTTATGGAGTTTCCCAAACGCTTTTGATTATTTGATTTAGCACTTGAGTGTCATTTGACATGTACATAAGTTTGTTTAATTTTAAAAATTTGTGTGGAGATCTTGATAGTTATGGTTCCTTTTTTTTTTTACTATAACTAAGGGTTCAAGAATTTTAAATTTTTAAATTTTAATTTTGTTAGAAAGTCAAATTGTTGTAGTATGTTTACTAGACACCACTTTATTACATGTAGGCCTTTTTTTTATTTAAATGTTGGCTTGAACTTAAAATCAATTTTCTTCTACATTAGAATTGGTTGAATGTCACCTTGTCACGAGCTAAACTTTTTTGATTCCTTAACACTTGGAAAATCTTATATTGCTATGAGTGAATGTATTTCACTAAGGTTGTGTTTGGCGCGCCATAAGCTAGCTTATAAGCTAGCTTATCAGCTAGCTTATAAGCTAGCTTTTTGACGTTACCAAACGGGGCTTTTTTAATAAGCTAGCTTTTTTTAAAAGCCCCGTTTGGTAACGTCAAAAAACTAGCTTATAAGCTAGCTTATAAGCTAGCTTTTGAAAAGCTAGTTGGAGTAGCTTTTCAACTAGCTTTTCAACTAGCTTTTATAATATTTCCAATTTTACCCTTCCCTAACTTATAAATAAATATCTTTATTTACATTTATGACATGTACTTTTATGTCATTTTATATTTTTAAGCTAGTTTATCAGCTAGTTTTTACCAAACGTTATTTTTTATCAGCTAGCTTATAATTTATCAGCTAGCAGCTAGCTTATCAGCTAGCAGCTAGCTTGTCAGCTAGCTTATCAGCTAACAGCTAGCTTATCAGCTAGCAGCTAGCTTTTCAGCTAGTGCGCCAAACACAGCCTAAGACTTATGGATAAATTTTACCCCTTTACCTCGAAAAAAACATAATTTTTATATATGAACTAACCAAGTGAGAGAATAACTTTAGATTTATGTAAAACTTGAGCTTAGAAAATTTAAAATTGGATGACTATAAAATTATAAAAGCGGACAAAGTTGTTCCCCGGCCCCGAACCACCAATCATTTATCGTTTTCACTAATGGATATCACAGGTAATAACAAGAACGAAAATTAAATCACTAACTTTAATTGAACCGGGACAATTTACAAAAGCTTTTTAAACCCTTATTTATACTAATCTTAAATCTTGGAAAGCAAGAAACCTAATCATACACAAACTAGGAAACTAAATAAAACAATGAAAGAATCAATATCCTAACCAAAATACTAATTATATAATTAAATCTGGTTTTAGTCTAATCCTAACTCAATTAAATAATTAATATGAATTTACTAATCTATCGCTAACTATAGACCAATTACAAGATTAATCCAACAATCACCCCCCAAATCTTGTAACGTTCCTCCAAAGTCTTGAAATACCGAGTAAGACACGAAGTTCTTCCACCTTAATCAACGGTCTTTTGTGTTCTCTTTGCATCAACACCTTTGCGGCAACCAACACAAAATCGCACCCTCTGTTCTCCGACTCCTTTGGGATACTCACACCCCCAACTTGTCCAAATACTTGAACCATCAACCACAAACAAATTAGCATAATTTTTCTACTACCTTGATCAAACTCGCTGCTTGAACAACCTGTCAAAACGAATTCTATATCATCATCATCTTGCCTTTGTTTCCTACCCGGAAACTCAGACCACACTGACTCGTGTTTCCTACCCGGAAACTCGTCACGATCGTAGACTGTGTTGTTTCGGTACCCCATAGTTCCACCATTCCTATAAACTCGTCCTCAATCGGTCTGTCGATCGTTAGAACCCGCACCACCAGTCCATTAGTTGCCTTTTCGGTCATCTGATTGAGCAAACACCAGTCTTCCTTGATCTTCTCTTAATTTTACTTTGCCTCGAATTCTCTCTTCGTAGGCCTTTAACCTCCCAATGTTACCAGCAAAGAACTCAAAACTAGTCATCCACTTTTTTCTAAGTCGCTAAACAAATACTTGGCTATCGTTCGAATCAAACACGCATAAAAACACCAGAAAATAACTTCTTTCCACTCTTTTCTCTTTGCGTCAAAACCAAACAAAATATCCTCCAATCTTATACACTCATCTTGATTTGGTCACGTAAAAAGATATCTTTATTCTTAAACCAAACAACAACCATCCCTTTTCTTTTTTTCTTCCACCGCCTTCAAGCAAGAAAAAAAATCGATATCCTCAAAACTTCACTTTTTTATCTATGTTCCACTCCTTTGTCGTTTACTTTAAATCGTTATCAACCTAAGGATAAGATTATTTAGTTTGAATAAGAAAGAATCATAGTCATTAGACCTTCAATTAAATGAAGATCTATGGCTCAAAATATTTCTGAGTAGAATTAAAGAGAAAAACTAAAAAAAATAGATAGAATGGTAATTTTGACTTTTTTTAGCAAATTCCCCTTATTTTTAAACCTTCATAACTCTTAGATACGACATTATTAAAAAAAAAATACACCATAAAAACAAGCGTTTTTTTATCTTTAAAACGCGTACAGTGTTGTTATATATAAAATTAAAAAAAATTACTCTTTCGATCGTATCAAGATGTTTAGATCATTGTGTCAAAATGTTTAGATCATTGTGTTAAAATTGCTTAGATCATCGTGTCATATTATGTCAAAATGTTCAGATTATTGTTTCATATGATACCAAAAACCGAAAGAGTATTTAATTTTATATATAGTAACACTATATATACTTTTGACATGATGACACAATGACACAATGATCGAACAATTTGACACAATGATGTGTCAAAATGTTCAGATCATTGTTTCATATGGTGCAAAAAACCGAAAGAGTATTTAATTAAATATATAGCAACACTATATATACTTTTGACACGACGACACAATGACACAATGATCTGAACATTTGACATAATGACACAATGACACAATGACCTGAACATTGTGTCAATAATCGAAAGAGTAATTTTTTTTTCATTTTTTTTTCATTTTTTATATAGCAACACTATATGCATTTTAAAGATAAAAAAATGCTCGTTTTTATGGTGTAATTTTTTTTTTAAATAATGTCGTATGTGAAAGTTATGGATGTTTAAAGAAAATGGGAGAAGTAGATAAAAAGTCAACAAAAATGGCTAAGACTAAAATATCCCTCCTTTCTTTTTTATTAGATCAAGATCCAATGGCTAAAATTCCTTCTTATCCTTCTTACTCAAAACAAACTTCTCATTTGAACCTTAAAAAAAAAAACAAAAAAAACCTTTGATTTGTGATTTCTAATCAAACAAGAACGCCACCCTCAAACTCGGATTAACTGCCGTCCCAAAACTTGCTTCGATCTTTCACTTATAGTAACCGTCTTCACCGATTGTTTGTCTCCGGTCTGGCGGCCTTCGTTCTTTGTGCGAGCTTCACCAAGTTCTGATACCAATTAATGGATATCACAGGTAATAATAGGAACGAAAATCAAGTCACTAACTTTAATTGAACCAGGACAATTTACAAAAACTCTTTAATCCCTATCTATACTTATCCTAAATCTTATAAAACAAGAAACCTAATCATACACAAACTAGAAAACTAAATAAAACAATGAAAGAATCAATATCCTAACCAAAATACTAATTAGATAATTAAATCTAGTAGTCTAATCGTAACTCAATTAATAATTAATATAATTTTACTAATTTATTGCTAACTATATACCAATTACAAGATTAGTCCAACATTAACGTGGGAGTTGAAAGGAGGAGGAGGTTCATGTTCACCAAAGCTTTCATCTCGATTGTTCTCCCCGACGACATTTTCTCCTTTTGTGATTCCAATCAGCTAATGGTTCACCATTTTGACATAAATTTTCTCTCGATTGCTCCTACACCTATAACACTCTATCATCCCCCCTCCTCTTGTATTTATCCCACTTCACCTGCCCTAACTTATAATCTTTAAAATATAGACCTAATTTAAACGAGTCAAAACACACTAAGTTAATGAGCGACTACAATTTAACGTATCTAAAAAATGAGTCAATTTTAAACAGACCGCCTGACTTATTGAAAAGGGCTGGTAATTTTCTAGAAGACCCGAAACACGATATAAAAAATCAAGTTTTAAGTTAAGAATTTCTATCCCTTTTAAAAACCGGATCATTTTCGGGTCGACTGGTTTAACGCATTTAGTTAAACAAATTGACCACCGAACTTCTTTAGTGTAACATGTCAAGTCACTAACCCATTTTGACCCATTTCTAATAACCTATTTATTTACAACCTACTATTCTACTAACACACATACTTTAAAAAGTTAACCACTTGATTATTACACGTCGGTTAACACGTTTGACCTGTGTAGATAAACAGGTTAAAGGAAATCACAATTTATTTTACCCGCGGGTTAGTGTCAAAATTCTTTAACACCGATAAGAACTTGTCGTGTTCGGGTTAAACCTACCCGTAACCCAATAACCCGACATAACCCGACAACTGCACACAGACAGACTGAATACTGAAAGGATTCATTAAAAATTTAGGGTTACATGAAACTCAGCTAATCAATCATCTGCGGTGGCTAATTGCAGAGAAAGCAATTCTTCTTCCGGAATAATTTTGATTTGACAATCCGATTTCGGATACGAAACACAGAGCAACGAGTAACCGCGTTCAATCACATCGTCACTCAGCATCCCCTCGCTCTGATCCACGCTTCCGCTCAGCAGTTTCGCCGGACACGTCATACACACTCCGAGCTTGCAATCGTGCGGCACGGACATTCCGGTATCCAGCGCCTTGTCGAGTATCGTTTCGTCTGGATCTACTTCCAGTTCGGTCGTTACGCCGTCGTGTTCGATTGCGATTTTGTACGAGCAGGTTGTGGTTGTGGTGCGGCGGAGGGAGAAGCGGCGGCGGAGGTTTGGGCGGTGAAGATTGGAGGGGAATTGGAGGTTGGGAGAGGTGAGGGTGATTGAAGGAGAGATAGTGGCGTGAAAGGTGGATGCTACGGCGGCGCCGGAGGTTGTCATGGTGCTTTTGAAATGAAATGAAATGAAATGTGTGTGTGGTTGTTGTAGTGTTTTGATAAGGTTTTGATTGTGGAAGGCTATTTTCATTTTTTGCTTCGGTAGATTTAATTTAATATTTATATACTTTAATAAGATGTTAAGAGCGTTGAGAGGAGAGTCTTGATATTTTTATAATTTATCTAAAAAAATGGTCGTTAAAATTACACATCCAAAATTGCTAAAAAAAAACACGACTAATACGATCGTTTTATAGTAAATGATCATTTAGAAGGTCCTCTCTATTTGTACACCCACAAGATGACAATATCTCCTATTTTTACACCCCAATACGCTACGTATAGGTGTATACGCAGCGTATTACAGTCAGCAGCTGTCAACCTCTGTACGAGGTTGTCTCAATACGCGGGGTATTATCGAATACGCAGCGTATTAGGTTCATGTATTAAAATCGGGAGTAAACCATGCTTGGTAGGTGTATTTTAATGTGTATACGCCTAGTATGTCCATATACGCTCCATATAGATGTAGAAGTGGTAGGTAGGTTGATATTTTCAATTTCCACCTATATATATCATCATAATCATCGAAACTACCTATATCCCCAACAATTTTTATGTTTACACCAAAAAAGAAAAAAAACTATGAGCAGCAACGCTAAATTGTATTCAATTCGTTCGTCAAATGTGTATGAGGACGGATTGGTGGTACAAGATGTGTACTCACAACATCCAGAATACTTCACGTTAAAATTTTTTCTCGGAGGCCATTTTACATCTTTACCTGGTAGGAGATACGAGGGCGGTGTTATGTTCATGTTGACTACATAGACGTATGTAGCTTTACGTTTTCATACATGGATTTAATAATGCAGGATCTCGGGTTTCATGATACGACCAACCTGTGGTATTACTTTAAGCCCAAGAATCATAATAATCTTGATACGGGTTTGATGGAATTAGTGAATGATTTTGACGTCAGTTTGCTAACTAAGTACAATTCTGAAAACGATGACAGGAGTATAAGGGTGTACGTTCTGCCCAATGAGTTGGATGACTACGACGGAAAGAAGTTTCAAAGGGAAATAATATATGTTAAAGGAGTTCGAAGAATGGCTCCCACGGCTCCCACGGCCCCCTAAGAGACGTTTTTGATAGTATTAATATTTAGAAAAATGTTTGAAAGCGTATCGAAATATTATGTGGTTGATGGTGTTGAAATTATGTGTATCGAGAAATGTTTGAAGGCGTATCGAAATATTATCTGGTTGATGGTGTCGAAATGTATTTTTATTATAAGAAAACGTGTTAACAAAGTTATAACTTTATTTTATGTTTATTACACTACGGCCTAGTAATGTATTGAAGAAATAAGAAAACCTTACATTTTAATTTATACTAATAAATTTAATTTATATTTATAATTAATTTTAATTTATATTTATAATTAATTTTAATTTATATTTATAATTAATTTTAATTTATATTTATAATTTATTTTAATTTATTTTTTATTATTTTAATTTATAATTGTACGACCTAATGATAATCTAAACCGGTAATCTTACATTTATTTATTTAGCATGATATTTATTTATCTAATGGAAAAACAATCAAACCATAGAAAAGAAAATACATTCATCAAACTTAAACACCACAAAATATATTGCATGCATCATCATAATAAAAAGATAGTTCCATATACATGATCATATAAACAACGGAAAACTAAATGAGACCTCGCTAATGGTCCTCCTCATCCTCATCACCAGCCATGTCATCATCATCATCCTCGGCCTCGTCCTGAACATCGCCCTGACCAGCCGGTGCCTGTGGAAATGGAGGATGGTCATGGTAGTCTAAACGGGCTGCAATCCCAATCAACATCTGGCACTGCCATGTCTGAATCTGAATCACTCGGTCTAAAGTCTCCCTCACAACCCGAGGCATCCTGACTGCCCTATACCTATGACGCATGGCCTGCACCTCGTGCGCAACGTCCCCGGGCTGCATTCCCTGCCCTCCCTGCCCTCTATCCTGCCCTCCCTACGGCTGTGCCGGAGCTCCACCAGCATCATCTGGTACCCAAATAACACCATCACGCACCATCCGATAATAACCATGCGCACGAGTACCAAACCTCTTAATTATCTGCATGTTGCTCATGGTCGCCCTGCCAAGTGTCCTCGCCGACAGTGGTGCGGGCATCTCGTGTTGGTGATCAAGGAGGACACCTATCGACGATGCATCCGTGTGATATATGGCTCGCAAAAATATCACTCCCATGCTTCCTACTCTCGTGCGTCCCCAGAAATATAGCTAGGCCATGGGCTAGGGCGGCACTCCTTCGACAAATCAAACAGTAAAAGTAAAATAAATTTGTCCCTGTGACGTGCTCTCTGCTAAAGCCACGTGATGAAATGGAGGTACTGATGAGTTTATGCAGGTATCTAAAAAGGGGGTCCCTAATCTCTGTAGCTCGGTGCTCAGTCCCCCCTACCGGTATTTACGGCCTCAGAGTATATCGGGGATAGTGTCTCATCCTCGGTGTATAACCCTGACAAGGCCGCAAAGGCACGTAGTGTGTACCTATACTCCACCCCTGAAAAGTGAGAAATGAACCGCAATGGGCTTGACGTCGTGGGCCTGTGAAAAATCTCCGGCAACCGGTACGTAAGCAAAAGTGCATAAAAACTCTAGAACTAACAACGGGTACGTGGGTAGGCCGATGTATCGAAATGCCGCCTGAAAGGAGTATCCGGCGGTACGATCGTGTCGTATCTCTCAACAGCCTGAATCTCTGTCAAAAAACGTCACGTCAACTACATCTGACCCTCTAATCGTCCACCGCCTGAACATCTGAAGTCTCTCTCGTGCTCTCGTCTCTAGGGCAAACTGGAGATACTGACAACCATCTATATCTAAACCAGCAATAACACCTAAAAAAAAAAACAAATACTGAAACGTAAATAATAATAATTTAAATAATAAATAATAAATAATAATTAATAATTAATAATTAATAATTAATAATAAATAATAAATAATAATAAATTTATAATAATAAATAATAAATAATAAATAATAAATAATAATTATTAAGTATAAATAATAAATAATAAATAAATAAGAATAAATAAAAAATAATAATAAATAATAATTATTACGTATAAATAAGAAATAAATAATAATAAATAATAAAGAATAAATAATAAATAATAAATAATAAATAATAAATAATAAATAATAAATAATAAATAATAAATAATAAATAATAAATAATAAATAATACATAATAAATAATAAATAATACATAATAAATAATAAATAATAAATAATAAATAAAAATAATAAATAATAAATAATAAATAATAAATAATAAATAATAAATAATAAATAATAAATAATAAATAATAAATAATAAATAATAAATAATAAATAATAAATAATAAATAATAAATAATAAATAATAAATAATAAATAATAAATAATAAATAATAAATAATAAATAATAAATAATAAATAATAAATAATAAATAATAAATAATAAATAATAAATAATAAATAATAAATAATAAATAATAAATAATAAATAATAAATAATAAATAATAAATAATAAATAATAAATAATAAATAATAAATAATAAATAATAAATAATAAATAATAAATAATAAATAATAAATAATAAATAATAAATAATAAATAATAAATAATAAATAATAAATAATAAACAATAAATAATAAATAATAAATAATAAATAATAATATATTATATTTAAGAATTAATAATAAATAATATATAATTAAGAATAAATAATAAAGAATAAATAATAAATAAAAAATATCTAAAATATCTAAATATCAATACGTAGCGTATTACATCATACGCCGCGTATTGTTCCACCTAATTCAGAAAAAACTCAGATTCGAAGCCCAAATTGCATAAAAATTATGCATATACGACGATTCTCATTCTATAGTTCGATCCTACAAGTGAAACTACCATCTAAAATCCAAAAAAAACAAAGCTAAGGTACCAAGATCTAAGTTAATTACAAAAACACAAGATCTAAGTTAATTAAGTCAAGGATTTTGGTGATACATAACTGTATGTGTACGGGGATTGAACGGGCGAGCGTGAGTGAGTTTTTTCCTCCTTCTCCGGTGGTAAATCTCCCTCTCCGGCGTCTGTGGCGATCAGGTGTTTTTTAGGGTTTTTTGTGTGTGATTTGGGGGAGAGGACGACACCGCTGCGTATATGCCATACGCATCCTTATACGGTGCGTATGCGACAATACGCAACGTATAAGTCTTTTATAAAATGTTCCTTTTGTTAAATATATGTGTAAAAAAAATACACCCATATAAATATATATATATATATTTATAATTTTATATTCATAACTTTAACTTATATTCATAATTTTAATTTATATTCATAATTTTAATTTATATTTATAATTTATTTTAAGTTTTTATTATATTAATTAAAATAATTTATAATTTAGATTTTATTTTAATTTATAATTTAAAGAAATTTAAATCTTTGCAAAATGAACACATGTATACACAGTGACTTCTCATTTTGAATTTCATACTTATTTTTCTTTTTGTGCCTTGAAATATGCATCAAGATGTTATCCACTAGGTCAAACATTAGTATTTAGTGTATATCACATCTGAATACTTTCTGATTTGCCGAGCCTACCAAGCATATCAAACAATGATCTTATGGCCCTTTCATCTACTCTATCCATGAGTCAGATACGTAAGCCAATGTACCATCATTTCCCAATGATCAATTTCTCACAATTTTATATATTTGGCATGTATTCACCTTCCTTCATTATATATTCGACATGTATTCACTTTCTCCCCATAACATGCATTTTCTCAATTACTCCCCCTACTTACAATTCTCCCCCTTAAAATGAAAACTCTATTTTTGGATTTTCATTTTACACAAAAAAAAGACTCTATTTTTGGTATTTTTGAGAAAAACTTGTAAACAAAGAAAAGTGATCAATCAACACGGATAATTTGCAGATTTAGAATTCAGAATATTTGCAGGTTAGAAAGATTTATCATGAATATATAAATTAAGCAGAATACTCCTCTATCAACAACTTTGCAATCGTCGATAGGTCTTCTAGAAGTACCTGCTGTCACACCCCCAATTAACCACTAACGGAGTTTATACCGTTAAGGGGCGCGACTAGACCAGGACCACAACCATTAGTTACAAATACTAAACGAATCAGAGTAAAGTCTAAATGTTCATAAATAAAACAGTTTCAAAAGTTACGCAGCGGAATGTAAACATAAATATCTTAGCACTAACCGCGTGCTTTAATTACAAAACATAAATTGTTATATAAATTCCCAAGTTAGTTCAAATAAAAGTAAACATTTTCTTGAGCCATGTCAACCTGCTCCGGATACTCCTCAGCGATCTGCAAAAGTCAAAACCACGCAAGTGTCAACCAAAAGGCTGGTGAGTTCACGGTGGGCTTGTCATGCATTGGCCCGGTCTCATAATCATTTTCTTTGCCAACATATACATACGTAATATTTGTTTTATGAAAGACGATGCTTTTAAACGTCAATTACCGATTATTTAATATGCGCTTAGTCTTGTAAGAATTAAAGAACTCAACCGATATCGCGGGTAGCTAATCCGTCGTTTCATGCACTAAGGAAGATTGTACCAAGCTGACTATTTATTTTGCGGTGTTCCACCGTCATTTATTTTTATTTGCGGACTTTCGTCACTGCTCTTTTTGCCTCCCCCGCGTCCTCCTCTTGGGATCACGGTGTCAAATAGGCTGATATTGTTCCCCGTGCACCTCCAGTGCCCCGGAGCGGAGTTTGTCAAACTCCAGTAGATCTACCCAACATCCCCTCGCTTCCACGAATTAATGGCACAATTAATTATGAGGACTTTTTATTTAACCAAAAAAAACATTCCTTAGAAATCATGTGATATCATTTGGTTTAAAGCCTTTAACCTATGCTAGCCATATTAAAACATTTCACTTAGGGTTTCCTTCGAACCCAAAAATCATTTATCAGTTTTATTTTTCGTAACGACGACTTGAATTCTCCCCTAAGTGTTCCCATAAACACTTTGGTGAAAAACAGTCGATTTGTATTCGTCCGGTGCTCGGCACTCGTAAGTTTTGTCAGCATTGTTTTTAAGTTGTTCTTTTCGTCCCTAACGGGATCGTATCTTGCGAGTTAGTGACACTCACCTTTGGTTGCTCGGCTAGACTTGCTTAATTATCCTTGAATTGATTTCTTAATGAAGACCTATAATTCATTTAGGTCTTATATATTAGTCTTGTGTCTAATTTATTTCAAACAACGTTCACTATGGCCCATAGCACGTTAAACTAAGACACGACATATCGACACACGACACCGATGGTTGATCATAAACAAGGGTTCATATACATCAGAAATCAAACATGTATCATCATAGTATAATCATGTAAGTCATGGCATAACATTCAAGCAAATTGCACAAGTTTAGATTCTGGTCACAGTTTCGCTAGCCTAGTTTCGCCGTGTACACGGGTAGCACTTTCGCTAGGCAATGCCCGATGACACAGTTTCGCTAGGCTAGTTTCGCTCGAAACTGTTGGCACAGTTTCGCTAGCCTAGTTTCGCCCGAAACTGGTTTGAACTTTCGTTCAGGGAATTTCGCTCGGTAGATTCGCTCGAGCTGGTCTGGTTGGTTTACCCGGCGACACTATAGTTTCGCTACATAGTGTCGCTGGATGAAGATATACATAATTTCGCTGGATAGTTTCGCCCAGAGAACACAACAGTTTCGCTGGTCGCGAAAAACATACGGATCAGCCTAAAAATCAACCTAACAGCTTCAATACTTCATGCAATTCATTGTTTAGCATACATAGGCATTTACCAACATCAAACAACAAGTTTTAACACCTTATTCATGCATATTCATCATCAAATCATCAAAATACATTTAAAACCCTAAAATGACTAAAATGGCACAAATCTCTATCATGGATCAGTTTTACACGTAAAGTTATCAACTTTATGGTAGATCTAGCATTCCTACAGAAGATCTAATGATATCATGAAGGTTTAAGCATGCTTTATGAAGAAACACATAGAAAAGCATAGAAAATGGTGGTTTTAGGACTCACGGTTCGATCTCCAAGCTTGATGGATGATGGTTCGTGGCTGAGATCTCGATGGCTCGGTGTGAATCTCGACTGACCAGATTTCCAGAGGTGTGTGTGTGTGTTTTGGAGAGAATGGTGCAACCAAATGAGGCAACTAGGGTTTTATGTTATTATATATCAGGGCCTAGTTTCGCTGGCAGTTTCGCTGGCCAAGCGAAACTGGCTCTGATCACAAGTGAGCCAACAGACTGCCGGGCGACATTATAGTTTCGCCCGGTAGTTTCACTGGTTACCCAAAAGTGGTCAGTTTTCACATAATTAAGGATTTACAATTTGTCATGCTATTCATAGTACTAAATCATGTATTTAAATCACATTGCACATAGTGACATCAATAAATGAACACATAACACATATGGGCGGGTTTGGTGATCAACCAAAGGTCGTGGACGTATTCGGCCTAGTTAAGTATTAGTTACTAGTTACTAAGTTAACATTTATAACGTAACTAACGGAGTTTGTCTAACGGAAGTAAACCTTGAAATTCCCGGATGTCACATCATCCCCTTGCAATTGGAATTTTCGTCCCGAAAATTATTCTTGCGTCATAACATTTGCAGCCTCGGCTGTCGTCGCTGGGGAAAGAAAGCAAAAGTTTTAGGGTCGCCACATCCTCCTCCTGTTAAAGGAATTTTGGTCCCCAAAATTAAATCATACCTTGAGTATTCGTGGACGTTTGCTCGAACAAGTGAGGATACTTTTTCTTCATCTGATCCTCTCGTTCCCAAGTATATTCAGGTCCACGCTTTGAGTTCCATCGCACCTTGACGATCGGAATCTTGCTACGTTTGAGGGCTTTCTCCTCGCGTCCCATGATTTCTACTGGTTGCTCGATAAATCTCAAATGTTCGTCGATTTCCAATTCCTCCAAGGGAATTATTTCGATGTCTTCAGCCAGACATTTCTTTAGATTGGAAACGTGAAACACGTTGTGAACTCCATCGAGTTCAGCAGGGAGTTGCAATCGATAGGCCACCGGGCCTACTTCCCCAATAATTTCAAACGGACCGATGTAGCGAGGATTCAACTTTCCACGCTTCCCGAAGCGTATCACTCCTTTCCAGGGAGATACCTTCAACAATACTTTGTCACCCACCTCAAACTTTAGAGGTTTTCGGCGTTTGTCGGCATAACTCTTTTGTCGATCACGCGCTGCAGCTAGCCGTTGCCTGATTTGAATAATTCGCTCGGTCATATCATGGATGACTTCCGGTCCAGTGAGTCCTTTCTCACCCGTTTCGGCCCAGCACACGGGCGATCTACATTTTCTGCCATAAAGTGCTTCAAAAGGTGCTGCACCGATGCTTGAATGATAGCTATTGTTGTAAGAGAACTCCACCAGAGGAAGGTGAGTCTCCCAATCTTTCCCAAAGTCAAGAACGCAGGCTCGGAGCATATCTTCTAAGGTTTGAATGGTTCGTTCCGATTGACCATCCGTTTGTGGGTGATAGGCTGTACTCATATCTAGTCGGGTTCCCAACGCTTCTTGCATTGATTGCCATAGCCGGGAAGTAAATCGAGGATCTCGATCAGAAATGATAGTCTTAGGCACACCGTGAAGCTTCACAATTTTGTCGATGTACAGTTTTGTTAACTTGTCCATATTATCACTTTCCTTCATCGGAATGAAATGTGCCGATTTGGTTAATCGATCAATGATAACCCAAATCGCATCCGGTTGATTCGATCGATGGGGTAGTCCCGTTACAAAATCTATGGAGATGTCCTCCCATTTCCATTCTGGGATCTTTGGTTGTTGCAGTAAACCAGAAGGCTTTTGGTATTCAATCTTGACTCTTGAGCAGGTTAAGCATTTAGCCACATATCGAGCAATGTCGGCTTTCATATTCGGCCACCAATAAAGATTCTTCAAGTCCTGATACATTTTATCCGATCCAGGGTGCACCGAGTATCTTGACTTGTGAGACTCGTCCATCACGAGCTCAAGGAGATTTCCAAACAAAGGAATCCAGATTCTGTCATTATAATACGTGAGTCCATAGGACTTAACTTCAGAATGGCCGTCTATACCACGCAGTGCTTCAGCTGCGAAGTTTTCTGCTTTCAAAGCTTCTCGTTGGCAATCGCGGATCCGATCCGGTAATCCTGAATGTATTGTAAGTTGAAGCGCTCGTACCCGTCGAGGCTTTTCGTACTCTTTTCTGCTTAGGGCATCTGCCACCACATTTGCTTTTCCCGGATGATATTTAATTGCCAAATCATAATCGTTCAGTAATTCAACCCACCTCCTTTGCCGCATGTTGAGGTCTTTCTGATCAAAGATGTGCTGTAAGCTTTTATGATCGGTGAATATTGTGCACTTTGTTCCATAGAGGTAATGTCTCCAAATCTTGAGTGCATGAAAAACGGCTCCCAATTCCACATCATGCGTTGTATAATTCTTCTCAGTATCCTTTAGTTTCCTGGACCCATAGGCGATCACTTTGTCTCGTTGCATCAACACGCAACCGAGTCCTTGGATTGATGCATCACAGTAAATCACAAAGTCGTCAAATCCATCGGGTAACGCAAGAATTGGAGCTGAACATAACATATCTTTAAGCGTTTGGAACACGCGCTCTTCCTTCTCACCCCATCTGTATTGCACTCCTTTGTGCGTTAAGGCTGTTAAGGGTTGAGCCAATTGAGAGAAACCTTTAATAAACCTTCGGTAGTATCCGGCAAGTCCCAAAAATTGTCGGATTTCTGTTGGCGCTCTTGGAGTAGACCAATTCTTTATAGCTTCCACTTTAGCTGGGTCGACATGAATTCCTTCCTCATTAACGATGTGTCCAAGAAACTGGACTTCGCGGATCCAAAAATCGCACTTTGAAAACTTGGCGTAGAGCTGTTCCTTGCGAAGCAATTCCAAAATAAGACGCAGATGCTCCTCGTGTTCTTCCTTTGTCTTGGAGTAGATCAAAATATCATCGATGAAAACTATCACAAACTTATCGAGGTACGGCTTGCACACTCGATTCATCAGATCCATGAATACAGCAGGTGCATTGGTTAGCCCAAACGGCATAACCAGGAACTCGTAGTGACCATACCGAGTTCTGAAAGCAGTTTTGGGTACATCCTCATCACGAACACGAAGTTGGTGATATCCAGACCGTAGATCAATCTTTGAAAAGTAGCTTGAACCCTGTAGTTGATCGAAGAGATCGTCAATTCGAGGAAGAGGATACCGATTCTTGATCGTAACCTTGTTGAGTTCTCGGTAGTCGATACACATGCGGAACGTTCCATCCTTCTTTTTAACAAACAATACCGGAGCTCCCCACGGAGACGAACTTGGACGGATGAATCCCTTGTCGAGTAACTCTTGAAGTTGTACGGAAAGTTCGTTGAGTTCACTTACCGCCAAACGGTAAGGTGCGCGTGCTATCGGAGCAGCGCCAGGAGCTAAGTCGATTCCAAACTCTACTTGTCGAAATGGAGGCAAACCCGGCAAATCGTCAGGGAATACGTCTTGGAAGTCGCGAACTATCGGGTAGTCGTTGATTTTACGCTCGGGAAGTGTCGAATCGGTGACGTTAGCAAGAATCGCGAAGTGACCTTTACGAAGGCACTTTTGAGCTTTGAGAAATGAGATAATTCCAGTGACTGTCCCACCTTTCTCGCCTTGAACTGTTAGTACTTCACCTCCTTCGAGTGGAATACGAACCACTTTTTCTTGACACAAAATTTCGGCTCGATTTTCAGATAACCAATCCATTCCTACTATAACATCGAAGCTACCAATCGGGAAGGGCATAAGATCGATTCCTATAGTACGGCCAGCTAGTTCTAACTTACATTCCTTAACTATCTGAGTCGTATCATGAAGTTTACCGTTTGCTAGTTCTACCACATACTTAGCATCTAAGTCAACTGGTTTAGCATTAATTAGTCTAGCAAACTTAGTGGAAATAAAGCTTCTTTCAGCACCAGAATCAAATAATACGGCAGCAAAGAAACCATTAAGAATAAATTTACCGTTGATCACGTTGGCATCATTGCGAGCTTCTCCTTGGCCCATCACAAAAGCTCGGCCTCTACCGTTTCCACCATTTCCACCATTGCCATTGCCATTGCCATTGCCATTACCATGGCCACCGTTGTTTCCCTGGTTACCATTCCCTTGTCTTCCTAGTTGAGGGCAATCTCTTTTCATGTGGCCTTGGGCACCACATTCATAGCAACCATTGCCATTCCTTCTTGGGACTCCATTGTTACGATTCTGCCCATTGTTATTCCCGTTTCCCCGATTGTTACCGTTGTTGTTGTTGTTCTGCCTCATCCGATTTTGTTGTTCAGGAATGACTGCCCAACAGTCGTTTGCCACGTGGCTTTTCTTGCCACACCTTCCACAAGTTAAACTTTTCCTACAGACTCCCGAGTGATGCTTGCCGCAGGTACTACACGTGGGCAGGTTCTGACCATTTCCGCCCTGGCGGTTGTTGCTGCTATTGATACCAGATCGCTTACTTTGACCTTGGGAGTGATAGGATTTCCCAGAGCTGTTGGCCACACTCTGTTGATTCATTGACACCTCAGGAACCTCATTTTCGGCCTTTCTTTTGCCACTCAAGGCTGTCTTCTCAGAAGCTTTCGCAGGGAGAGTTCCTTTCTCAATTTCTTGGTCGGTCAACTTATGAGCTAGACGAATAGCTTGTTGCACAGTTGCTGGGTTACTAGCAGTCACCATTCCTTTAATTTGAGGCGCGAGGCCTTCCAGATAACGCTCGATGCGTTTGAACTCAGCATCCACCATTGTGGGGCATAGTACCGCGTACTCGTGGTAACGCGCAGTATACTCTTCGACTTCAGACCCAGACATCTTCAGATTCAAAAATTCACCCTCTAGCTTCTTCACTTGATCACGAGGACAGTATTCCTCCATGATCAGGTCCTTAAATGCTCCCCATTCCATGTTATTGGCAGCATCTAACCCAATCATCTGGATTTCAGCATTCCACCAGGTAAGGGCAGCTCCTTCAAAGGTACCAGTCGCAAATTTCACCTTGTTCTCAGCGGGGCAGTTACACATGGAGAAGACCTTCTCGGACTTCTCAATCCACCTGAGGAGTCCTACCGCTCCTTCCTCACCGGAAAACGTCATTGGTTTGCAGTCCATGAAGGACTTAAAAGTGCAGTGGTGGATGTTTCCTGATGCAATTAACAATTCGAGTTTTAAACTTAAACAGGTCAAAATATATTCGCTTTGCGCCTTAACCGGCTTAATAATTACCATGCGCGGCAATTGTAGCTTGGACGGCAGCCACGGCGGCTTGCACGTGCTCGTTGATCATCGCTTGTAGTTGCGCGGGCGTCAGGTTGATGTTGTTCCTTCCGGCTCTTCCAGACATTTTCTGGACAGTTTAAAGTAGGCAGTGTTCAGTCACAATTATATTTTATACATATCCCATAATATGTATATTATCCATTTCCCGTTATCCCACTATTAGTCCAGAAAAATTTTGTGCGAGTTCGAGGCGTCGTCGGAGAACGTCATAAGTCGTAAGTAGCTATCGTCGAAAGTCGGCTTTCCCATAAAAGTCACCGTCGGCGTAGTCATCGTAGTAGAAATCAGGACGTAGCGTGTAGTATCGTTTCGTTGTCGCTTTCCCCAGAATAGTGCGCGTATTATCGTTCGCGTTTCGTATTCGTGTGTGACATTTTCCTAGGGTTTTTTTTTTCCGTTAGACTACTTAGACACGGTCTATATATATCTATATATATATATACATACGAAGCATTTACTTACACAGCAGAGCGAGTATCCCAGGTTTTGCACGTAAAAATTTTGTTTCGGAAATTTGTTTGTTCGTTTGTAACTAAGGTTTCAAGTTGCAGTTTCCAAATCGTTTTAGAAAATGATTCCAGTTCTCTGCAACCTATGGCTCTGATACCAATCTGTCACACCCCCAATTAACCACTAACGGAGTTTATACCGATAAGGGGCGCGACTAGACCAGGACCACAACCATTAGTTACAAATACTAAACGAATCAGAGTAAAGTCTAAATGTTCATAAATAAAACAGTTTCAAAAGTTACGCAGCGGAATGTAAACATAAATATCTTAGCACTAACCGCGTGCTTTAATTACAAAACATAAATTGTTATATAAATTCCCAAGTTAGTTCAAATAAAAGTAAACATTTTCTTGAGCCATGTCAACCTGCTCCGGATACTCCTCAGCGATCTGCAAAAGTCAAAACCACGCAAGTGTCAACCAAAAGGCTTGTGAGTTCACGGTGGGCTTGTCATGCATTGGCCCGGTCTCATAATCATTTTCTTTGCCAACATATACATACGTAATATTTGTTTTATGAAAGACGATGCTTTTAAACGTCAATTACCGATTATTTAATATGCGCTTAGTCTTGTAAGAATTAAAGAACTCAACCGATATCGCGGGTAGCTAATCCGTCGTTTCATGCACTAAGGAAGATTGTACCAAGCTGACTATTTATTTTGCGGTGTTCCACCGTCATTTATTTTTATTTGCGGACTTTCGTCACTGCTCTTTTTGCCTCCCCCGCGTCCTCCTCTTGGGATCACGGTGTCAAATAGGCTGATATTGTTCCCCGTGCACCTCCAGTGCCCCGGAGCGGAGTTTGTCAAACTCCAGTAGATCTACCCAACATCCCCTCGCTTCCACGAATTAATGGCACAATTAATTATGAGGACTTTTTATTTAACCAAAAAAAACATTCCTTAGAAATCATGTGATATCATTTGGTTTAAAGCCTTTAACCTATGCTAGCCATATTAAAACATTTCACTTAGGGTTTCCTTCGAACCCAAAAATCATTTATCAGTTTTATTTTTCGTAACGACGACTTGAATTCTCCCCCAAGTGTTCCCATAAACACTTCGGTGAAAAACAGTCGATTTGTATTCGTCCGGTGCTCGGCACTCGTAAGTTTTGTCAGCATTGTTTTTAAGTTGTTCTTTTCGTCCCTAACGGGATCGTATCTTGCGGGTTAGTGACACTCACCTTTGGTTGCTCGGCTAGACTTGCTTAATTATCCTTGAATTGATTTCTTAATGAAGACCTATAATTCATTTAGGTCTTATATATTAGTCTTGTGTCTAATTTATTTCAAACAACGTTCACTATGGCCCATAGCACGTTAAACTAAGACACGACATATCGACACACGACACCGATGGTTGATCATAAACAAGGGTTCATATACATCAGAAATCAAACATGTATCATCATAGTATAATCATGTAAGTCATGGCATAACATTCAAGCAAATTGCACAAGATTAGATTCTGGTCACAGTTTCGCTAGCCTAGTTTCGCTAGGCAGTTTCGCCGTGTACACGGGCAGCACTTTTGCTAGGCAATGCCCGATGACACAGTTTCGCTAGGCTAGTTTCGCTCGAAACTGTTGGCACAGTTTCGCTAGCCTAGTTTCGCCCGAAACTGGTTTGAACTTTCGTTCAGGGAATTTCGCTCGGTAGATTCACTCGAGCTGGTCTGGTTGGTTTACCCGGCGACACTATAGTTTCGCTACATAGTGTCGCTGGATGAAGATATACATAATTTCGCTGGATAGTTTCGCCCATAGAACACAACAGTTTCGCTGGTCGCGAAAAACATACGGATCAGCCTAAAAATCAACCTAACAGCTTCAATACTTCATGCAATTCATTGTTTAGCATACATAGGCATTTACCAACATCAAACAACAAGTTTTAACACCTTATTCATGCATATTCATCATCAAATCATCAAAATACATTTAAAACCCTAAAATGACTAAAATGGCACAAATCTCTATCATGGATCAGTTTTACACGTAAAGTTATCAACTTTATGGTAGATCTAGCATTCCTAAGCATTCCTACAGAAGATCTAATGATATCATGAAGGTTTAAGCATGCTTTATGAAGAAACACATAGAAAAGCATAGAAAATGGTGGTTTTGGGACTCACGGTTCGATCTCCAAGCTTGATGGATGATGGTTCGGGGCTGAGATCTCGATGGCTCGGTGTGAATCTCGACTGACCAGATTTCCAGAGGTGTGTGTGTGTGTTTTGGAGAGAATGGTGCAACCAAATGAGGTAACTAGGGTTTTAGGTTATTATATATCAGGGCCTAGTTTCGCTGGCAGTTTCGCTGGCCAAGCGAAACTGGCTCTGATCACAAGTGAGCCAACAGACTGCCGGGCGACATTATAGTTTCGCCCGGTAGTTTCGCTGGTTACCCAAAAGTGGTCAGTTTTCACATAATCAAGGATTTACAATTTGTCATGCTATTCATAGTACTAAATCATGTATTTAAATCACATTGCACATAGTGACATCAATAAATGAACACATAACACATATGGGCGGGTTTGGTGATCAACCAAAGGTCGTGGACGTATTCGGCCTAGTTAAGTATTAGTTACCAGTTAGTAAGTTAACATTTATAACGTAACTAACGGAGTTTGTCTAACGGAAGTAAACCTTGAAATTCCCGGATGTCACACCTGCACACTGGTCAAAGTAATTAGTCCATAAATGACCCGAAGCGAATCGCTTCTGGTCGACCAGTGTCCTTGTTTTGCTTAGAAACCACCTTAGGTTTCCATTGCTGTTGTTTTGGTAAGTCAGTTTTTGATGAAACAGTCACATGTGACTGTAATGATGAACCTTCTTTATTGAGCTTTTGAAACTATTGGAACAAATCGTTTTTGTTTATGAGAAAATGTAGGCTCAACTTCATAAAAAACTCTGCCTTGTTCATCAAAGAACTTTGTTGTGGCAGGTTTACCAAAAACAGATTTCTTGTGAAATCTTTGTGGTGAATCAGCAGGTGATGGACAATCTTTTTCCATATGCCCTGGGCGACGGCAAATATAACAAATTCTTGTTGTTTTATCCCATCGGTGATGTACCTGCGAAGAACACACATGAATATCTCTAACATGATCAGAGTGAGAATCATATACCTGATGCCTGTGATCATGTACCCATTTAGATGTAGGGCTTAGAGATTGAGAACTTTCAGAAGAAATGGTTGCTTTCACAAAGACCTCAACAATCGTCCGAGCATCAACACAATGAAGTGGAAATTCTTTGTCAGAAAATAATTGATCCGAACCCTTGAGTTTGTAAAATCGCTCGGGTTGGATTTTATCAGCTTGAAAAACTTCCTTCTTCACTTGTTTCAGCTTCAATTTCTTCAAATCATGAGATGAAGATGCTGGAACCTTCTCAACTTTGTTTTGCATCTTGTGAAAACCCAAACCTTCACGCTTTCCAGAAATCTTCTCCTCAGATGAACAATGTCCATTCTTTACTAATCGAGAAAATTCAGCTTTTACTTCTGTTACATTCTTTTGATCATAAAAGATCTTTTCATCAAACTCAGGTTGAGTCTGGATCTTGTTACTAGAAGTAGCCGACTTCTCATTATCAGCAGAGGATGAACCATATACAAACTTCGGTGCAGGAGAGACTTCGGACTTCTTTTCCTTCCTTTTCTTATGCCTCTTGTTTTTCTTCTTTTCAACAACCTCTTCCACGGCAGCAGTAGATGATGAAACTTTTGAATAATCAAATTCATCAACTTGTTCCTTCACTACTTTGAAAGCTTCTTTGATATGAGCAGGGGGTGATGCAGTTTTATCAAACATTTTCTCAAAATTAGCATCATTAGCTAAGAAACTTGTGAAAACTTGAGAATTTGAAACATTGTTGAGTAAACGATTAGCATCGAGAACTTGAATTTTAAGATCAGAAATTTGCTGTTGAGCTTCTGCGAATTCCTTTTCTTTTGCAATCAATCGCTTCGCAACTTTGTGAGTTTCAATTTTTTGCAAACGCAGATTATCAAGTCCTTCATGTAACTCCTTCTTCAATTTATTCTCGTTTCGCTTTTGAATTTCCAGATTTGCAGCTTGAACTTTGTTAACACTAACCAACTCACGCTTCTCATCCAACAACTTTTCCATATCAACTTGATATGCTTCAATTTTAGCAGCAGACTCTTCAACATTCTTAGTAAGCAAATCAAGCTTGATCTTGGAAATGTCAAATAAATTCTGAAAATCATTAGCCGTATCTTCCGCTTCATCCTTCCATTTCTTGACATCTTTCACCAACTCATCCCGTTCTTCACAAATCTTGGCGTTTGCAGCTTCAACCTCCCTTTTATCTTGCTTAGAAATTTCTAAAACTTCATTCAGCAAGTTGATCTCTTTAAGCAAACATTCATTCTTCATAACCAATTCCTTCTCATTTTCCTTAGAAATATTCAGCTCTGAAGTAATCACATCAAATGCCTCAGTCAATTGTTGAACTTTATTCATCAACAAAGCATTTTCTTTCATCAGACTTTCCAAGTTCTCAGCTGATTCATAAGAACTTGGAATTGAACTAGTATCGGAACTAGTATCTGAATAGGAATCATCTGATGGAACATGAGTAACAATCAAAGCTGATGAATCATAACCAAAGTGTTGACCCCAATCATAAACACCATCTTTTTGTGCTGTCAAAGCTGTAGAATTGCTAGTGTTACTAGTAGATGGTTGAGTAAAACCAGGTTTGGATGATTGTGAAACACCAGACATGTTTGTATGTGTCTGTTGACAGTCTTTAGCAAAATGTCCAAGTTGTGAACATTTGTAACACTTTAATTTGGACTTGTCAAAACCCAATTTATCACCAGAAATATTCCTTCCATGTTTCTTAAAGAATCTCTTAGATCTTTGACACAACATAGCATATTGCCAAGATACATCCAATTCGGTTAGTTGATCATCATCAAGAGCATCAAGATCCTCACTGGTTAACTTTGCATCAGCAACATTCTTAATAATCGAACCAAAAGATGATGAAATCAAGGCCGAAATCATTTTAGCACAATCTTCTGTTGATTCAGCAGAAAAAGGCATTCTGATTTGAAAAATTTGGAATTGTAAAACTACAACCCTGTGAAGACTTGCTTTCCGAATTATCAGAATTTCCAGTCAAGAAAGCTGTACTTGGTGCAGAACTCAAACTTGGTTTAGCTTTAGCATTCATACTTGCTGTATTTTCACCATGATACAATTCTGGATTTTGCAAAGCAGCAGTAGCCTTGTTTGAAGTCATCATTTCCATCTCTCTAGCATTAAGTTTTCCGGTTAAATCATGAAATGATAATGCAGAATAATCTTTGTCATGAGTAAGCAACAAAACATAATTTTCCCACTTTTTTGGTAATGCTTCCATTAATTTCTCTTTCAATTCCTCCTCAGTCTTTTCAATGTTCACCACCTTCATTTCACTAATTAGATGTGAAAATCTGGATACAAGTGCAGGAATAGTTTCTTTATCATAATGTTGAATTCTCAAATTCTTTGTTCAGCACTTTTCTTCTACTCTTCTTGTATTGATCATTTCCTTCGCATCTAGCAGACAATGCATCCCACAATTGTTTTGACTTTTTGCAAGTACTAAACTGATGCAACAACTCAGTAGGCAAAGCCATTGTTAGATAACCATAGGCTTTTTCTTCAAGCTCATAGAGTTTTCTTTCATCACCATCAAAATCTTGTACTCTTTTAAAATCTCCATCTACTTGTGGATGCATGTAAAGTTTGCGAATCGGAATCCATAAATCCACATTATTTGTGCTGATGTAAGCTGAAAAACGTTGTTTCCAATTATGATAATCTTCCAACTTCAACAATTTAGGAACTTTCTGACTTGTTCCGATTTCGTTATCAAAATTCAGCATGGTTTGCATGGCACTTTGCATTGCAGCAAACACGTGAAATTCCGACATCATTCGAAAAATTAAGATTCTGCCGGCCGAACTCTCTCCGAACTTATAACTAAGCTCCGAACTCTGTCCGAACTTAAGACAAACCTCCGAACTTCGTCCGAACTTGCTCCGAGTCAAAATTAACAGACCGAACTCCTAAGAGACTCCGATCTAGCACCGAACTACCTCCGAACCTTGATTTAACTCCGAACCTTGTCCGAACTAGTGACCGAACACAGAAACTTCGAACTTTGACCGAATTAACACCGAACTCTCACCGAAGATGGACCGAACTTCAAGTTCGGAGCAGTTACTCCGAACCTGATCAGGAAACTCCGAACTTCGACATAATTTTTCAAAAACACTCGATTTTTGATGAATTTTGACGAAATTTGTAACAGTCAGACCAAAAACATGATTAGGAACGATTTAGGAGCAAATTTGACACAAAACACACGTAAAAATGATTGAAAAACCGAAATGAAACTCGAGAAACTTCAAAAATGCTCAAAAGTCCGAGAATAGCAACCACAGATTAGTAGAGTGAACCAGAAAGCTCTGATACCACTTGATAATGCGTGAGCATCGGATCGTCTACTCGATCTAGCTAATCGGACATCGAAACGTAATTAACCGATTGTTTTATTGATCAAAATAAACAATTACAATCAGTGAAACACTCAGAAACACAACACAGAGAAACACCTTGAAAACACACACTTAAGAAATCTTTCACGCTCCGAAGTCTACAATTACAAAGACCAATCACCTATATATACCCGCTGGTCCGAGCTTCGGCCGAACCTCAGGTTCCGGCCAGTCCGAACTTCAGGTTCGGACCTAGTTCGGCTAGACCTAGTTTGACATGATCTTGTACTTTGTTTGATACTTCACACGACACACATATCAGGTATCAACAGGATGTCAAAAGTGCCTTTTTGTATGAATTGTTGAATGAAGAAGTTTATGTGTGTTAACCACTTGGGTTTGAAGATCCACATCATCCAAACAAGGTGTGTAAACTAATAAAAGCTCTGAATGGTCTTAAACAGGCACCAAGGAACTAGTATGAGACTCTTGTTGGAAACAAGGGTGTCCTGACCCGACGAATTAACGAACCCGACCGATATTGACCCGTAAGAGTTACACCCGGGTCAACGGACTATTAAATCTAATTAATTGTTAATTAGATATAAACGAACTAATTGGTGAATTAAATAAATATTAATTATTTATTTAAAACGACAAAACTGTCGGTTCAGAATTACTCGCTAATCAAAAGACGGACCGATCAGTTGTTACCGGATTAACAGACTGATCGGTTGGTGGACTAAAGGAGTATCGCGACCGGGCCCAGTTCGCAGGCCCCGGTCCGCGATTTTAATATTAAAAGAAAGAGGAGAAGCAGATAAGAAGAGAAGCAAAAAACCCTAACTCCTCTCTCTCTCTCTCTGCGCCGTCCGCGAACCCGAAGCCGGCTCCCAGCCGCCGACCGCCGATCGCCGCCCCTCCTCCACCGTGGTTCCCTCGCGATCTTTGATGGATCCCCGTCTAGCCAGTTTTTGCGCCCGACTCGATAGCGAAGCCGTCGCAACGCGAGCCGCAACCGCAGCCCGAGCCCAAGCCGCAGCCGAAGCCGCAGCCGCGACTCAAGCCGCCGCCGCAGCCGTCGCTGCCGCCGCCCCCTCAGCGCCGCCGCGCGACCACCGAGCGGTGGTCCTCGCACTGCCGGCGCAGCCGAGGCCACCGTGTCCGGTCGTGTCGTCGTGGCCGGCGCCGCTCTACCCGTCCACCGCCACCGCCGTACCTCCTCCGATCTCCGGCGAATCGTTTGTTGTGGGATCGGTTCCGGTGGCCATCCCGACGGAGAAGGTTTTGTCACCACCACCGATGGTATCCCTACCACCGCCGCCGCCACTGCCGCCGCCGCCACCTATGGCCGCCGCCGCTGCCGTCGTCGATGATCTGTCTCGAAGGTTCGAGACTGACGTCATTGTTCGTCCTAGCGCGAGCCCGTTGAATCCGGGTGTCTCGAGCGGTTGCTCGGATCCCGCCAAGGTATATCTAATTTATTAGATATTTTATTTATTTATGTATTTATTTATTTATTTAAATAAATATATTTTCTGTGTTTGTCGTGTCGGTGATTGATCCTGTTACAGTTGCGTTCGCGTGTTAATTCGTTTCCGCTGCTAAATTAATTTAGAATTAATTTTATCTTTAAATCGGTTTTAGAAAATTAAAATCGGTAACCCGGATCCCACTGTAAAACCCAACAGTGGTATCAGAGCCATTATCACCGCGCGCAAACCAGAACCGGTCTTTTCGTGACCGGTAGTTCGCAATTTCGGCTTAAATCTAAATTGCGAATTAGAATTAATTTAATTTGTTATTTTAATTCTATATATATATTTTATTGTGTGTTACGGCCGACCCCTCCATTTTATATGAATGTGTAAATGTTTTGGCGTGTATTGTTTTTCTCTGTTTGGCCCAAGTTGTTGGCCCAATTGGTTGTTTTTGATTTTGGTTCATGGACCCGGTTTTAGGGTTTCAAAGTTGTACAAATTTAGAGCTAGATTACTAGAAGTAGTTTTTGTAATTATAAATTTGTATGTAACCAAAAGTCGAAGACTGGACACGCGCCGGAGGGATGTCGAAGCAAGTGGGAGCTGAACTGGATTCAAGATCGCACTTAGTTGCCATCTCGATCGTTCACCATTTTATTTAAAATTTAATTTATTTTAAATTGTCCCTTGTGATCTCGCTTGTATGGCTCGAGCGAGATCAAGGCCTTATGCCGTTCAACACACAATATACCATTCGCGACAACTTAGTATTTTAACTAGGTTAAATTAACTTACTAGTCCCGAGTGATGATAGGGTTTTATCGTTCGTGTCTAACGATAATTAAATATTAAAAGTAACTAATATCCCTATATGGTAATTCTTAAAACTGATAGTTGGTGCCATCCTATCTCAAGTTGAACTTGGAACGTATTTACCGGAGCATCAGTGTTGGAGTATTTCAACACCGCACTTGGTGCCGAGGGTACCTTCCAAGGTGAAGGACATTGGAGTATTTCAACACCGTGTCATCACATCGACCATTTAGGATTACTATTGCTTTAAACGTATATGTTCGTGGTGTTGGAGTATTTCAACACCGCGCCACGGATGTGTACTGCTAAAGTGGGCACGGATGAGGCAAAACGTATCGCAAAATACAATAGTATGTATATAGCGGCCTCATATCTAGAGTTGTGACTTGAGTCTCGCAATTGACAATCGTTGTCAGTTTGTTTACACGGTTTTGCTCCTGAGGCTCATTTGGCGGTCTCAAGTGATTTCGTCTAAACGAATTCTCATTTTCTTAAAAATAAACTTTACCAACTTATTTTAAAGAAAAATAAACATCGAAAATACTGATTAAATTTACTTTGCTTATTTTCAGAAGGCTAAAGAAAACTCACCACCATTAAGTTCAATGGTACAACTCAACCCCTTCACTGAGTCTGGCTTTCTCGCATGGCAGACAACCCTGAGGAACCTTTTAAGGCTCTTCGGGAAACTCTATGTCATTGACCGACCAATCGCGAGTATTCCATCTTACTTGCTAAATGAGAACTCGCGGTCTGAGCTCCAAAAGCACACTGACGATGATAAGGACGTCACTGACCTGATGTTGTCTAGCATGACTCAGGATTATCGGTACAATTTCATGGGGATGTCTGCTTATGACATCATTCGTAAACTCAAGGATTTATTTGAATTGAGTCAGAGGACTGAGCGAGCTGATGCACTTTCACAATTTGTGAACTGCTCTATGGCTAACGACTCCTCTCCATACGATCATGTCATGCTGATGAAAGCGTATCGTGACAGACTGATCGACCTTGGCTACTCCATCTCTGACGGGATGGCTCTTGATGTAGTACTCAGATCTTTGCTAGAACATTATCGTATTCTTGCGATTAATTGTTCGGCTCAGTCGATCGAGGAGGTCATTCCGTTGATACCCAACGTGAAGATCAGGACCACGCCGGACGTGCTCAAAGTTACGAATACAAAGATCTCCAAAGCCAAGAAGGTTAAAGAGGGCAAAGGCAAGAAACCACAGGTTCAGCCTCCTGAGGAGCGCCTGTGCTATGAGTGCAACAAAATGGGACACTGGCGTCGCAACTGTCCTGTTTATCTTGCAAAGCTGAAGATGACCAAGAACTCTAATAAGGGTTGCTCATCAGGTATTTCAATAAATGTTATTGAACTTTTCACTGTTTCCTCCAATTCATGGGTATTTGATACTGGATGTGGTTACCACATTGTTAATGTTTTGCAGGAACCTGAGAAGTGGAAGAAGACAGAACGAGGCCGCATGGACCTCATCGTTGGTGACGGGAAGAAGGTCCCAGTACTTGCTACTGGAACATTTTCCTTTTTCTGTCTCTTTATTGTTTGAACAAGGATTTCGGTATAAATTTAATGGAAATGTGATTTCTGCTTACCTTAATGATATCTTTTATTTCGAGGCTAAACCTCGACATGGAATATATGAGATAGATGTTCAAACAAACGACCAGCTCTATCATGTTTCTAAAAGAAACAAAGCTGATAGTAACGAATCCTCGTTATGGCACCATAGACTTGGTCACATAAGCAAGGCCCGCATCAAGAAGTTGCAAACTGCTGGCATTCTCGAATCCCAAGATGCAGATTCCTTTGACGAATGCGAGTCATGCTTATCTGGCAAATTAACCAAGTCACCCTTCACCCACACAGGTGAACGGGCCCAAGGATTGTTAGGCGTTATTCACACTGATGTGTGTGGACCCTTTCGAACCGAGACGAGAAATCGTGAACGGTACTTCGTGACTTTCATCGATGACTACAGCAGATATGCCTATGTCTATCTGATGAAACACAAACATGAAACTTTTGAAAAGTTCAAAGAGTTTCAAAACGAAGTACAAAATCAGCTAACTCGAACTATTAAAATACTTCGATCAGATAGAGGCGGTGAATACCTAAGCGCTGAATTCCTAAATCATCTGAAGGAATGTGGAATCGTTTCACAACCTACTCCACCTGGCACACCCCAGTTAAATGGCGTTAGTGAGAGGAGGAATCGAACTCTGCTTAACATGGTTCGATCGATGATGTGCAGGACAACCTTGCCGCATTCCTTTTGGGGATATGCCATCTTAACCGCCGCTCGCCTAATAAATCTGGCACCGACCAAGAAAGTAGGGAAGACCCCATATGAGATATGGCATGGTTCTCTTCCCAAACTTTCATACCTCAGGGTATGGGGATGTGATGCTTATGTCAGCAGTGATTCTGATAATAAGCTCGATCCTCGAGGCGAAAAGGTAACTTTCGTTGGATACTATGGTAATACCGGTTATTACTTCTACCATCCCGATGCAAACACTGTTTCCATCAAGCGAAAAGGTAAATTCCTTGAGAAAGAATTTCTTACTCGAGGAACAAATAGTGATCCAGTGGATCTTGAAGAAATTCAAGATTCACCTAACCCTGAAGCGGTCGCTGTGTCTGACCGACAAGTTGTTGTCGCACCATCAGACCCAAACACAAGCACAAGCGTTCGTAGGAGCGAAAGAATACGACATGAGCCTGATAGATACCTTGGATATCATGAGGCCTTCGATGTTCTATTAATAGCCGATTCTAACGATGAACCTATTAATTACAAAGCTGCTATATCAGATCCGGAATCTGATAAATGGCTTGAAGCCATGAACGCTGAGATGCAATCTATGCGTGACAATCACGTCTGGGACTTGATTGAGCTACCCCCCGGTACACGGGCAGTAGGGAGCAAGTGGATCTTTAAAAGAAAAACTGACATGCATGGAAATGTGCAAACCTACAAGGCACGGCTTGTAGCGAAAGGTTTCACTCAAACTCAAGGGATTGATTATGATGAGACCTTTTCGCCCGTTGTCATGATCAAATCGATCAGGATTCTCCTTGCCATAGCCGCATACCATGACTATGAGATATGGCAAATGGACGTGAAAACCGCCTTCCTGAACGGACAACTCGAAGAAGATGTCTATATGGTTCAGCCTGATGGTTTTGTCGATCCAGAGAATCCAAACAAGGTTTGCAAGCTTAGCAAGTCCATTTATGGACTCAAGCAAGCATCTCGAAGCTGGAATCTTCATTTTGATCAGAAAGTCAAAGAGTTTGGTTTTGAACAAAACAAAGATGAGCCTTGTGTCTACAGAAAGGCAAGTGGGAGCGCTGTATTGTTCCTCGTACTGTACGTGGACGATATACTGATCATAGGAAACAACATACCCATGCTTAACGAAGTTAAGAAATGGCTTTCATCTTGTTTCGCTATGAAAGACCTTGGAGAAGCCGCTTATATTCTGGGAATCAAGATTCACAGAGATCGATCTAAGCGCCTTTTGGGACTCAGTCAAAGCACATACATAGATAAGATCATAGCTCGGTTCAATATGAGCAACTCCAAGAAAGGAGCAGTTCCCATGACTAAGGGAACAATATTGGACAAATCTCAAGCACCTAAAACGGAGCGCGAGATAAGCCAAATGGCATCGATCCCATTTGCCTCTGCTATTGGATCTATCATGTACGCCATGCTCTGCACACGACCGGATGTCTCGTATGCATTGAGCGTGACAAGTCGGTACCAACAGACGCCAGGGCTAGCTCACTGGACGGCTGTAAAGAACATACTGAAATACTTGAGAAACACCACTGACATGTTTCTCGTATTCGGGGGTGTTGATGAGGAGCTCACTGTAAGATGTTACACTGACGCCGGTTTTCAGACTGACCGAGATGACTCTCGCTCACAGTCAGGATTCGTATTCACTCTTAACGGAGGGGCTGTTTCTTGGAGAAGCTCAAAACAGCCAGTAGTAGCTGATTCTACTACTGAATCCGAATACATAGCCGCCTCAGAAGCTGCTAAAGAAGCCGTGTGGATGAAGAAGTTCATATCCGATCTCGATGCTATGCCAAGTATTAGGCAACCCATCGAGATGCTGTGCGATAACACAGGCGCTATAGCTCAAGCCAAAGAGCAACGGTCCCATAAGATGGCCAAGCACGTACTGAGGAAATTCCACTACATAAGAGAAGTAGTCGACAGAAATGAAATCAAGATAAGCAAAGTACACACAGATCAAAACTTAGCTGATCCCTTCACTAAGCCTATGACTCAGGAGACTCATATACGCCACAGAGAAGCGATAGGGCTTAGATTAGCTAAAGACATGTTTTGATTCAGTATTTGGATGTATGAACACCAACGGTTATCTATATTATTCTTATTCCATCTGTTTTATGCAATAATGAATTACATAACTGTGTTCAATATTTGTACGTTTAATCCATGGACAATAAGTTCTTGTCCTAAATGTCCGTAGTCGATTAGTAAGTGGGAGCTATACTAAAGTAAGACTATTGTGACTAGTTGAACTTTAAAGTTGTTTAACGTTCAAACTCACAGACCTCATTGGTGAATGACGTTGGACGTAACTCGCATCATGCAACGCAAACATGGAAAACTTGCCTGCTTGATTAAATGCATGCTCTAATGTATCCTTAGACCTGAGACGCATATTCGAACTCCTCTCTACTAAAGAACATTCTTTGATTGTAGCCTAACGTTGTCGCGTAACTGCCAGCCATAACGGCTACTTTTGGGAATGGCTCTGAGGTTTAGTGGGAGCTGTATGCCTCAACAAGGGATTCTGTACTCTTGCTTTGGCAACAGTTAGACATAAAGGCGCCCTCGTTGATTCCAAGTGATAAGTGTGAGGCCTCACCCAAACTTACTGTGTGTTTGTTGGATCACTTCGAATTGTATCGGGAATGAAAATCGATGAATAAAACGTGGGAGTCCATGTCCCATGATTCATCAATGTCTTATACAGAAAGGAACATATGACAATGAATGCACAAGTCATGAGTCTGCTTGATTGTCAATCAGATATATTTTGGCTGACGACTTAAAGTGTCAATATTAGTTGGTGTAGCCATGCATAGCTAGAGTGCCTCTGACTGCGCTCGTTAAACTGTCGCGTTCAGTCCAAGTGGGAGACTGTTGGAAACAAGGGTGTCCTGACCCGACGAATTAACGAACCCGACCGATATTGACCCGTAAGAGTTACACCCGGGTCAACGGACTATTAGATCTAATTAATTGTTAATTAGATATAAACGAACTAATTGGTGAATTAAATAAATATTAATTATTTATTTAAAACGACAAAACTGTCGGTTCAGAATTACTCGCTAATCAAAAGACGGACCTATCAGTTGTTACCGGATTAACAGACTGATCGGTTGGTGGACTAAAGGAGTATCGCGACCGGGCCCAGTTCGCAGGCCCCGGTCCGCGATTTTAATATTAAAAGAAAGAGGAGAAGCAGAATAAGAAGAGAAAGCCAAAATCCCTAACTCCTTCTCTCTATCTCTCTGCGCCGTCCGCGAACCCGAAGCCGGCTCCCAGCCGCCGACCGCCGATCGCCGCCCCTCCTCCACCGTGGTTCCCTCGCGATCTTTGATGGATCCCCGTCTAGCCAGTTTTTGCGCCCGACTCGATAGCGAAGCCGTCGCAACGCGAGCCGCAGTCGCAGCCCGAGCCCAAGCCGCAGCCGAAGCCGCAGCCGCGACTCAAGCCGCCGCCGCAGCCGTCGCTGCCGCCGCCCCCTCAGCGCCGCCGCGCGACCACCGAGCGGTGGTCCTCACGCTGCCGGCGCAGCCGAGGCCACCGTGTCCGGTCGTGTCGTCGTGGCCGGCGCCGCTCTACCCGTCCACCGCCACCGCCGTACCTCCTCCGATCTCCGGCGAATTGTTTGTTGTGGGATCGGTTCCGGTGGCCATCCCGACGGAGAAGGTTTTGTCACCACCACCGATGGTATCCCTACCACCGCCGCCGCCACTGCCGCCGCCGCCACCTATGGCCGCCGCCGCTGCCGTCGTCGATGATCTGTCTCGAAGGTTCGAGACTGACGTCACTGTTCGTCCTAGCGCGAGCCCGTTGAATCCGGGTGTCTCGAGCGGTTGCTCGGATCCCGTCAAGGTATATCTAATTTATTAGATATTTTATTTATTTATGTATTTATTTATTTATTTAAATAAATATATTTTCTGTGTTTGTCGTGTCGGTGATTGATCCTGTTACAGTTGCGTCCGCGTGTTAATTCGTTTCCGCTGCTAAATTAATTTAGAATTAATTTTATCTTTAAATCGGTTTTAGAAAATTAAAATCGGTAACCCGGATCCCACTGTAAAACCCAACAACTCTCTCTTGTTATCTAATTAAACATGGATACAAAAGAGGAGCTATTGACAAAACTATCTTCATCAAGACAATTGGTAAGGATCTCCTAATGGTACAAATTTATGTTTATGATATTATCTTTGGTTCAACTAATGATGCTCTCTGCAAGGAGTTTAAAGCCCTGATGCAAGCAAAATTTGAAATGAGTGCAATGGGTGAACTCACTTTCTTTTTAGGACTTCAAGTAAAACAATCAAAAGAAGGCATCTTTCCGAATCAATCAAAGCATATTCAGGATATGGTAAAGAGGTTTGACATGCTGTCATCCTCTACTTCTAAAACTCCTATATCAACATCACACAAGTTGGCATCTGATGTGACTGGTGAACCTGTTGATGAGCACACATATAGGGCCATGATTGGTTCCCTTATGTATCTAATAGCCAGGAGACCTGACATCATGTTTAGTGTTTTCTTGTGTGCTAGATATCAGGTTGGACCAAAGGGATCACACTTGTTTTTGCAAAAAATTACAAGACTTAATTTAGTAACCAAATTAGTTTGTGAGGTTAGGTGTCTAGAATGCAAAGTGTATAAAATCAAGTTTACCGGTTAAAATCCAAGGTTCGAATGGAAGAAATGAAAACACAAACGTTAACTTCCCTGGATGCAACTAATACACCGAGATTTTTTAGGGGAAAAAGCCCTTAACCCTTGGATGTCTCCAAGAGCTGCCGGCACAAAAAACCTCTTGGCAATGATAACACACGTTGCCCGTTTATTCCAATGAAAAATAATTCGAGTACAAGTGTTTGCGGCTTGTTTGCTAAGTGATAGTTTGAGTACAGGTGATCGAGAATGAAAAAATTAAGTCCTATGCCGCATATAAATACATAAAAAACCTAACTAACATCCCGAGATTCTTGGGATCTTCCTTTTAATGGCATTTGATCGTCAAAGACTGAGTTTAACGACGAGTCTTCTTCCTCACGTTTATATCAGACTTTGACCGAGTCCATATGACCGTAATCCATATGTTCGTACTTGGCTCGATCAACATAAAGTCAAGAAAATGTTAGTAATGATGCCCTAGCATGCTGGGTATCCGCGCATGCTAGGATCAATTAGTATAAACAAATAGTCCCTGGATATATGACATCCTGGGATATAAATCATTTCAGGGTACCGAGTATATAAATCGAAATCCAGGGCATAACAATTACCCCCAAATTCGCAACTTGTGAATAAGAATTCACAGCTGTGAATTTTTCAAATTTTGATGAGTCATCGCGTTCGTGTTGATCCTGTTCGCTGATTTGGATTTTCTACCTTTGATCTCATCCATCGGCGTCCCATCACCTTTGTAACTTCTCAGTCCATAAATACTCTCCTCCTCTCGAACCTTTTACTTCATCCGAGTCGAGAGTTAGGAGCATTCATCGTCCCTTTCAACCCCTTCGATCAGGTAATTTCCTCTTTTCGCTCTTTTTTTCTTTTTTCGAATCATGACCAAACGACGCATTCGTCACGAACCCACTGTTTCTCTTGCCGGGGTGGAGGACTTCATCGACAGAAGTTCCTTCTTCATCCTAAGCAGGAAAGGTGCAATTTCAGGAACAATGAAATTGCAGCAGTGAAGGATTCTGGTCTCCTTCCTCCACCAGCTGTCATCAGGGCTTTCGACCCTAGATTGAGGTTTCTCCAACCTGGGTTTGTTTTCCTTTTACTCCTTTCAGTATGTGTTTGTCCTACCCTTTCTCCGTCCTTGTCGCAGAATTCTTCCAGGCCACTGGCCTTTCTTATGCCCAAACTCTTCCCATAACATGCACTACTGACAAAAGTGGCTTTAGCCACGGTTTTTCGAAAACACCTAGCCACTGTTTTGAAAAAAACGTGGCCAAAGGTAAAAAATACTAGTTTCAGCCACACATATTTTGTACCCGTGGCCAATATATAGCCTTTGGACCCTTTAGCCACGTATTTTTTTTGTTTATGTGACAACAACAATCAGGTGCAGTGGCTTTAGCCACTGTTTTACAAAAACATGTGGCACTTATTTGTCACACTTAAAAAAAAGTGGCGAAATGCACCAAACGGCCACGAAATTTTTATGATTTTTTATTCGTGTGACCAAAAAGAAATGTATGACCACGCTTAAATAATGTTTGTGCCACGCTTAAATAATGTCGTGTGACGGAAGAGTAGATTTTATTACTTAGTAAATTAAAAAAAACAAAACTATTAAGTATATATTATGCGTGGCTAAATGTGAGCAATGGCCACGTTTTTTTACTTATTTATGTGGCTAAAAGCTAGTACATATAGCCACTGGTATTAGGTTATGTGACTAAATAGTAGATGAAGAATGGTCACGGTATGAAATTATATGCGTGGCGAAATGTAATTTTCCGGAAGGTTATAAACATTCACCCGGAATGAATGTTCTTCCGAAAAAGTACATGAATTTTAATTTTTCCATTGCAAATAGTTTTTTTTTAATTATAATTCACCCTGAAGAACTCTAGTTCATCCGGTTCTATTCTTCTTCTTCTCTAATGAATAACTAAAATTGATCCTATTTAATTATAAATCATCTCAGTCCGCCAAGGCAGTGAAACATTTGTCTAAAAATGTCATCCGGTTCTGTTCATCTGCTCTCATTCCAGATGAACTCTTCTTCCGGAGGAATTCTAGTTCATACGGTTTTGTTCTTGTTAGTTCATGCGGTTTTGTTCTTGTTCCAATTTACTATAGAAGTAAAATCTATCCAGTTTATAAATCATGTCATCCACTATCAGACAATCAAAAAATTATAAATTGTAGCAAACAAGGCTTGAACCTGGGCCAGTCAAAAGAAAGGAACACACTACAAGATTAAGAAGAACCATTGAAACAGAAGTGTTAATTGTTTATATTTTAACATTTGGGTAAGTTAAAAAAACATACTTATTGTATTTGCATATTGTGTCTAAATCAAGAAAAAAAGTTGGAATTAACAAACAATCTAACACCTCCGCCAAGTTTTGACGCATCTCAGAAATATTAGGCAGGGACTAACTTGGATGTCGTATTATGCAAAACCCCTTAGAAATAATTCCTAAGTCAGGTTGATAATACTGAGGTTATATAAGATCGAATACAAGGTATTAAACTGAGAAATCGGTACCTTAAAGATTGAATCCGAGTCATCGATAAATCAAAGAACCCAAAAAGCGACATCTAAACTTGTTCGTCGTCCATGAAATAGACGAAGCTGCAACTGCTTAAAAACCAGCGCTCTCAGGAAGCCGTTCGTTTTGTCTTGCGTTCTAAAACCTCCCTATCAACTTCCTTCAAACGGCTTCGGATTAATATCCTGAAGAGAGAGATAATATCCTGAAGAGAGAGATAATCAGATCTCAGATCTATATGTTTAGGGCAAATAAAAACAGGTATATGAATTTTATTACCCTTCGAGGTAACCAGGATGAAGAAGTGGATGTATGTGTCACATCTCTTTCCGATGACCTAACATAAACAAAATCTCGTCGGTGAAACACCACTAGTTTGGATTAGTAGTCAATAATTAGGGTTTACTTTACCCCAGATGAAAGCAAATGTCGATGGAGGCACATTTGTTCTCAAGATATCAAACGATTGGACCATTGTATCTCTTTGTTCTCCGGTGAGAAGAACATGAGGAAGATGAAAGATGATGGAGAAAGAGGGAAAAAAGGTTTTTTTTAGAGAAAGAGAGAGAGTACTGTACTTTTAGTTTGCTCAAATGATTTTGAATTTCAAAAGTTTTCACCCCGCCTCCGGTTTAGGGTTATTAGGTTTGAGATGGATCTAATAGTTTTGTGTAAATAAGGCTTGTACATGATGCTTTTAAATCTTGTACCTGTTGAAAATTCAACACCTTGCAATAATTCTTGTACATAGTGCAAGATATCTTGTACCTTTTACAATTCAACACTCTCTCTCCAATATGTATTATATAGTATTATATATATATATATATATATATATATTGATCTATATACAAAGATTTTCATCAGATCCTATACAAAGATCTATCTAACTAGCTAAGACCTAGCATCCGACATATAGTCTTCATCATCAAAGAAGCTGCTGCTGTCATCAGGAAACAGCTTTTGACTAGGTGGCAATCTCGGTCCCAACTCGGAGGTGTAGGTGGAATCCCTGTTCCGGATTAAATACACATCTAGCTCTCTCTCCCCCTCTGGTCCCTAGAGATGAAGTTTTATATCCCCTACAACTTTGGCAGTGATGAAATCAGCGTACTCAAGCCAATTTGTGATGGACAGAGGTAGGATCCTCCAGTAAATGAGGAAATAGCCAATCGATGTGTGGTTTAGGTATTGCACCATTTGATTTAGATCATAACAATCAAATGTGTGAATGTCAACATAGTTGACATAATCTACCTTTCCCATCCACACATCCTGGTCGGCGGCATTCCTGTGGTAATCACCGCAGTGATGGATCTTGAGGGTGAACCTCCGACCACCTGTAAAAAACCCAAATGCAGAGTAGAGAGTAAGTAATCAAAAAACATAAAACCCTAAAAATAAAAACATGTAGCCATTGTTGAGTGAAAATACACTTAAGGGGAGTCTTCCCGTAGTAGGGCGCTGGTTCATTAACACCCCTAATCCTCCATTGTTTACCAAAGGCAGCTATCGATCGATCAAAGTTTTTTTCTTAATGATCAGGAAATATGTTCGTACAGAAGATTTTGGTGGCAAGAAAGTGGAAAGAAAGTGGAAATTTAAAGGCACTCATGCCACGCTACCAGCTATGGTGGGAAGAAGTGGAAAGGTCAGACCACGATAACCGTATATATTTTTTTACCTTTACCACGCAAATCCTATTTTTTCCGTGTCTATTTATTACCTTTAGCAACGCAAATTTTGTTGATCAATTATTGTTTATCTGATGGGAGTAATTAAATAAGTTTTGGTTAAAATATAACTAATTAACACTTCTGTCTTAATGGTTCTTCTTAATCTTGTAGTGTGTTCCTTTCTTTTGACTGACCCAGGTTCAAGCCTTGTTTTTTGACTGACCCAGGTTCAAGCCTTGTTTGCTACAGTTTATAATTTTTTGATTGTCTAATAGTGGATGACATGATTTATAAACCGGATAGATTTTACTTCTTCGGTAAATTGGAACAAGAAAAAAACCGTATGAACTAACAAGAACAAAATCGTATGAACTAGAATTCCTCTGGAAGAAGAGTTCATCTGGAACGAGAGCAGATGAACCGAACCCGATGACATTTTTAGACAACTGTTTCACTGCCTTGGCGGACTGAGATAATTTATAATTAAACAGGATCAATTTTAGTTATTCATTAGAGAAGAAGAAGAATAGAACCGGATGAACTAGAGTTCTTCAAGATGATTTATAATTAAAAAAATCTATTTGCAACGGGAAAATTACGATTCATGTATTTTTCCGGAAGAACATTCATTCCGGATGAATGTTTAAATGTTTATAACCTTCCGGAACATTACCTTTCACCACGTATATAATTTCATACCGTGACCATTCGTCATCTACTATTTAGTTACACAACCTAATAATAATGGCCATATATACTAGCTTTTAGCCACATAACTAAGTAAGAACAGTGGTCATTGCTCACATTTAGCCACACATAATATATACTTAATAGTTTTTTTAATTTACTAAGTAATAAAATCTACTTTTCCGTCACACAACATTATGTAAGCGTGACCATACATTCCTTTTAGGTCACACGAATAAAAACTCATAAAAAAATCCATGGCTGTTTGGTGCATTTCAACACTCTTTTTTAAGTGTGACAAATAAGTGTCACATTTTTTTGTAAAACAGTGGCTAAAGCCACTGCACCTGATTGTTGTTGTCACATAAACAAAAAAAATACGTGGCTCAAGGGTCCAAAGGCTATATATCTGGCCACGGGTACAAAATATGTGTGGCTAAAACTAGTGTTTCTTACCTTTAGCCACGTCTTTTTTAAAACCGTGGCTAGGCGTTTTCGAAAAAGCCGTGGCTAAAGCCACTTTTTGACGTAGTGTACTATATTTTTGAATATTTACAAATTTACTTATAATAATATATAAATAAATAAAAATTAATAAATAAAGAAGCCGAGCCCGATCTTAAACAATTCTACACGAGCAGAGTTCGAGCTTTAAAAATAAAACTCTAATCGACCCGAGCTCGAGCTCGACCCTGCCAAATCTAAACAAGTCGAGCTCAGGCTCGGCTCTGTTCGTTTACACCCCTAGTTTATAGGCATCGCAACAAGACTAGTTTTTGTTGAATAAAATGACAGCTAAATACATTTACATATTTAAAATACATTTGGAGGGGGGTAGTGCAATGGGGACACCGGGGATGAAGCATCATGCCGGATAGAGTTGGATGGTGTTACCACTCGGTATGCGGTGCCAACTCTCCTTTACTCTTGCGAGTGGTGTACATAGATGCAGTGGATGGGTCGCTGTGACTATGATTCTTTTGTTATAATGAATATACATGTTGGATGATTTCTCTAACATGATCATAAGAACATGACTGAAAAGTAAAGATTACTTGATAGCACAACATCTGCAGTCATGTTGAAGGAATTCGTGAAGCCTCTGAACGAGTTCCCTTTTAGGGTGTATGCTTAGGATGGCTAAGTTGGAAGACCCACAAGTTTAGAGAGAGGGAGATGGGGCCATCAATTTTATGGAGTGACAGAGCGGTGTTTAGTCTCTCCTTAATAGCTCTATATATACACCCAATGAGAATCCCTAATTATATCTAGTAAGAGCAATTACGTCCATCGAATAAATGCCAATTAGGAAATAAGGGAGTTATTTAGGTCAATGATCTGTAGGAATAAATGATGACTTGGCCGCAAGTTAAGACAGATCTAACATTCTCCCACTTGGATGAGTAATCATTTATAATGAGTTATTAGACAAGTCTGATCAGAATTTAATACTCATCTCAGTTCTAAACAAAAACTGTAGCGGAGAAATACAGTCATAGAATTGATTATCCAACTCAAGACCCCCATTAATCATACTACAATCCTAAATTTATAACATAACTTAGATTTAGGATCAATTGATAATTAAGCCCTTAACGTTGATTTGTACATAAATTATCTATATGTATTTAGGCATGCATAACATATTTCGAGACAAAATAAATCAAAATGAACGTGGAAATATTAATAATTAGTCACCCATAGTATGATATTCTTGGTCATTAGTAAACCTTGTCTTTATTATGAGCTCTTAGAAAAGACTTCTGAGGATAGACCTTTACTTATAGGTATAAGAATTTAGCTTCCTCTATTTGTTCTTAAAAGAACAATAATCTTGTATAAAAAATTTAACGCAGCTCCGCTAAAATTTTTATTGGTCGAGAAAACATGGTAGCTGACTTTATCACAATGAGTCTTCAATATGTTATTTATTGGAGTTACATAATTATGAGTCCAATGATAAATTTACTAACAACGTTTAGTGCCAAACATAGCATGTTATAATAACTTAGTATGTTATTATCAGTTTCTTATGACTCCTAACAAGGTCAAAATTAGGAATAGTCAACTACTTTTAAATTTCACTTCTTTTATAGTTCAAATTACAGTCTTTCGGTTCTTATACATATTGGAATGCCATCTTGGATGCTTTATTATGAGCTAAGCTAGAAATCCATTTGCATCATTCTAGTGTTTCAGTAATGTAGGCAATATCTAAACAAGCATAGACTTGGACATACGTAAGGCTTCTAACTAATGAAGCATAAGATATAGATCTTATTTACTTGGTCAAACCTTTATTATTAATCTCCTTTACTTACTATATTTATACACTAAGAGTATCGTTGCACGCTATAATGTGTAAACACACGTTTAAGCCTTATGAGACTAAATAATGTCTCGTTTGGTTGATATTGGTGTTTCTCGACGCTTATTTTATAAGAAGCATCTCTAAGATTTTAACATCAAAATTACGCGGGAATAAGGCGCTTTGACTCATCCAATAAGAGTAGATTAACTCTTGCCTACAAGAGTGTATATAAGGGCAAATACAATATTAGTTGCTCCCACTCCTCTTAAGACATGTTCATAAATCTACTTATTCTTGATGAAGAATGATTATATTTATAATTTCATGAAACTTTAAGTTTCATTAGTAAGTTTGCTTGTTTTAACCCATGTGGATTTTCTCATTTTAAAGACTAATTGCTTCTAACTTTTAAGCTTAAAGTCTTCATTTTATTTGAGGAACATGCATTTATGTTGAGTGAGTATTAGGAAAAGATATATTAAAGTCCATTAAATGTCACTCTTATTTAAGTATAGCCTTTAGATACCAAACATGTTTTATACCATCCAATTTCTCCTTTTGGAGTTTAGTCTAGTAATGAAAAACTAAACTTTTAACGTTATTATGATTTAGGGAGTTAAGCTCTTTAGTGAGAGTTTTGTTACATCAGAAGATTAATTGTTATTAATGGATTTAGTATAAGAGATAGGATCAGTAATCTTTTCAATATCCATATAAGCTTTATTAAGGTAGGTTACATAATCATCAAAAATTAATGGGCAACTAATGCCTTGATGTCCTACAAAGCTGGATTTTATGGGTTGAAGCAAATATAGTTTCGTATATTTCCTCTTTGAGCATTTAAGTCAGGTATATTAGGAGTAATATTATTTTCTAAGTGTGAGGAAATGGTGTAGTGTTATTGCAACGTGGTGAACAAGAGGTGTAATCGGAGTTAAATTGAGAGTTTAATTTGACTTTGTCTCTTCACCCGCCTCTTGTACTCTAGGCAAGTCATGCATAAGGACTTTTACTGCTCCCATTGACCTTAAAACTCCTTAGGAACTTAGCATGCTTAGTGTTAGTCACATATGTGACTGATGAAGATTAATAGAATCTAATAAGGAAACGACATAGGATTTCATGTCAAGTTTCTTATGTTGAGGATTTGTAAGGTTTGACTATGACTAACAACTAATCATATGTTATATACTTGGTTGCCTTCTTGTCCTGATTTCATAATGAACTTTTAGAGACAAATTAAGTAACCTTGTTTAGTATATGAGTTGTTGTCTTTTTAAAGTCGGTCCATAAGAAGAGATGTAAGATATAAGATAGCATGCTTATTATCATGTCTATAAGGATACTTGTATCATCTTAATGATGCTGCTGAGAAGTATCAAACATGATTCACTAGTTCACACTACTATGGTCCTTACTAATGGACTGCGAGCATTACCAATATTTGTATGTTAATCTTAGTATTTCATCTTTTATATCAAATCTCACAACTTTCATGTTATGGTCAAGTTGATTTTCTACTTTGTCCTTAAAGTTGTAGGTGAGAAAGATGTTATTTCCTAATTATACCTTATATACAAACACCAACTGATTGTACCATCTCTTAAACATAATGTACAATTTATATAGCATGTGTTACAAGACAATACACTTTTGGTGGTACAAACATCTATGCGTGGTTGAATTAGGGTTTATTTCCCCCTTTTCTCATTCATCTCTCATTCACCCCCCCTTCCGTGACTCCTCTCTATCATAGAAAAAACTGATCTGATCTCTCTCTCTTATTAAGAAAAACCGGTGGCTCCTCTTGAAACCGACGAATATTCGCCTTCGTCAAGACAGATTTTCGCCTTCTTCTCATCGATGAAGATCGTTCCATTTGTGATGCGTTGGGTCGGCGTTTGGCATTAACGGCGTTGACACGATGTTTAGGCATTCACGATGCTCCGTTTCCGATGCCCGGCTACATATGTCGTCGGCGACGGTTGCGTTGAGGCAATGGTATGTTCTTTGATTTGTGTCTCTCACTTTCTCTACGAAGGTCTATCAGATTTGAGTTTCTTTTTTCTAATATGTTGTGATTTTCTTTGATCGTTTGATGTTGCTTGATCGATCTTTGGGTTATTGTTATTTTGTGGGTTATCTCGGATTTTGATACATTTGTCTTTGACTTTAGCTATGAACTTCTTTGATACGATCTAGCCTAATTTTTCCCGATCTGTGATGTATTTTTTACTTAATGGATCTTTTGATGTGGCTTCATCGATGTTTGGGTTATCGTTATTGGCTTTGTTACCTGCGATTTTGACGGATTTGTCTCCGACTCTGGTTTGACTTTGGCTATGAACTTCTTTGATAAGATCTGGGTCGATTTTATGCTGATCGGTGATGGTCTTTTTAATGTTAGGTTATCATGATGTTGCTGGATTTGTATCTTAGACCTCAATATGAAGGTCTTTCATAAGATTTGAACTTATTTGTTCTGATATATGATAGTTTCTTAACTAATTTAGTTGCTATGATGGTTCTATTTACCATGTCTAAGGCTATGATAATGGATGGTTATCGTTATTGGCTATTTTATTGGTGATGTTGATGGATTTGTGTCTTTGACCTCAGCTATGAAGGTCTTTAATAAGATCTGAGCTTATTTGTTCTGATCTGTGATTGTTTCTTAATTGACTTATGGCTGCTATGAGGGTTCTCTTTACTGTGTCTAAGGCTATGATGATCATTTAATTACTATAGGTTGCTCAATGTTGATTTGTAATCTGAATTCGAGGTTTAAAGCAAATTTATGGTCACATTGGCATGGCAATATCTTTTGCAGCCATGGGACCATAAATTGCAGAATGGGCTATGATGATTAGTCTGAATTGGGGGTTCGAAGGAAATTTAGGTTTATTTTGGCATGGCAATAACTTTTGCAGCCATAGGACCATAAATTACTCTTCTATTATGACCATCTATGATGATTTGAGCCTTATGACTTATATTTGTTTGTTGAATGCTTATTGTTGATCGGAGCCTATGTGGTTATTGAATCCTTTTTAATGGTCATCGATGTTTGTGATGATACACGGGTGATTGGTTGAGACTTCAACTATGAAATCTTTTAAGAATTGCCCGAGGACCACCTTCACTCAGGGCTACTCATACCATTGATGCTATTGGAACCATCGTTATTTTCTAGGCAAGTATATACGAACTAAAGGTAAAAAACAGTGTTATATTTGTGTGTGCTTACTTCTATTTTGAGATAAAATATTACAAACTAAACACTTCAGTTTTTCTAAAGAAAGGAATCACATAAAGATTTTATGGCTCAACCAGGGAGACCTAAAACTCGCACTCTTGCACTAAAATTTCAAGTAAGAATTCTTGGTTCTATGGACAATAGCTTTATATAAGTTTTCCACTTTTCTTTGGACTATTGTCTTCGTGTAGGTTTTGATTTAACATATTGGGATTCGAATTTAAAGCGCATGGTAGCTATTCATAGGTCTGATCAGAATCGTCTTTTTACCCATTTAGCTCGTCAATCTTTTTGTGGGGCTCAACATCATATTGCTCCTGGAGTGACAAATAATGTATGTATATAAAATTATAAATACATCTTATCTTCTGCATTTTTGTTTACTTTTATATTTTCTGTCATTCGTTTTCTCATAGTTTTGATTGTTTTAGTTGGTGAAGATTTGTAGCAGTTAAGTGAACACAACTTTTCTTTTCCGCTGGTTCTCACAGGTTTGCTTAGTAACGATACACTTAGTTTTGATTGTTTCAGCTGATGAAGGCTTAAATATAGGTACGCATAATAATTTAAAATGGCTGCGGATGGTTTTCTTTTCCGTATCTCTTATGGTTTGGCTAATCGACTTTCTAAAACGGTCTGACTCCACCGCGAAGCGCGGGTCGACCCACTTGTTAAATACAAGAATTAAGTAATCATTTTCTTGAGTGATAAATGTTTTATGCCCAGATATTCCATTTTGGGATAAGAGTCACTAATATGTTTGAATTTTGATAAGTTAGAACTCTTAGTGACACCTTATTTATTCCCTTATACATATATTATCTTTGTTAAGTTCTTACTTATATGATAACAAAGATTGTGAACTTGAATCATCTAGTTATAAGTTATAAAGATTTTGATCCATGTGAACACAACTTAAACTATCATAACCAACAACTTTGAGTGTTTAAGGTAATAGTGACCTTGTTATGGCCATGTGAAACCTTATAAGTGTCAATGTATTACTTTAATAAGAATACTCAGTTCCAAGTAATGTTGAAACATGAAATGTATCATAAAGTGTACTACAATGATCAATTTTCATGGTTCGTATAACCTTGACATTATATTTGTCACTAACTCTTGTTACAATTGTTTTTTCGGTTTACTTCTAGTGTATGGATTGTAAGGAATCTATATAAGACTAGATTCTAATTCACTATGTGTTGATTTGTAAGTTAATGGGCTCAAGTATCATTAATGATTATTCTTTCTTAGCCAGTTGTCCGATTGAGGACTTAGAACTGAAAGTTTTTTTTTTTTTTGTATTATATATGTGGACCTTAGAACTATCCTCATTATTATAAGTTCTTCTTCATTTTAATCAAGGTTAGTGAGGTGAGGTGAACAAATCTGGTCTTTCTAGTTTTATGTATTGTTATCATTTATGCACAATGCTATCAAGCACCCATTTTATTTTAGTACTTGTGAGTGAATGACAAATTTTTATAGAGCATTAAAATGTGCTAAGATAGGATTCATTGTTAATAAGAGTATATTTTGTAACGCTTTTATATATCTAACTCTATATTTTTATTCGTTATAATATATTAATTCTCATCATATTCCCTATGTTTTGTTTCTCATGTACTTGGAGCTTAAATGTTATAAATCATGACTTTTAGAGTGGTGTAAAAGTGTATTTTATATTATATTAATCACCCCTTAAATACACCGAGTGGGTCTAAAAGACATTGATTAAATTAGTATTGGTGTTCACGATGTAAGTGAGCTAATTTGTTACTCTTAAGTTGAATATGAGCTACACCGATCAAAGTGTTGGTTTCTAATTATTTTTTTATATCTATTAAAATTAACTGGAAAATAAATTAACTTTAAAATATGTGGCAACCCTAAAACTTTTGCTTTCTTTCCCCAGCAACGACAGCTGATGCTGCGAATGCTACGACGCAAGAATAATTTTCGGGACGAAAATTCCAATTACAAGGGGATGATGTGACATCCGGGAATTTCAAGGTTTACTTCCGTTAGACAATTCCGTTAGTTACGTTATAAGTGTTAACTTAGTAACTAATGCTTAACTAGGCCGAATACGTCCACGTCCTTTGGTTGATCACCGAACCCGTCCATATGTGTTATGTGTTTAACTATTTATTGTCATTATGTGCAATGTGATTTAAATACATGATTTAGTATTGAGAATAGCATGACAATTTATGAATCGTGTTTATCTTGCTTAGAATGTGAAATTGACCACTTTTGGGTAACCAGCGAAACTACCGGGCGAAACTATAATGTCGCCCGGCAGTCTGTTGGCTCACTCGTGATCAGAGCCAGTTTCGCCTGGCCAGCGAAACTACCAGCGAAACTAGCCTCTGATATAAATAATCTTAATAAACCCTAGTTCTCCCATTTTGCCTCATTTACACAAAACACACACACACTCTCCTGAGATATTCTGGACCAGCTGATTCCAGCCAAGAATCATCAAGGAACCATCATCTCATCTCATCCATTTGGCCCTAGATCGAATCGTGAGTCCCCAAAACCATTCTTTATGCATTTATATGTGTTTTTCTTGGTATTTTACTTTAAAGCATGACCAAACCTCCATGAAATCGCTTGATCTTCTGATATGTTGTCTAGGAATGATAGATCTACAATAAAGTCAGTAACTTTACGTGTGAAATCCATCCATGTTGAAGATTTATGCTAGATTAGGTTATTTTAGGTTAAAATGTGTTTTTGGTGATTTGATGATGAAAATGCATGTTTAAGGTGTTAAAGCTTACTGATTTATGTTGGTAAATGGTTATGAATACTAGATAATGAATTGCATGTAATATGGAAGCTGTTAGATTGATTTTTAGGCTGATTTATGTGTTTTTCGCGACCAGCGAAACTGTCATGTTCTCTGGGCGAAACTGTCCAGCGAAATTATGCATATCTTCAACCAGCGACACTATGGAGCGAAACTGTAGTGTCGCCGGGTAAACCAACCAGACCAGCTCGAGCGAATCTACCGAGCGAAATTCCCTGAACGAAAGTTCAAACCAGTTTCGGGCGAAACTAGGCTAGCGAAACTGTGCCAACAGTTTCGAGCGAAACTAGCCTAGCGAAACTGTGTCATCGGGTATTGCCTAGCGAAAGTGCTGCCCGTGCACACAGCGAAACTGACTAGCGAAATTGCTAGCGAAACTGAGACCAGAATCAAACTTGTGCAATTTGCTTGAGTGTTATGCCATGACTTACATGATTATGCCATGATGATACATGCTTTAATTTCTGATATATATGAACCCTTGTTTATGATCAACCATCGGTGTCGTGTGTCGTTATGTCGAGTCATAGTTTCAACGTGCTATGTTATGGGCCATAGTGACGTTAAGTAAAGATTAGACACAAAACTAATACTTAAGACCTAAACGTGTTCATAGGTCTTCGTTAAGCAAAACTTGGATTATATAACAAGTGTAGCAGTGCAACCAAAGGTGAGTGTCACTAACCCGTTTATTGTGAGCCCGTTTGGGACACACTGAATAACTTAATGGAAAACAATGCTGACAACTTTACGAGTGCTATGCACCACTTGATAAAACTGAAAACTTAGAATGCTATGCATCTACTTGATGAACTTGAAGTGTTTTATGGGAAACACTTGTGAAACTTAACAAACTATTTCTGAAACGAAAACCGTTTTAATATGGCTAGTGTAGGTTAAAGTCTAAACCACATGATATCACATGATTTCTAAGGATTGCCTTTTTAACTGAAAAAGTCCTCAACTTAATTGTGCCATTAATTGTAAAGCGAGGGGATGTTGGGTAGATCTACTGGAGTTTGACAAACCCCGCCTCGTGACACTGGAGGTGCACGGAGGTACAATATCAGCCTATCTGACCGTGATCCCGAGAGGACACGGGGGAGGCAAAGCCGCGTTGACGAATGTCCGCAAAACAAAATGGCTGAAGGCTCTGCCTCTACTATACTTAATCGTCAGCTTTGGTACAAACTTCCTTAGTGCATGGAAACAACGGATTAGCTACCCGCGATATCGGTTGAGCACTTTAATTATACAAGACTAGTACATACCTGATAACTCTGTTACGGACAATAACTCTACTAAATAACAAATGTTTATGAATTGACGTATATAACTGAGCATTGCTTTTCACAAACAAATATTACGAATACATATGTTGACACGATTACGATTATGAGACCGGGCCAATGCATGACATGCCCACTGTGAACTCACCAACCGTTAGGTTGACACTTGTGTGGTTTTCACTTTTGCAGATCGTTGAAGAGTATCCATTGAAGGTTGGCATGGCACGTGAAGACTTTTACTTTCATTAAACTAACTTGGGATTTTGATTTTGAAACAATGATTTGTAATGCACGTGGCTAGTGCTAAGATACTTATGTTTTTGTTCCGCTGCGTAACTTTTGAAACTGTTTTGAAATGAATGTTTTGGACTTTACTCTGATTCGTTTAGTATTTGTAACTAATGGTTGGGGTCCTGGTTTGCTCGCACCCCTTAACGGTATAAACTCCGTTAGTGGTATTTGGGGGTGTGACAGATTGGTATCAGAGCCATAGGTTGCAGAGAACTGGAATCATTTTGAAAAACGATTTGGAAACTGCAACTTGAAACCTTAGTTACAAACGAACAAACAAATTCCCAAAACAAAATTTTTACGTGCCAACCTGGGATACTCGCTCCACTGTGTAAGTAAATACTCCATATGTAGATATATATATGTAGATATATATAGAGACCGTGTCTAAGTAGTCTAACGGAAAAGCCTTAGGAAATTTTCACACACGAATACGAAATGCGAGCGATAATACACGCACTACTCTGGGGAAAGCGACAACGAAACGATGCTACACGCTACGTCCTGATTTCTACTACGATGACTACGCCGACGGTGACTTTTATGGGGAAGTCGACTTTGGACGATAGCTACTTACGACTTACGACGTTCTTCGACGACGCCTCGAATTTTGCACAAAAAATTTTCTGGACTAATAGAGAGATAACGGGAAATTACTAATATACATATTATGGGATATGTATAGAATATAATTGTTACTGAACACTGGCTACTTTAACTGTTCAGCAAAATGTCTGGAAGAGCGGGAAGGAATAACATCAACCTGACGCCTGCACAACTGCAAGCAATGATCAACGAGCATGTGCAAGCCGCCGTGGCCGCCGTGCAAGCTATAATTGCCGCGCATGGTAATTGTTATGCCGGTTAAGGCACAAGGAGATATATATATTTTGACCTGTTTAAATTTGAAACCCGAACTATTAATTGCATCAGGAAACGTTCATCACTGCACATTTAAGACTTTCATGGACTGCAAGCCGATGACGTTCTCCGGCGAGGAAGGAGCGGTGGGACTCCTCAGGTGGATCGAGAAGTCTGAAAAGGTCTTCTCCATGTGTAACTGCCCGACTGAGAACAAGGTGAAATTTGCGACTGGTACATTCGAAGGAGCTGCTCTCTCCTGGTGGAACGCTGAAATTCAAATGGTTGGAGTAAACGCTGCTAATAATATGGAATGGGAAGCGTTCAAGGAACTGATAATGGAGGAGTATTGTCCACGGGACCAAGTCAAGAAGCTAGAAGGAGAATTTCTGAACTCCAAGATGTCTGGGTCTGAAGTCGAAGAGTACACTGCGCGTTACCACGAGTACGCGGTGCTGTGTCCGTCCATGGTTGATGCTGAATTCAAGCGCATTGAGCGTTATCTGGAGGGTCTCGTACCCCAAATCAAGAGTTTGGTGACTGCCAGCAACCCAATCACTGTGCAACAAGCCATCCGTCTGGCTCACAAGTTAACTGATCAGGAAGTTGAGAGGGGTACACTTCCTGCAAGAGTTTCTGAAAAGACTGCCTTGAGTGGCAAAAGAAAAGCTGAAGGAGAAGCTCCTGAAAATTCAATGAACAATCAGAGTGTTGGAAACAACACGGGGAGGTCCTTTAACTCCCAGGGTCAGAGCAAGAGATCTGGAAACAACAGTGTTAACAACCACCAGGGCGGAAATGGCCAAAGTAACTACAAAGGTAACCTGCCCAAGTGCAACAAGTGTGGGAAGCATCACACCGGTACCTGCAGAAAAAGTTTGACCTGCGAAAGATGTGGCAAGAGGAGCCATGAAGCAAAAGACTGTTGGGCAATTCTTCCTGAGCAACAGAACCGCCAAAGGCACAACAACAACTATGGAAACAACCGGGGCAATGGAAACAACAATGGTCAGAACCGTAACAACAATGAAGCTCCCAGAGGAAATGGTAATGGGAACTGCTATGAATGTGGTGCTCAAGGCCACATAAAGAGGGACTGCCCGCAGTTGAGAAGACAGGGGAATGGTAATCAGGGAAACAATGGTGGAAACGGTAATGGCGGAGGTAATGCCAACGGGAATGGTGGAAATGGCAGGGGAAGAGCTTTTGTTATGGGTCAAGGTGAAGCTCGCAATGATGCCAACGTGATTAACGGTAAATTCATCCTTAACGGTTTCTTTGCTACTGTATTGTTTGATTCTGGTGCTGAAAGAAGCTTTATTTCCACAAAATTTGCTAAGTTGATTAATGCTAAACCTATTGCCCTAGACGCTAAGTATGTGGTAGAGCTAGCTAATGGTAAACTCCATGATACAACTCTGATAGTTAAGGACTGTAAGTTAGAACTAGCTGGCCATACATTAGGAATCGACCTTATGCCTTTTCCGATTGGTAGTTTTGACGTTATAGTCGGAATGGATTGGTTATCTGAGAACCGAGCTGAAATCTTATGTAAAGAAAAAGTGGTTCGTGTCCCACTCGAAGGAGGTAAAGTGTTAACGGTCCAAGGTGAAAAAGGTGGAATGGTAACTGGTATTATTTCGTTTCTCAAAGCTCAAAAGTGCCTTCGTAAAGGTCACTTCGCGATTCTCGCAAACGTCACCGATTCGACACTTCCCGAGCGCAAAATCGACGACTACCCGATAGTCCGCGACTTCCAAGATGTATTTCCTGAAGATCTGCCTGGTTTGCCTCCATTTCGACAAGTAGAGTTTGGAATCGACTTAGTTCCTGGAGCGTCTCCGATTGCACGCGCACCTTACCGTTTGGCGGTAAGTGAACTCAACGAACTCTCCTCACAACTTCAAGAGCTGCTCGACAAAGGGTTTATTCGTCCAAGTTCGTCTCCATGGGGAGCGCCGGTATTGTTTGTTAAGAAGAAGGATGGAACGTTCCGAATGTGTATTGACTACCGAGAGCTTAATAAAGTTACGATCAAGAATCGATATCCACTTCCTCGAATCGACGATCTCTTCGACCAACTGCAAGGTTCGAGCTACTTCTCAAAGATTGATCTACGGTCTGGATATCACCAGCTTCGCGTCCGAGATGAGGATGTCCCCAAGACTGCTTTCAGAACTCGGTATGGTCACTACGAATTCCTGGTTATGCCGTTTGGGCTAACTAATGCGCCTGCCGTATTTATGGATCTGATGAATCGAGTGTGCAAGCCGTACCTCGATAAGTTTGTAATCGTTTTCATCGATGATATTTTGATCTACTCCAAGACAAAGGAAGAACACGAGGAGCACCTGCGACTTATCTTGGAATTGCTCCGCAAGGAACAGCTTTACGCCAAGTTTTCGAAATGCAATTTTTGGATTCGCGAAGTCCAGTTTCTTGGACACATTGTCGATCAGAATGGAATTCATGTCGACCCGGCTAAAGTGGAAGCTATCAAGAATTGGCCTACCCCAAGAGCACCGACCGAAATCCGACAATTTTTGGGACTTGCCGGATACTATCGAAGATTCATCAAGGGTTTCTCGCAGTTGGCTCAACCCTTAACGGCTTTAACGCACAAAGGAGTGCAATACAGATGGGGTGAAAAAGAAGAACGTGCGTTTCAAACTCTTAAAGATATGCTATGTTCAGCTCCAATTCTCGCGTTACCCGATGGGATTGACGACTTTGTGGTTTACTGTGATGCATCAATCCAAGGACTCGGTTGTGTGTTGATGCAACGAGACAAAGTGATTGCCTATGGGTCCAGGCAACTGAAGGACACTGAGAAGAATTATACAACGCATGATTTGGAAATGGGAGCCGTTGTTCATGCACTCAAGATTTGGAGACATTACCTCTACGGAACAAAGTGCACAATATTTACCGACCACAAAAGCTTACAGCACATCTTTGATCAGAAGGATCTCAACATGCGACAACGACGATGGGTCGAGTTACTAAATGATTATGACTTAGCAATCAAATATCACCCGGGAAAAGCCAATGTTGTGGCTGATGCCTTAAGTCGGAAAGAATACGAAAAGCCTCGACGAGTACGAGCGCTGCAACTTACCATTCACACGGGATTGCCGGATCGGATCCGCGATGCCCAACAAGAAGCTCTAAAGGAAGAAAACTTCGCAGCTGAAGCACTGCGTGGGGTAGACGGTAACTCTGAAGTTAGGTCCGACGGACTCAGGTATTATAATGACAGAATTTGGGTTCCTTTACTTGGAAATCTTCGTGAGCTCGTGATGGACGAGGCTCACAAGTCAAGGTATTCGGTGCACCCTGGATCGGATAAAATGTACCAAGATTTGAAGGGTTTGTATTGGTGGCCGAATATGAAAGCCGACATCGCGCGATATGTGGCTAAGTGTTTAACGTGCTCAAGGGTTAAGATTGAGTACCAAAAGCCTTCTGGGCTGTTACAGCAACCAAAGATCCCAGAATGGAAATGGGAGGATATCTCAATGGATTTTGTAACGGGATTACCTCATCGATCGAATCGACCGGATGCGATTTGGGTTATCATCGATCGGTTAACCAAATCTGCACATTTTATCCCGATGAAGGAAAATGACAATATGGACAAATTAACTAAGCTGTATATCGACCGAATTGTGGCACGTCATGGGGTGCCAAAGACTATTATCTCTGACAGAGATCCCCGATTCACTTCCCGATTATGGCAATCTATGCAAGAAGCACTGGGAACCAGACTGGATATGAGCACAGCCTATCACCCGCAGACCGATGGTCAGACGGAAAGAACTATTCAGACTCTAGAAGACATGCTCCGAGCTTGCGTTCTCGACTTCGGTAAAGACTGGGAAGCTCACCTTCCGTTGGTGGAGTTCTCCTACAACAACAGTTATCATTCAAGTATCGGTGCAGCACCTTTTGAAGCTCTTTATGGCAGAAAATGTAGATCGCCCGTGTGTTGGGCTGAAACGGGTGAGAAAGGACTCACCGGACCAGAACTCATTCATGATACAACCGAACGGATTATTCAAATCAGAAAGCGGATAGCCGCAGCACGTGACAGACAAAAGAGCTATGCCGACAAACGCCGTAAACCTTTGAAGTTCGAGGTAGGCGACAAGGTACTATTGAAGGTATCTCCCTGGAAAGGTGTGATACGCTTCGGAAAGCGTGGAAAGCTAAATCCTCGCTATATCGGACCGTTTGAAATCATCGGGGAAGTAGGCCCGGTGGCCTATCGATTACAACTCCCTGCTGAACTCGATGGAGTTCACAACGTATTTCACGTCTCCAACCTAAAGAAATGTCTGGCTGAAGACATCGAAATAATTCCTTTGGAAGAATTGGAAATTGACGAACACTTGAGATTCATTGAGCAACCAGTAGAAATCATGGGACGCGAGGAGAAAGCCCTCAAACGTAGCAAGATTCCGATCGTCAAGGTTCGATGGAACTCAAAACGTGGACCAGAATATACTTGGGAACGAGAGGATCAGATGAAGAAAAAGTATCCTCACTTGTTCGAGCACACGTCCACAGAAACTCAAGGTATGATTTAATTTTGGGGACCAAAATTCCTTTAACAGGAGGAGGATGTGGCAACCCTAAAACTTTTGCTTTCTTTCCCCAGCAACGACAGCTGATGCTGCGAATGCTACGACGCAAGAATAATTTTCGGGACGAAAATTCCAATTACAAGGGGATGATGTGACATCCGAGAATTTCAAGGTTTACTTCCGTTAGACAATTCCGTTAGTTACGTTATAAGTGTTAACTTAGTAACTAATGCTTAACTAGGCCGAATACGTCCACGTCCTTTGGTTGATCACCGAACCCGTCCATATGTGTTATGTGTTTAACTATTTATTGTCATTATGTGCAATGTGATTTAAATACATGATTTAGTATTGAGAATAGCATGACAATTTATGAATCGTGTTTATCTTGCTTAGAATGTGAAATTGACCACTTTTGGGTAACCAGCGAAACTACCGGGCGAAACTATAATGTCGCCCGGCAGTCTGTTGGCTCACTCGTGATCAGAGCCAGTTTCGCCTGGCCAGCGAAACTGCCAGCGAAACTAGCCTCTGATATAAATAATCTTAATAAACCCTAGTTCTCCCATTTTGCCTCATTTACACAAAACACACACACACTCTCCTGAGATATTCTGGACCAGCTGATTCCAGCCAAGAACCATCAAGGAACCATCATCTCATCTCATCCATTTGGCCCTAGATCGAATCGTGAGTCCCCAAAACCATTCTTTATGCATTTATATGTGTTTTTCTTGGTATTTTACTTTAAAGCATGACCAAACCTCCATGAAATCGCTTGATCTTCTGATATGTTGTCTAGGAATGATAGATCTACAATAAAGTCAGTAACTTTACGTGTGAAATCCATCCATGTTGAAGATTTATGCTAGATTAGGTTATTTTAGGTTAAAATGTGTTTTTGGTGATTTGATGATGAAAATGCATGTTTAAGGTGTTAAAGCTTACTGATTTATGTTGGTAAATGGTTATGAATGCTAGATAATGAATTGCATGTAATATGGAAGCTGTTAGATTGATTTTTAGGCTGATTTATGTGTTTTTCGCGACCAGCGAAACTGTCATGTTCTCTGGGCGAAACTGTCCAGCGAAATTATGCATATCTTCAACCAGCGACACTATGGAGCGAAACTGTAGTGTCGCCGGGTAAACCAACCAGACCAGCTCGAGCGAATCTACCGAGCGAAATTCCCTGAACGAAAGTTCAAACCAGTTTCGGGCGAAACTAGGCTAGCGAAACTGTGCCAACAGTTTCGAGCGAAACTAGCCTAGCGAAACTGTGTCATCGGGTATTGCCTAGCGAAAGTGCTGCCCGTGCACACAGCGAAACTGACTAGCGAAATTGCTAGCGAAACTGAGACCAGAATCCAAACTTGTGCAATTTGCTTGAATGTTATGCCATGACTTACATGATTATGCCATGATGATACATGCTTTGATTTCTGATATATATGAACCCTTGTTTATGATCAACCATCGGTGTCGTGTGTCGTTATGTCGAGTCATAGTTTCAACGTGCTATGTTATGGGCCATAGTGACGTTAAGTAAAGATTAGACACAAAACTAATACTTAAGACCTAAACGTGTTCATAGGTCTTCGTTAAGCAAAACTTGGATTATATAACAAGTGTAGCAGTGCAACCAAAGGTGAGTGTCACTAACCCGTTTACTGTGAGCCCGTTTGGGACACACTGAATAACTTAATGGAAAACAATGCTGACAACTTTACGAGTGCTATGCACCACTTGATAAAACTGAAAACTTAGAATGCTATGCATCTACTTGATGAACTTGAAGTGTTTTATGGGAAACACTTGTGAAACTTAACAAACTATTTCTGAAACGAAAACCGTTTTAATATGGCTAGTGTAGGTTAAAGTCTAAACCACATGATATCACATGATTTCTAAGGATTGCCTTTTTAACTGAAAAAGTCCTCAACTTAATTGTGCCATTAATTGTAAAGCGAGGGGATGTTGGGTAGATCTACTGGAGTTTGACAAACTCCGCCTCGTGACACTGGAGGTGCACGGAGGTACAATATCAGCCTATCTGACCGTGATCCCGAGAGGACACGGGGGAGGCAAAGCCGCGATGACGAATGTCCGCAAAACAAAATGGCTGAAGGCTCTGCCTCTACTATACTTAATCGTCAGCTTTGGTACAAACTTCCTTAGTGCATGGAAACAACGGATTAGCTACCCGCGATATCGGTTGAGCACTTTAATTATACAAGACTAGTACATACCTGATAACTCTGTTACGGACAATAACTCTACTAAATAACAAATGTTTATGAATTGACGTATATAACTGAGCATTGCTTTTCACAAACAAATATTACGAATACATATGTTGACACGATTATGATTATGAGACCGGGCCAATGCATGACATGCCCACTGTGAACTCACCAACCGTTAGGTTGACACTTGTGTGGTTTTCACTTTTGCAGATCGTTGAAGAGTATCCATTGAAGGTTGGCATGGCACGTGAAGACTTTTACTTTCATTAAACTAACTTGGGATTTTGATTTTGAAACAATGATTTGTAAAGCACGTGGCTAGTGCTAAGATACTTATGTTTTTATTCCGCTGCGTAACTTTTGAAACTGTTTTGAAATGAATGTTTTGGACTTTACTCTGATTCGTTTAGTATTTGTAACTAATGGTTGTGGTCCTGGTTTGCTCGCACCCCTTAACGGTATAAACTCCGTTAGTGGTTAATTTGGGGGTGTGACAAAATAAATAGGAACAACAATTATCATTGTGTTTGTCGTGGAGCAGGGATCAAGTTAGAAATATTGGTGGAGTACATATAATTAACAAGAAGATTTGGAAGTGCATGTGACATGTGCGTGTGATGTAATTAAATCAAAGTTCGGATAATATTCAAGTGTGTGGGCTGCGCATATGGGCTTGAAGGAAGTAAAAGAAAAAGATTGTGGCCCAGAGCACTCACACTCACGTGGAGCACAAGTCAGAGGCAATTAAAGATAAATAAAGGAGTTCGGTAATTGGAGGGGAAATACTACACTTTCTGACGGCAGAAAAGAAAAACATTCGGGGGGACTTTCGAGAGCAGCCGTAAAAGACAATTTCAAGAGATCTGGAACGTGAAGAAACACTTTGTATTCACCGATTCTTCCACCTAATGATGCCAATAAAGATTGAATTGATGATCGATGAAGAAACAAATAGTTCCACTAGATATGGAATAAAGAAGATTTGGACCTTAGATTGAGATAAAACAAGAGAGAGATTGGGAATGGATAAGAACAAGTAATTTTATTAACGCGTGTGTTGTTACAGATGGAAGTGTAAGGAAACACATAGTAAAGGTGTAAAAGTGAAGAGGATAAGATCCCTGCTCCAGCCCTGATTACAGCTATTTGTAGAGCATCCAGCATCCTCATGTCAGCACTTGCACATCCGCCCATCGACCTCGCACATCCGTCCTTATAATCACTTCCTTATCAACCCTATCAAACTTGACATAATACATTAGATAACTTTGCAAGTGAGGACTTAATGACCAGGGTCGGATGTGACCACACATCCAAGACCCATAATATATCATCAAGTCCCCCAAGTCTATTGACTGAAATAATCTATGTGAAGTTAATAGACTTAAATGTTAGAGAATACACATCCAATATATCTTCCTGTTGCATTATATAAGTAAAATATACCTTTTACCATTTGCTTATTGCATGTGTAGATGATTCCAATTTCAAATTCTGATCACAAATCACTAAAACACATTCAACTTTGAACAAATTTTTTCTTTTTCTTATAGCCGAAGCATTTGATATTATGGAATTAATAGGAATTATTTTGATTGAAAGCCTTACCTCATCTACTCCCCCTAGTCCATTGGCGTATACTTTTGTTAAAGCTAATGGACTATAATCAATCATACCTGACACACATGTGAAATCTGCCTTACCACCAAGATCAACACTTTCACTTATTATACGCAAGTGCTTATTTATCACACATCCTCCTTTAGCTAGCACATGCGAATTATCAATCATATCCTTCATCAAGCCCCCAGTCTAGTATGAAGTGGTGTCAACTACATCATGCTAGACTCAATATCCTTATCTTAGATCTTACGAAATTCGAAAGTGATAGTAGTTGAGCTTTAAGGAACACTTCCAACTATCCATCAGAAACCTCTTCCACACTTGCGATTGATAAATATCTTCATATTTGGTCCTAGCCACCATATATTGATGAAGTGGAAGGATGATTTTATTTACTTTCACATGAAAAAATGCCCATAACACATCCATTATTCCATAATTAAATGAACAAATACCTACAAAATACTTTGTAGAAAAGAGCAAGCGCCAATTTAAGAAAAAGAGAACTTTTCCCGGACATGTGATATCCTTAAAGGAGAGAAAATGCACTTTCCAACGCAAGGGACGAAGAAAATACATAAAGAAGTATATCTGGGAAAATAACCTTGCCTAGAAAACAATCTATGTTATAAACTTTTGAAGTTTTAAAGGGACCCTTCATAAGATTCCAACAACAATAAATCATATTTGTAGAACACTTGGAAGTGATAGATTCGTCACTTGCTTCCAAAGAAAGTATACTTCTTGAAGATATCAAAGCATCTTACCTCCTGAATTATCATTCTCCTTTAGAAAATGCAATTTGATTGTTCGCATGTGATTTTTCTGTCCACTAAATATAAACATTTCATGTTTTTTATGGCATATATGCACATGCGAATGATTTAAGCAAAATATCTAAAGTCTATAAATTATAAACACTTACAACAAACAATAGCCTGTTAGTTTGCACATGCGTCCATGTGTCTAACTTTTGGTTATGTAACCAGGTCATGTACCCATGATAATGCATCACTTTTGCCAGAAGGGTTTGTATGTACCCTTCCGAATTTGTATGGATTTACCCTTGTTATCATTTTGACTTTTATCCTGATTCATTTCCACTTTTAGCTTAGCTTTTATTAACATATAAGTTAGTATTGTTCATAGCTTAAGCAATTCTTCTAGAATTTGGTTTAATTTTTCCCTTCCTTGGGATGTTTATAACCTGAACTCTTTTTACGGTTAGATATATTTAACAACTTCACCATATAAGCTCAACAGCTTCTTAGGGAAAACACTATTCCCCGCATTGCACTCAATTGAGCACCAGCATAGATGTATATTACAACTTAGCTGTTTCAAACACCAAGTGTTTGTTTTAACATGGCTGCCTAAGCAAGCTTAGTTAATTGCCTTAGCATGGTTGCATAAACACTAGCAACGTAGCTATAATGTGGGCTTAGCATGGTTGCATAAACATTAGCAACTTAGCATGGCCCATCCTCTATTTTTTTTCCTTATTTTTCTTTTTTTTAACCATAAAAACGAAATTCAGATTCCCACCTAAAACACCATCTAGCACTTCCGAATTAATTATACTCCTCAACCCTTCCTGTCATGTGATACTTTTTCATGTAACATTATTCTATATCCAAGAAATCACTTCCATCAAGCCTCTTTAAAACATAAAGCCTCATTTTTCTTATTTCACAACTTTACACAAAACCTACAAAACAAAATGTAAGCTTCTCCATGTGTATTTCTTCGCATGTGCCACCATCGCAAGTGTAGTGTAATTCATTCCCCATCTGAGGCCCCAAATCCTGACCACATCTACCATATATGCAACCCGTTCCTGTTTTCCTTATCCACCTCCATATCATAAATCCTTGCGACTTCCGTCCTATAATAACTTACCTCTAACCCTGCCACCTTAACACTTCCAATAATCCTAAAACTTAAAATTAACTATCCTCCTTATTATAGAACAACCACATCCATTTTTTGTTGTTCACACTTCCACTATGACACAACCCTTTCTTCTTTAAACAACTTATCGAAAAGCTACCCTTTACCATTATCACCAGTCATGGAAGTGACTTTCCCATATGAAAAATCAAATTATCCCCCATGGAATAAGGTAGGAATGATTTGTATTATCAGAATCAAGGAGAATAAGAGAGATCTTGAGAAATAGAGAGGAACTAATGATTTTATTGATGCAAGTGTTACTACAGACGGAAGTGTAGTAACACATAGTTAAAGGTGTAAAGTAAAAGTCTCGAAGATCCTTTCTCCAGCCTTGATCCCAGCTATTTATAGAACATTAAACATGTTCCGCCAGCACATGCACATCCGTCCCTCGCACCTGTCCAGCACATGCACATCCGTCCCTCGCACCTGTCCTCATAATCATATTGTTGCCATCCTGTCAAGCTCAGTATAACACATCAGTTTGCATGAGAGGACTTGATGAGACCGGTCGGATGTGTAAACACATCCAAAAACCCCTTTACTTCATCAAGTCCCCCAAGTCTATTAAGTGAAAAAATGAAGTTAGTAGACTTAGAGATTCAAAGTTACACATCCGACATCTGCATCTGTTTGCATTTGCTGTTACGTATACATGTATAAGTCCAACTTCAAGTTTTGGTCACACATCACTAAAACACATTCAACTTTAAACAAAATATATAGTTATAGCCAAAGCATTTAACATCACTGGAACTAATATTAATCATAACCGGTTAAAAACCTTACCTCATCTAGTCCCCTAGTCCATTGGCGAAAACATGTGTTAAAGCTAATGGACTATAAGAAATCATACCTGATACATGTGTCTAACTTATTGCAACCTAAACAATCTCTTCCTCTTCATAAGTGCAGCTTAATCTTTTGCTTGCAAATACTACCATCTTCTGCGAACACATTCGCATGTATCTTTTTTTTTGTTGTTGTTGTTGAAAACACTCCTTATCGAATGACACATAGTCATTTAATCGGTCACTTAGACCCATCCGGAATTAAGATAGCCCTTAGCTTCTTTATCAATGTTCACGTATGACTTCCGGGAATTTGGATAGCGCATAGCTACCTCTTGTGACCCCATAGGTCGCATCCGTAAGGATGCATAAAAATTGATCAATTTATTTGGTCTCATATGACCACATCTTTGAGAAGATGTATGGTGGCCAGCCATTTTCATGATCCATTGGACCAATTTTTTCGTATACGTATATCTTTTTTTTTTTTTTAACTGGCGACACATGCGTCCATGTGCCTTGCCATTTTCCCGAACATATCAAAGAAAAAGAATATAGTCTATACGACTTAATCCAGAGTATGATTACAATAGTAATTTAACTCAACACTATGCTGATCAGGCATGTGTTTGAGTGAAATTATCTTATGCAACTCTGACATTGTCTTTCAAAATAGATTTTAACCGAATATTTAAAGCACATCTTTATGTGTTAAAGAACATACCCGAGAGCATTAGATCCCTCTACATATGCAACCTTCGCAAATGTATTTCATTTTTAAGTGAATAATACTCCATATATGTGAACCAACATGTTCACCGGGCCTTCCAATCAAAGTATAAGCTTCTTCATGTGTATTTCTTTGCATATGCCGTCATTATCGCAAGTGTAATTTATCCCAAACCTGGTGCACCTTAGCCTGATTTCACTTAAACAACACACGTAACATCTCCTGTTTACTTTAGCAACCCTTATATCACCAGACTTTGACATTTCCAATTTACTTTAGCTTTCCCCCATCCGCATCATCCTACAACACACTCTCGAGAAAGTCCAACTTAAAATTAACCATCTATCTTAGCACCATGTAACGATATCCACTTTATTGTTGTCCATACTTCTGCCTTAACACAACATATTTCCTCTTTTAATAAACCCCTAACAAATTATTTCCTACAATTGTCATCAATAAACATAAGTCTCTTTTCCTATGAACAATACACTTCCTCAGAAGCTTCTCATCCATTAACATAAGAAGTCCCTTTTCCATTCATCCCTATAAGATAGCTAATGATAAAAAAATCTTCCATAATACTTTAACTGATACATGTGACCCTTTCACCACCACTCTTGAATCATATTACTAACTTTCTTCCAAACCAAATGCCATGCAGTATGCGTTGATCCTTCATCATGCACAAAAAGCATCTGCTTGTGCCAAAACACGAAACCATATATTTGCCCATAATTCCATGTTTGTTTTTTCACAAGCATATAACGACACATTTTATAAAATCCCTTGAAAATATTCTGAACACACCTCGTGCTAAAGGTATCGGATACTTTGTCTAATTATTGGAAACACCTAAAAAGAAGTTGCTCATGAATATGCTAATTCACCCCACTTGAGCTCATTAATATTTCCTCAGAATCATCATAGAAACACCAGCTCATTGAGCATCATAAATCACCATATCCACTTAACTCTTCATATAAGATCAACACATCCACCTTAAGCCCCCATATGCGTGAATCAGTACCACAACCAACTTTCCATTTTATCACCATAACTTTATTAATTCTCATAAAAGTTTCCAAATACCACCAAAATTTCCCATATCACCCATACCATTGAAACATAAAATGATTCCAGAAACTGCTAGGAACTTGTATTTTCTTCTTATACCATCAAAAACTTTCATATCCTTTACTGTATTTCCAAGACACCACAAACGCAAATGCAAACTTTTGAACTTCCTCCTTTTTTCATAATTGCTTTGGAATTCAAAGACCATATCTCCTTATTATCATCAAATTTTCTTACATTTTCCCCTAAAGAACACTCTTAAAGATTCATCTTTATATCAACTAACATTTTCCATCAACAACCTTGCAAACATTATTTTTACACATCCACATCTGACCCACTTCCATGACTATGCCATCTTCCTTATTCATAAAAATTCCCTTAACTTGTCCTTTACATGCCCATTCACCAACTGCTTATACATTACTTATAACTAAATAACCATTGAAAACCCCTTTATACTTGACCATTCCTCCAGAAACACACTTGCAAAAAATATATTATCATACCCCAATTCATATTTTTGTGAGACGTGAAGAATTCCATGCTGATAACCTTTTGAAGCTAAAATCAATCAAATCAGTACACATCCGAAATTTTCCCAAAAACCACAAAATCAGCGCACATCCGAAATTATCCCCAAAAATCATCAGATCAACACATATCCGAAATTATCCCCAGAATCACCAGATCATCGCACATCTGAAATTTTCCTAAAAACCATGAGATCAACACACATCCAAAATTATCATCAAAAATCATCACATCCGAATTTAACCCAAAAATCATCAGATGAACACATATCTGAAATTATCCCAAAAAATCATCACTTCCATCCTAGCCATTGCCACCTAATGTCATGATCGTTTCTTTACCTTTAATCTTCCCATAGCTTACACCAAAATCCCAAAGACAAAAAACTACATATCCCATCGAGCAGATCTCTTATACATAAGTTCTTACTACCACATCCGTAATACTACACAATTCCCATGAAAATTTAACAACCCCATAATCTTCATCCTTAAATTTTATTCTTACAAGACTTACCCCTAATTAAAACTAGCCAGTGAGCACCACCACACTTTCTAAAGCCAAAATCCATAATTCCCACACTTTCATTTCTTCCTATATCGACCACATCAATTGAAGGACCAAGCATTGAACCAAGTTGGATCAAGTTAGCCAACTTGTTAACCCCTTTCACTCACATATGCCACAGAAGATGACATTAACAACCAAACATTAGAATTAACAATCATTAATCTAGATTTTCCAAATATCAACATCTTTACTACTTTATGAGGTATACCCAATATTCCTTATCCAATTATATGCATACGCATTTCCCCTTCGTTCTTGAATTGTTTCAAAATAAAAAATTACTTAATTCTCGTAATTCTAAAAACTCCATTTTGTACTTAACAATTTTAAGTTTCATAATTAAAACCCATCTTCCTTTCCTTCTTTTTTTTTTACAAAACGTATGAGAGATATATCAAGTCTGAATTTGATTTGGATAAGGAACAACCGTCTCGTCTAAACAAGACTGATGAACTAACGGTTTTAATCATAAACTATATAACAAAACCAAATATAATCATATTTGATAAAGAAAGAAGAATTACCTCATCCGGCAAATTGGTAGTTTCGTCGCAAGTGTAAAACTAACATTGATGCGATGGCAACTATGGTCAGAACACATCCGATCCAGCGTAGAACTTTCAACCCTTGTAAAGATAACTCCTTTCACCAATTGACTCTTCCGTGAATGAAACTGTCTTCTTTTTCTGGTAACCCTTTTAAGCACTTCTGACAATGCAAGTGATCATAATCTAGGCCACGTAATCTCTTAACGGAAGCGCATCAAACCACATGCAAGTAACCCCTCCAATATAGAATATAGATTATTTGCATGCGTAGACAATCCTTTCCATCTACACTCCTTTTTGCACGTGTCGCTTTCCTATATTCGCATCACAACCTTTACATATGGGTAAGCGCGCATGCTATACTTAACAAAGTTTTAACCCATGCTTACATTTTTACTATTCCCCAATCTTCGGAAGACCACCCATGCACCGTGCATATGGTTACTCAAACCAACCATAAGATGCACATCCAAGTGTTACAGTAAATATGTAATATCTACACCTTTACCACCATTACTTATACCACAAATGGAACCATTTACCCACTGCCATGATCATAACAAAGTTGAACCCCACAAAGTAATTATTTACATATGCCAACCGCCTTTCCTTTCACTTTTTCTCACTCTTTTATTTTATGAACCTAAATAACCCATTGAAACCACTTACACTTCCATTCTAAAGCCACCTTTAGCCATGTCATATCCCTTCATTTGTATTTGCAACTTAAAACTTTAAACCAAATTTTCATAAGCCACCACCAAATCCATCACCTTGAGATCTAAAAGAACCCATTTTTGCACTTGCAATATGCTCCATCTTAAAAGAAAATAATAATAACTCCCTGAAACGAAATTTCGCATATTAATCCAACGTTAGCTTCACCACCTGTCATCTTATAAAATACCCACTCACTTCCAAATCCTTATTAACCATCTTACCCATGACGACAATAAAACACTTTGAAAACATACAATTATAATGACCTCAAATCGTCTTTCACATATGATTCCTCATATGCATCATATATACATTCCCCTTTTTTTATCACAGAAAAAAAATTCTTTCACATATGAAACTACCGACGTTTCCCCTACTCATCGGGCACTTGCAAGCAACACCCCAATATATGACATATCCCATGATCAATATGAAACATAAACACCCCCCATTGAATCACATCATGGTTAAAAAGCCAAACCATATACCCAATCATATTATCCAAGTAGGTTAGAATATCTAAACTTTCACACCGCATATGTATTATGGATTTTTAAGAGACACTCCAATGCTCCCGATCAACCATGACTCGTATGAATCATAAACAACCCAACTGAAAAACATCGTAGGTGAAAAGACCAAAACACACATGCATTCATGTTCGAATATTAACATGGATGAAGAAGAATTTCCATAAAAAGTTTAAAATAACATTTCCTTAAAATTTTATAACTTGTGCAAGAATAACTTTTTGCTCAAAAACCCCAAATTCTCCACCTTTTAAAACCGTAAGTACTTAACGTTTTTTTTTTCTAAGAGAAGAATTTCAAAAAATTGTTGACTCAAAGAAAGTCAAAAATAAATTTAACACCTTCTCAAAATATAACTGATACACAAGTTATTTAATTAAGAAAGATTTTAATACCAAAAACAAAACATGCGTGTATTAAAGATCATACCTCCGAGGAATGTAGTATAGACAAGGTCGTTGTAGACGTGAAAATTCCGCTAATGAACTTGTATTTAAGAATTTATTCCACTCAACTCAACTTACCCCATCCATAAGCCGAGGATGGACCAAACACCTTACATTCATTGATAAACTTTAATGTAACCGGAAGCAATAACATTGATGCTCAATTTTGAACAACCTCAAAGTATACTTTTTAAAAGATAATAATAATAATAATAATAGTAAATGGAAAAATGGTTAGTTATGTAACAAGAACTAATAGAATCTCTTACCCCATTATATCTCAAACCATTACAACAGCAAAAGCTTACAATATCATTTCCTAAAAAGAAAAATTATATTTCGAACGAAAACTTAAAGGTCCATCTTTTTTTATAACAAAAGCTTCAAACAAAACATTATATTTTGATCATGTTCTCGTTGTCAAGTATCATGCCAATTTAAACAAGTCTGTGTATGCGTATATATGTATTTCTTTTTTTTTTAATTATGAAAACAATCCAATATGAATAATATATGTATAGTCAAAACATGACTATGCACACATTGCAGTCAAATTTTTAACATTGACAAGTCATACCTCGCTGATAGAGAACCGAAATCCAGAGGTTGAGATGAAAGCCCCAAGCCGTAGTTTGATTTTGTACCAAAAACACATCATTTTTGAACTCTTGTAAGTCCACCTTCTTCCCCTGTCGCTGTATCATTGTAATTTAAATTATAACCATGTGGCCAATATTCTTGAAAGTACTACCTTTACCGGATGAAATTCCGTACGAATTCACCAAATGTGAATTGTCCTTTTATATAGATTTGGAGTATTGACTTTCATAAAAGTCAAGATTTAAATGAATTCTCATCCCTCGAAGAATCACTAAGAACACACCTACTATGCATGCTTTCAAGTTTCCATAGTTTATAATGGATGCTATTATCCTTGAAAATATACTTGATCAGATCATGAATCGATTCCAGATAAGAAATACACACTATAACCCATTCTATTCCCATGCCTTCTTTACATCAGATTTTTCTAAGACCATTTGCCACTTTCAGGATCCAAACCTCACAACTAAAACCATTAATCATAACCCTCAACCATGAGTACCCATTTTCCTTCAGAATCTACTGGAGTTTTATGAAATCACCCTCAAGAACATGACACCAAGCTATATGATATTCCCGGTAGACAAATTTTGCAACATCTCAACTTTAGAACTTAGCAATTCGGACACCTCTCCATTTCTTTGAACTCAACAATTAATTTTGAGCATATTGACTTTTCATCATTTGTACCTTCCTTACCAAAAGTCATGAGAACCCAGCCATTAATTGTGATCATGTTGACTTTGCAAAAGTCAAAATCAGCATGAACCTCAAATAACAAAACATTGAAGTAGTTCGACTGAGTCATTGAAATAACCCTCTAAAATAACCAATCGAAAACCGCATTTTAAGCATGAACACCTTTCTTCATCCGAAGCCTACCAACAACACACACGGTTTGTTTTCTTTCAAAATTTGAAAAACGCATCATAATTAGCTCAAGAACCACACCGAACTAGACCGAAAAATGACTTCGATCAAGAATATGCTTATGTTTGAATCTTAATTCGTCAAAAATCCCACCAAATCATGAATCAATTATTCTTCTGATTCAAGAAATTTGAACCTGAATCTTGCTTATGAACCGAAATATAAATCGCCAAGCACTTTGAATCGTCCAATACCAACCAATCTAGATGAATAACTTGTTCCAAATCTACTCAAACTAATTTTTCCTGTCAAATACTTGAATAACCATATGAATATCTTATTAACCCCCAAAATTGTGCAAACATAAATTCCTTAACTGTGTGTTTGAACATAAAAAATCATTTAGATGCTCCTGAGCCAACATCTCTAAATGATATAAATGGAAACTAATGAAGCAAAAATCCATACCGTGATACTGACGATGACGAGGATAAGAATTTGTGCTCAATTTTTAAATATGTTGACCATCAAAAAGTCAAAATGAAATCAACAGCATTCATGTAAAATTCATCGAGAAACAAGTAACCGGATTTTAACCTTTTTTCAAACGACAATCAATTCGAAAAAGCCGATTCCAGAGATCGGAAATCCAGTTTGAAGCAAAAAACTAATTTTATTTTTCGTTAATCAATAGGTAATAGGCGTTTATCAAAATCACTTAATTATGAAAAACTAGATTCAGTTTTTTCAAGAAAATTTCAAGAACACGAATCAATTTTAATGCTAGAAAGAAGAATTAATTAATATGAAATTTGAATCAAATGAGATTTTTCGTCCAAATATTTTTTTTTTCAACTCAAATTTATATATAGATTCAAATGTTTATGATTCATAATAGCATATACACACTTTTGAATAAAAACAGAGATCTGAAGGTTTTAGATTGGGATTTCATACCTGGAATCCAAGCACAAAAATTCAAATGATTATAGATTGGAAGTTACCATTCATAAATCATCCGCAGAACTTGAATCTAACGAAATTTGAAATAAATTATTCTTCATAAACATCCTAGCCTCTTCCATCCTCAAAATCCTCTCAAATCTCTAAAACAAAAGCAAAAATCGTGTCAACTATCGGATGGCGCCACTGAAAAATCAAATTATCCCCCATGGAATAAGGTAGGAATGATTTGTATTATCAGAATCAAGGAGAATAAGAGAGATCTTGAGAAATAGAGAGGAACTAATGATTTTATTGATGCAAGTGTTATTACAGACGGAAGTGTAGTAACACATAGTTAAAGGTGTAAAGTAAAAGTCTCGAAGATCCTTTCTCCAGCCTTGATCCCAGCTATTTATAGAACATTAAACATGTTCCGCCAGCACATGCACATCCGTCCCTCGCACCTGTCCAGCACATGCACATCCGTCCCTCGCACCTGTCCTCATAATCATATTGTTGCCATCCTGTCAAGCTCAGTATAACACATCAGTTTGCATGAGAGGACTTGATGAGACCGGGTCGGATGTGTAAACAACGCACTTTCTCATGTGTTAACTCATCACCTTTTGGACTTATTAATATTAACCTTGTCATTAAAACAATTAACTACCTTTCCTTTGTGTGAGAAATTATTTATACATATTACATGCGAACTAAATACTCTTCACAAATGAACTAAAGTGAAAACATACATGCACCTGACCCATCACTTCTGGAGGATCCATCAGTATACAACTACCACAAGGGAATCACTTCCTTATGTTGCAGCAACAATGTCTGATCCTCCCCCCGGTACTTCCGTCAAAAAATCCGCGACCTTTTCACTATCATTCTCGAATCATATTACTCACTTTCCTCCCAACGATATGCCATGTAGCATGTGCTAAGCCTTCATTATGAACTAAAAGCTCCTGCCTATGCAAAAACCCAAAACCACGCATGTGCCCACAATTCCACGTTTGTTTGTTTTTGTTTTTAGCACATATCGACACATTCTGCAAAATCCCTCAAAAATATTCTGAATACACCTCATACTAAAGGAACCGCATACTATCCTAATCATCGGAACCACCTAAAAAGAAATTGCCCATGCATATGCTAATTCATCACCCATTAAACCTTAAAATCATCATAGAAGCACCAACTTACAAGAACCATAAATCACCACATCCACTTAACTTTTCAGGGAACTTCTTCAAAAACTAAATACAATCCCAAAAACATTATTTCATCCACTTTAAATCTCTCTGATATATGAATCAATACTAGAAACACCCATCCATTCTATCATTATAATAACACCAATAATTCTCTCAAAAGTTCCCAATTACCACCAACACTTCCCCTATCAGCTACGCCACTTGCACATAAAGTACTTCCAAAAACCAATACAAACTTCATATTTTTTTCTGATATCATCAAAAATTTTCCCCTCCTTCATTTCCAAGACCACCCTTGAAAGAAAATGCACATATCTGAACTTCCTCTTTATCAACTAATGCTTTGAAATTCGAAACCCACATATCCTTATAATCATGAAATTTCCTTGTTTTTTTTTCCAAAAGATCATTCTTAAAGATTCATCTTTATATTAACTAACATTTTCCATCAACCATCTCGCAAACACTTTTTAACACATCCGCACCTATCCACTTCCATGACTATACTATCTTCCCTATTCACAAAATTTCCCCTGAATCTTGTCTTCTACATGCCCATTCGCAAACTTCTTATACAACTTCATAACTATCGAAAACCCCTTTATCCTTGACTACACTTCCAAAAACATCCTTACAAAAAAATATATTATCATTCCCAAATTTATATTTTAATGAGACTTCATAAGAATCTTGTGCTAATAACTTCATGAAACAAAAATCCATCAGATCAGTACACATCGGAAATTTTCTCAAAAACCATCAGATCAACGCACATCCGAATTTTTCTCAAAAAACCATAAGATCAACGCACATCCAATATTTTCTCAAAAACCATCAAATCAGCGCACATCCGAATTTTCTCAAAAACCATCACTTCCAACCTAACAATTATCACCTAATGCCATGGTCGTTTCTTTACCTTTAATTTTTTTGTAACTTGCATCAAAATCCCAGAGGTAACAGTCATATATCCCATTTGACAAATCTCTCATATATAAATTTTTACTATCACATCCGCAATACTTCACAGTTCCGATAAAATTTTATCAACCTTAGAATCTCCATCCTTAAACTTTTCCTTACAAGAGCCGTTTCTATTTAAAACTAAACCGCGAGTGTTGGGTTTGTGGAGCCTTGATTGGGCTCGGTGACTTGGGCCCGTGTTTTGGTCCGTTTATTTTGTGTAACCCTAATATGATCTCTATTTATATATTCTTCTTGTACTTGTAATTCTCACGTCGAGTGAGGCAGATAGCAATAAAAAAAAACCCTGGTTGCAGCCCGTGGATGTAGGTCACACTGACCGAACCACGTTAAATCTCGCGTGTTCATTCTCGTTCTTTATTTTACTACAGTGATTGTTACTTTTGTGTGTGGGTGAGTGGTCTCGAATCCTAACAAGTGGTATCTAGAGCCGGGTTCGTTACTCACAGGTTCGTCTTCACACGGTTTTAGGGTTTCACAGGCAGTCATCGCTGCCTCCCGTGGTTCAACGGCTAGATCAGGTTCCGACAGAGATAGAGTCGGAGATCAGAGAGAGCGACCACCATCAACCCGGTAATAACAATCAGCAAGAAAAGGTCAGTTTGTTCTACCGGTTTATTTTAGGGTTTTGTCGGCAGTTAGTTGCCACCCTTGTTCGATTACCGTCGCCATCGTCAAAGAGTGTTTATCTTGTTCGTTGCACAGATCATAAGAAATCAAGTATTGCAATTAATTTTTTTTTTGTTGTGTGGCTAATAACTCTCCACGAAAGAATAAAAAAGAAAGGATTTTAATTGTGTTTACTTGGTGGTGCAATTAATAAATTGGGTGCAGAAAGAACGTAGAAGTTTGGTGAAGAAATTTTGACATAGAAACTTGCTCTTTGACCGTCATATTTTCGGTGGACCCTAATTAATGTTATTGGGTCGTGATTTTAGATGTGGGCAGGGTAGTAGCCAATTTTGTTAAACAAATTAATTTGTTGGGCCTCGAAATTATTTGGGTCGTGATTTGGGAAGCGGTATTGGTTATTTTTGTTCAGAAATTCTTTGATATTGTCACCGAGATTTAAATTCGAGTTTCTCAGTTTGAGACAATTGCTGAGAGCGGAAAACTTCAGATTAAGAAGTTAGATGGAAAAGACTTTGGTTGGTGGAAAATGCAAATTGAAGATTTGCTAATTCAGAAGGATTTGGACATGGTATTGGGTGAAAGACCAGAGAAGATTACACCCGACGAATGGAAGAACTTAGATAAGAAAGCCAAGGCCGTCATTAGATTGTCGTTGTCAAAGGATGTTGCGTTCAACATTCTGAAGGAAACCACAGCGAAGGGCATCATGGATGCATTGTTTAATATGTACGAGAAGCCTTCGGCAGCCAATAAAGTTTACTTGATTCGAGAGCTGGTTAATACGAGAATGCAAGAAGGAAGTTCAATTACAGTGCACATCAACAACATGAACTCAATTTTGTCAAGACTTGGGTCGGTTGATATTAAATTCGAGGATGAGGTTCAGGCTCTACTGTTGTTATCTTCATTGCCTGATAGCTGGTCAGGAACTGTTACAGCGATTACGAGTTCTACCAGTAAGTTCACTTTTGATGGGATTCGGGATACTATTCTGGGCGAAGACGTCAGACGAAGAAATTCGGGTGAATCATCGAGTGGATTGATGCATGTTGGCAGGGGTAGGAAGAACAACAGAGGTAGTGGGAGCGAGAACAAAAGAAGAAGTCAGTCTAGGGCTCGGGATGATGTGACATGCTAGAACTGTAAGCAGGTGGGGCACTTTAGGAATCAGTGTCCGAGTGAAAAGAAACAAGTTAACTCTGCAGAAGACTATGTTGATGATGAGACGTTAATATGCAGCGTAGAGAGCAGTGTTGATTTCTGGGTCATGGATTCTGGTGCTTCATTTCACGCTACCCACAGCAGTGAAGCATTGCAGAATCTGAAGGAAGGTGATTTTGGCAAGGTAAAAATGACTAACAATGATGTTCTAGATGTTACGGGCATAGGTGACTTAGATTTGAAGACTTCAGCCGGTTCATGGGTTTTGAAGGATGTCAGGGTGATTCCAAGCTTGAAGAAACAGTTGATTTCAGTGGGGCAGTTGGATAAACAGGGACATGATGTTAAATTCGGGAACGGGCAGTGGAAAGTTGTCAAGGGAAATCTAGTCGTGGCTCGGGGAAGAAAGAGAGGTTCGCTTTACATGGTTAGTTTACCGTCTGAGGGAAAGACCATCCCAGTTCAGAAGAAGTCCAAAGTCCAGTTCACAGAGTCTAGTGGGTAGAAGAAGGTTTGTTTTGCAGGAGATAAACCCAGAGTCATAAGTCAGATTCAGGTTGAACGTACTAGGAAAGGTTCAGAAAAACAGGTCAAGGGTTTTCGTGGAAGTGTGAGTAGGGGTTGTGCTTCAGTCAGAGTTACCAGACGACCGTTTGTTAAGAAAGTCAGTGTTCCAGTGGTTAACACCTCTCCAGTGGATTACCTGCTTAACGTGGAGAGTGTTGTTTGTTCTCAGGGTATTTCAGGATCCGGCAGTTCGTTTCAGTGGGAGCCGGTAGGGATCGAGGATGAGTCAGGGGTGGTTCTTGCCATGACTGATATGTTGGAGCTCGGGGGAGCTTCAACGGGCCTTCAGGTTAACTGATGAGAAGGTCGCTGCAGCCAGGAGGATTGATGAAAATTACTAGACGTACAAGTGTTACAGCGGATGGCAGTTGAAGATGATCAAGCCTCCAAGTGGGAGATTGTTGGGTTTGTGGAGCCTTGATTGGGCTCGGTGACTTGGGCCCGTGTTTTGGTCCGTTTATTTTGTGTAACCCTAATATGATCTCTATTTATATATTCTTCTTGTACTTGTAATTCTCACGTCGAGTGAGGCAGATAGCAATAAAAAAAAACCCTGGTTGCAGCCCGTGGATGTAGGTCACACTGACCGAACCACGTTAAATCTCGCGTGTTCATTCTCGTTCTTTATTTTACTGCAATGATTGTTACTTTTGTGTGTGTGAGTGGTCTCGAATCCTAACAACGAGCACCACCATACATCCCAAAGGAAAAATCCATAATACTCATGCTTCCTTTTCTCCCCACACCAACCATGGGTCCAACACTAAATGGGGTCGGGCCGAGCTAGTCAACTTGTCAACCCGTTTTTATTTCTCATGTTATAGAAAATGACATTAGAAAGCATATGCACATGCATTCATCCTTCATTCTTGTGAATTGTTTCAAGACCAAAAATTACATAATTCTCTTAATCTTAAAAACTTTATTTTGAGCTAATGACTTCAAGTTTCATAATCAAAATCCATGTTCTTTTCTTTTCCTTTTCTTTTTTACAAAAACACATAGAAAGGAGACCCAAGTTCACATTTAGCTTAGTCTCGATAAGGAACACCATTTTATTCAAGAAGAAAGATGAATAAAGGTTTTAACAATAACCCTTGTAAAGAGAAGAAATATAATCAGAATTGGTAAAGATAAAAAAGATACCTCATACAGCAAATTAGTAGTTTGCATAGCAAGTACAATACTTAACGTTGACGCAATGACGACTATGGTCAAAACACATCCGATCCGGTATAGCCTCTTCATCTACACTTGCAAAGTTAATTCCTTTCATTAGCTGACCCTTCCGCCAATGAAATCGTCTCCTTTTTCCGATAACTTTTTAAAACGTTCCGGTAATGCAAGTGACTATTTGCATGTGTAGACAATCATTTTTACCCATATTTCCTTTTGCATACTTAACTTCGCTACCCCGCATGCATAACCTCTACATAAGTGCACATCCCATTTTCAACCAAATTCTAAATCAACACTTAAATTTCCATCACCCATCATCTTCGGAAGATCACGTTCTCACCAAGTATATGGGTACCCGAACCGACCATAAAATTCACACCCAACCACCATTGTAAATATGTAATATTTACACCTTCCTTCCATTACTTGCATCATGTATTGAATCATTCACCTACTACCATGGTCATAGCAAAATAAGACCCCATGAGACAACCTATCTACACATGCCATCCACATTTTTCTTCACCCATGCATTCACTATTTATTTTATGAACCTAAACAACCCCCGTGAAACCCCTTACACTTCCACGGCCAACCAGTGTTCGTCATGTAACTTCTACCTTCATATCTGCAATCCAGAACCTTACACCGAATCTTTATCGACCACCACGGAATCCAGAAGTTGGGTTCTAAAAGAAATACTTTTGCATTTGCCGAAGACAATCATATTAGAATAAATCTATAAAGTAAACTTTAACAAAACTTTTATCTCCAACGAAATTCTAACCAAGTTTTTGAATTTACCAGTATGCTTCCTTCTCACAAAAGAAATAAGAATTTAGAGGAGGCATCTTTAGTTATTCAAAGCACCTTAAAACCATATCATTATGATGATCGCAAATCCACTTTGACGATTTCTTGAAATAAGCCTTCACACATGCTAGTCCCCAATCCAACTCTATCATCTACCTTCTTATAAAATATCCATTCATATTCACATCCTTATTATTCAACCATTTTACCCAGGTTGATTATGATATGCAACTGTCTAAACCCCACATGTGTTATGTATTTGTAAGAGACACTTCAATGTTTATCATTACTAGACCATATATTATTAGTTGAGGGGTCTGATTGTAACTTGTTATTTATTTATATTCCTTGTACTCAATCATTCTAATGCAATCACAATTCATGACTTGATATGGTATCACAGCCAGATCAAAATTTCGGCCCTCCCTCACCAAAACCCTAGCGCCGATCTTCTTCCCTTCTCCCTCGCCGTCGACATGGCCACCATCACCCCTTTCACCACCCAAGACAAAACATCACATAACTCACACAAGTTTGCTTTCACTCTCAAGTCTAAAAATTATGGGTTTTGGAAAACAATGATCCAACCCTTTCTTATCACAAATAATCTTTTCGGATACATTGACGGGAGTATACCATGCCCGCCGGCAGAAGATGTTATTCCCGCAAGTGGCTCCGGCGATACTGCCGTTCCGGCTTCCAAACGACCGAACCCTAATCATGCGAACTGGATCGCAAATGATGCTCATGTAAGGATGCTTCTGATTTCTACGGTGTCTGAAGAATCGTTTCATCACATCAAAGGTTTTACCTCTCGTGATATTTGGCTTAATCTAGAACGTGCGCATGCACCACAAACCCAATCGCGTGAATACACGCTGAAAACCAAACTTCTTAAACTTGAGATGAAAGGAGATGAAACCCCTCTCGCATATTTAGCACGTGCTAATGAATATGCCACAGATTTGCAGAATATTGGAAAACCCCTCGCAGACGAAGATGTTGTCATGTTGGTTATTTCAGGATTGCGTGAAGAATACAATGGTTTAAAGTCGAATCTCCTTGGCCGCACCACACCTATAACCTTCGATGAACTCCCGGCATTATTGTCTGATCACGATTTCATGGTGAACCGCCACCATCCCACAGCCGCGAGCTCCTCCAGCCATGCCTACAATGCGTCGGCTGCCACCCCTGTTAACCCCCAGGCCGGACTTCTTCCAACCCCTTCCCCAAGCCCACAACATGGCCCATCTACCTTGCTTACCCTCCAACAAATAGCGGCTCAGCATGGTCTCCAACTCACACCCGCCAATTCACCCCAAGCCCACTATGTTAACCACAACCAAAGAGGCCGCGGGTCGGGTTCGTTTCAGGGCCGTGGTTTGGGTTCTTCTCAAGGCCGACGTCGATCAGACACTAATCGCTCATCTCCTCAAGGCCGTGGGCGGTTCGATTGGGCCACTATCACCAACTCGGTTCATGGCACGTGTGGAAAGTGCGGTATTGCTCACATTCCTTCAGACTGTCCTAATCGAGATCCGGCTACCATCCGCGGACGCCCCACCGCGAACTTTGCTGATTCTAGGTCCACTGCTTCAACAAATTGGTTTCCAGATACAGGAGCGAGTCATCATGTTACACCGGACTTGGCGAGCTTAGGATCTTCTGAACCCTACCATGGCGATGATGATCTCCGTGTTGGCAACGGTAAAGGTTTACCTATCCTTCATATTGGTTCTACTCATGTTCATTCTCATTCTAAACACTTTAAACTTTCAAACATACTTCATGTTCCTCAAATTAAACACAACCTGTTGTCCGTTCAAAAATTCTGTTTTGATAATAATGTCTTTTTTGAATTTCACCCATTCTGTTTCTTTGTGAAGGATATCCCTACCCGTATTACCCTCCTTACGGGTCCAAGTAAAGACGGACTTTACTCGCTTACACTTCCGAAGCTTCAACCAATTGTCAAGCAAGTCTTTTCTGTTATTCGTGCTCCTGCGAAAGTGTGGCATCAACGATTAGGACACCCTAATCACCGCACTCTCCAAACTATGTTTTCAAAGTTTATGTTACCTGTTTCAGAAAAAAATTTGGATTCTATTTGTGTTTCTTGCCAAATGGGGAAATCCTCCAAACTTACTTTGAATGATTCCTTTCCTCGCAGTAAACATGTGCTTGATGTTATATTTTGTGATGTTTGGGGACCAGCGCCATTTTTATCTTGTGATGGCCACCGGTATTTTTTATTGTGCGTAGATCATCATACTAAATACACCTGGATTTTCCCACTTAAACAAAAATCTGATGTGTCCATTATTTTCAACAATTTGTTAAACTTGTCGAACGACAATTTCAAAGGAAAGTTAAACAGGTTCAATCTGATTGGGGGGGGTGAGTTTCGTAGCTTAACTCATTTCTTCCAAACTTCGGGTATCCTTCACCGTCGCTCGTGCCCCCATACGAGCGAACAAAATGGAACTGTTGAGCGACGTCATCGACATGTTGTTGAAACAGGTTTAGCTCTACTTGCTCACTCGGCCGTCCCGCCTCGTTTTTGGCACTTTGCATTTGAGACTGCTGTGTTCCTTATTAATCGCATGCCATCACGCTCTCTAGACAACCAGTCACCCTTCCATCTCCTCTATAACCGGTCCCCGGATTACTCGTTTCTCTGTGTGTTCGGGTGTCAGTGTTTTCCCCACCTCCGACCCTATAATCCACACAAAATGGATTTTAGGTCCACCCCTTGTGTCTTTCTGGGATACAGTCCCCAACATCATGGTTATCGGTGTCTTGACACATCCACCGATCGCATTTACATTGCGCGTCATGTTCGGTTTAACGAACATGTACTCCCTTACTTCCAACCTTCACCCTCCTCACCTCCCTCCTTGCCCACGGACCCCTACACCTCTTCTATCCCATCCTCGTTTCCGGTCGAACCCGAAACCCCCACACCCCCTGCCACACCCAACATTTCCAATCCGTCTTCCGTCCAATCTACTCCTTCACACTCCGTTACATCTGATTCTACGCCCTCATCTTTACCTTCGTCACCTAACACTTCATCCACTCATTCGACACCAGCCCCGTCCCCCGTTACTACTCCCTCGTCCTCGGCTTCCGCTGCCTCTTCATCGAACGGTCCAACACCGCCTCCCCCACCTCCATCCCGTCAACGCCCTCCAAACCTAAGACCTGAACCAAAACGTAAAGTCATCTTTGATCCTTCTGCCAACCTTGCCACCTCCTCTCCTCCAACCTCTGAACCCACAACCTTTACTGAAGCCAACAAATCACCTGAGTGGCGTCAAGCTATGGTAGAAGAATATTCTGCTCTTGTTAAGAATGGTACATGGTCACTTGTTCGGAACTAACATTGTTGATTGCAGGTGGCTCTTTAGAATTAAAACTGATAAAACAGGTGCCCCGGCTCGCTACAAAGCTCGTTGAAGAAACAAATATTCCTCAAATTGTAATGTTGTAGTAAGTTTAATGGAGAGCGAAGTATTGGAATGAGAACGAGAGAATCAATTGTAAAATAGAGAGAATTTTATTAGAAACATCCCTTGCGATTACACATAGTAAAGGTGTAAAAAGAATGCGATCCCTATTCTGTCCTAAAACACCCTATTTATAGGAACCTCTGGCTCTCGCCCTTCCGAATAAGCGCATCCGTCACTTGCTCTGCAAGTGCCAGCCTCTAAGCATCCTTCTCCAACTGAGCCTTTCCGTTCCTGTTCTGAAACAGATTTAAGACAGAAAGGGACTTAATCTCAATGGTGTCGGATGTGTATCACATCCGACACCTATAATATATCATCAAGTCCCCCTAGTCTATTAACTTACACACGGATGTGTGATTGTTAATAGACTATGGTTCACTTCCAGTCACCCAACCGTTTCCACGCGTATCTTGTTTGTACTATACGCACTACAATTTCCATCATAGTTTCCTGACATGACGGGACGGTTTTTCAGAAAACAGTTATTACCATTTTTAACCCTCCTTTCTTTTCGCTATATAAACTTACGAAATTACCAGATTTACCTTTTACCCGTTTCACACTCTTCTTCCCAAAAAAATTTCAAAAAACCTTCTCTGCAACTTCTTCAAGCTTCTCCGGCGACATTCAAATTCCGGCAGGTTAGTTTTTCTTTCCACTTTCTTCTTCATGGCTCCTCCTCCAAAACCAACTAAACACAACATGCATTTACAATTTTCAACCGTTTCCCAAGAAGCTCTTGACCAGTTCATCACCGATTACCATATTCCGACTGATCTTCACCCCACTATTCCTCCTCCTAATACCCCGATACATCCACTCCCAAAAGGAAAAATAGGGCTTTACCTTGACTCAATTCGTAATGCCAATTATCGGATTCCTTTTTCCCCCTTTCTGCTTGAAACCCTAAAGTTTTTTGAAGTTCATATTTCTCAATGCAACCCCTTAGGGCTTGGAACTTTGAACCATTTTGAGGTTTCTTGCCGTGCCTTGAACAGTACTCCAAACCTATTCCTTTTCCGTGCTTTTTATCGAATCACCATGTCCGGTGATTGGTATACTTTTGAGAGAAGAAGAAAGTTCGATCCCTTGTATGACAAAAAATTCCCCAAAAACCGTTTTTGGAAAGAAAACTTCATTTTTATAGACGATTCTTGTTTCCCAAAAGAGATTAAGTGGCGAAAGAAAGACGACACAGTTCATGATGATCCACCCAAGAAGGAAGAAATTAATTCTCGTCATTTTACATCTTTAAGCAAATTTGTTCATCCCCTTAGGAAATATCCCGAAGAAGTTCTTATCGCTGCCCAAATCTGTCAGCAATTTATGAAACCAAACTTACCTCCCATCCTTCTTCTGGATGGAGTGGGTGAGCATTTGTTTCCTTTTTCTTCATATTTTGGATGTATATATGTGACAATCCGACTTTTCAGGTCATTTTCTGTCATTAATTGAACGTAAACCGTATTAAATGTTATGTGAACATTTATGTGATTGACCGTGTTGACTTTAGCAAATTAGGGTTTTGTGTGATCATCATTATACGAGGATGCACTTAAGTTTAAACGTTTGATATTCCATGACTTCACTTTATGATTTTATGTGATATATTTGTATATATTTCACATGTTATTTATCATTCTATGTGAGTTTTTAGTTATTAAATCATAGATTTATATTTATGATTTTATGTAAACCTAAAGTATATATTTATAAACTTTAGTCATAACTTTACGCGACTTTAAACATATAGATTACAATTTAAATCAATAATTGTGGAATAATATCCCATGATTTTATATGAGTAAAACGAGGTTTATATTTCATATAAACGTTATACGATTTATATATTTTGACGTTCCTCATATATTCGTCGTTAAAAAAAACATTTCCGTTAACTCCGTTAGAGTTAACTAGAGATTTATAAACTTTGATGGACCAGATTTGCTAATTTCTAAACCCCTTTTAACTAATAAAACTTGGAGGGACTGAAGCTGTGCTTATGCGAACTTTGTTACTCAAATTGTAAAGGTTGGAGGGACCTTTCTTGCCAAGTCCCGAAAGTCGATTTGACTCTCACATGGAACCGTCGACGACAACGTTCCCCTGTCCAGTAACGCTCTTCTCTTCAAGGCTGATCATCAATTTGGTCGGTTACGGTTTTAGCCTGATTGACTATCATGAGCGCCATCATTTTAGCCACATACCACCTCTCGATCTCTCCCTCTTTTCTCTCTTGTTCTCTGTTTTCCGGCCAAGAAAAATCAGCAAAACCATCACTGAACCACCACTGCCAGATCACCAATCCACAATCATCTGCGATTTCCGGTGGTCAGAGGTCGACGACGAGCAACAAGGGGACGTAAGTGGGCAACTGAGACGTAATCGGGTTTTTCCGAGTAGAGGCTTTCGGTTTCGTTCGTCATCAAAAACTCATTTATTTATATCTCCGATTCGAGGTAAACATTCTTTGTTGTTAATCGCATGTTTCTCGTTATTCGTTTTGCGTTTCTCTATTTTCCGACGACCGGATTAGGGTTCCGGCGAGTTTGGGACTAAAAGAAGAAGATGACTCCGATCCGGTTTGGGTTAAATATTATTTTGTCGGGTATGGTTTCAATCGTCCGTTTGGCCCGACGGTTTGGGTCATCCGCCGTTTGCGAAAGGTCGCGGGTTCGAAACCGCGGGCCGCCTGTTTTTCCTTTCTGTTTTGTTTTAAAACCCCGCTCCATGCCACTTGGTGTACAAAAGTAATTCTCGCGAATAGATTACTGAATTGGAGATCTGTCCGAACGGTTTAGGCGCAGTAATTGATCCGGGAGGTTCCGGGTTCGAGCCGTGAGACCTCCATTCTTTTTTTGGTTTTTATTATTTTGTGATTTTGTGCTTGATATAAAAAGAAATTGGTTTGGAAATATTTCCTTGGACAAAAAAAAAAGTAAAAACTTGTAAACTATTGAAATGACTTAAATAATTATACAAGTGTCGCTTTTGATTTAAAACGTAAGATAAACGATTTAACATGTTTATATATATTTAGTCTATTGAGACTCGTGATTTGTTTTATGGATTATACATATATAACTATTTATATACTCGATTTCATGAACGTATATTATTTACTAATATATTTTTCATCGACTTCTTAATCGTTATGTTTTCGGCTATGTGCCATCCTCGACTATTTTGGACTTAGTGTTTTTCATCATGTCATAGTTGGCATTATTTACCTTTCACCGTTTGTCTAGACCTGATCAGTTTCAATTGAACACACACTTATATATTTATGCTCGTTAGGTGTTTGGCAGAACACGCAAGGCCTGTTATTTGCTTTTAGATGTGGTTATTGATCTGGGATTGATGTGCCCCCGAAGGTGAGTTTCACGGCCCCATTTTACTGTTTTAATTCCTGTTGGGGGAGATTAACATGCAAACACTTAAACTGTTAGATAATTGTATCACCTGAATGATAGTGGCACACTTATGATAAAGTCCTCACTTTTAGAGTTACTGTCAATGTGACATCAGCGGGAACTTATTTGGTAGATCTACTGGGCCTGACAAGCCCCACCCGGGTCATTCGCGCTGACTCGATTGGATATCGAACGGGTGTTATATACTTCTTAGTCTTAACGAGGCACAATTGAACTTGTCGAGCTTCAGTAACTGGATAGCTAGTTTATCTAGTCAAACGTGCACTGATTTCTTGAAAATAGCCTAGCTAGCTATTGATATATTATCTGGATTTTAACCTGAACTTGAACATGAACTTGAACTGTTGTTGAACAGTGAACTTGAACTTAAACTTGAACTGTCGAGGAACAGTTGATTTACACTGAACTGGGACTGTTGTTGAACAGTCGAATTACATTAACTGGAGTTGTTATTGAACTGTTAAACCTGTGAACTCACCAACCTTTGTGTTGACACTTTTTAGCATGTTATTTCTCAGGTTGCAGATGTTCGAGTATCACGAGTGCGCATGCATGAGACTTTGAAACCTTTTTTTTTGTGTCTTTGAACAAGCCACGTCACCTTGGGTGACGATGTTTTTATATAAATAATTTAATTGTATTTACGCTTCCGCAATTGTAACACTCTGAATTTATATTTTAATGAAATATACAACTTTTATTAATTACTGGTCGTTTGGTGTAACTAATGGACGGCGATCCTGGTTTGTCACGCTCCCTGCGGCGCGTTATCGCGCGTGGGATTTCTGGGGGTGTGACAGATTGGTATCAGAGCCATTGGTTGCAGCGAACTAAGATTCGTCTTAGACTGTAACTGTTTTGCATTAGTTGCACATAAACATTTCTCTCATGCATCGTGATACTCACTTCTACACGCACCTGGTTTACGATTTGTTGTTTACATCATCCAATCCCCTTATACTCACGGCGAGGAGCCGGTTAGCCTTGAGTCATTTTTTTTTTAACCTCTCTAAGTTGTGTACCTCTTGGTTAACATTCGTGTACAACAAGACGACAAATCAGATTGAAGGATCACGTTTATACTTTTGACGAGCTGATTGCTACTCAGGATTATTCCGGATTGAACAACTGGGCGTAGTGCCCATACTATGGATGTATGCTGCATAGGGAAGGTGGTGTAATACCTCTTCTTGTCCTTAAACTCTATCTTAGCTTAGGAGGTTCTTGTTATACCTGCCTTACGTACATCTCTAAACTCATCCGTTTAGGAAATGTTATCTCGATGTGCTAGTAGCGCGATTATTTAGCTTCACTAGAGTTAGCAAGGTATGAATTCAAGTGGCTGCCTATGGGGCACTTATATCAACTTCGTTATCCTGATCGTCTCACAATTGCTGTGATCTCTTAAGATCTTTCCCTTCTCGATTTTATCGCGTTGTGCGTTGAAATAATACAACTGGAGTACAATTCTTATAACCCCAATGAAACCTGATGCGGGTCGACTGAAATTCCCTCTTGTGTATCGGATTGCGATCATGCCAATATGTGTGATAATTATTCTCTAACTTTGAGCTAAGCTAGGGTCATTGTGATAAACCCTACTCAGATCCTATTGAGCTAAATTTCTGGCTGACTCGCTTCGGGTGGGTCATTCCAATCTGAGTGAGCATTCTAATCTCGAAAACTTGTCTCATTAACAAATTCTGGTCAAGATAACCATGGGTTAGTGACCACACCATACTTGGTGGCTGAAGTAAGAGGAACTAGGGTGATCATATAAAGTAAATCACAGTTACGGGTGCACACGTAAATGTAATTTGCAGTATATGGAAATCCTGGAGAATCCTACTAGACAAGCCAATGGTCGTATTGGGACCAAATTCCAGTAATTTTTTTCTTCTTCCTCGTGGTATTGAATGTTGAACATGTTGAACTCAATCGAATGATCAAAGTCATCTATCTTTCAAAACGCTATCGCACCTGACTTTGCCCCTTTACTATTAGATTCTAATCCATACGTGAACCCTTTTGAAGCATATTATGAAAAGTTGGTCCTGGTAGGACACCGTCACACTCGTGTAATACAATGACCCGTCTTCCTTAACTACGAACACTCTCGACGAAACCCTTGACTGGTTTGAACTCATTCTGAATCATAATTCTATTTTTACGATCGTACCGACCATATCAATCCCTGGAACTTTACGATCGTGAAATAACTTAGACATACATTCACCGGAAGGATACCTAGACAACATTAGATGAACGAATTGGATAAGTCATATGTCGTGAGCACTGGAGCGTATGTATTGGCTGAAAGCTTTTGTGAAGTTACCCTCTGAAGATTCACACTCCCTGATTTTCTTGTGCGACCCAATACATGTTGCCAACAATATCGACACGGTTGTACAAACTGCCTATCTCACTACAAACATATTTCTCTTAAATGGAGGTAATGATAGTGAAGAGTCTTCCTAGTTTCAAACTGATGACTTCCAATTTTAACATAATGACTATTCCGACTGACCTTTTGAACCCGTGCGATTGATTTCTGTGCATGATTCGAACCTTTTATGATTTAACAACCAACGATTTCTGATTCTCGCGCTTTTGTAATCCTTTATGGCTTGGATGAGCTTCAAGCTTTGAACTGGAAGATGTTACATTTTTTTTTGGTTAGCTTTTCTGCTAGTCAAACACCATTGATGATGAGACTACCTTGTACCTCAACAGCAGTAACAATACAAATCTTTTTTTTATGGAAACCCTATTTACACCCACCGAGCGTGAACTTTTTTTTTATCGATAGCTAATTGTACTATCAACCGGTATTATCTTTTCTAACCCACATAGTACACCAAGATATCCATACATTTGTATACTTATTAACGCTCCAGTCATAGCGACTATCGACATATTCCTGATACACGAATCCTCGTCGTCCATTTCAGAAAACTTTCATTGATGAACCCCCAGCTTAAACTTAAACCTTGTGGCCTGTTTAAATTTTGATCGTCTTGAAATTTGAAGCTTTATGGTATTCTTACAGCGCGTGCCAAACTCCCGACGATCTTTGCTAGAATGGCAAACCGTACGCATCTTACTGATATTGTGAATGGAAATACCTACACCTTTTATTTGCATAACGTATTGAGGTTTTAATCTTTCTTCCCCTTTACATTCAAGCATAAGGGAGAAACTTGACGTCCTCTATTTCCGAAAAAAATAGTAATTATATATACCCAATGTGGTTTGACTAATATCTAGTAATAGCGGGTAGCTGGTACGCCTTCAAAGTGCTGGTAGTGTGGTGGGTTAGCTGCGGTACACCCTATATATAAGCATTGGTGGCACGTTGCATGTGGGACCAGCACCAGACTAAGCATTGACTTTAGAGTCATACACAAGACTTCATCTTGAGAAACTCCATCTAACAGGACTAGGTCTTCGACAAAACTGCTTAATGCTACTTTCTCAGAGATTACAGATATCCCTTACGTATTCCTACCAAAAGAGACATACCAAAAATAATCAAACTTCATGCTTTCAATTGTCCGAGTCTAGAGGAAAACATTTCTAAAGCAAATTTCCCGCCATGAATTAGACGCGAGTTCTGGCTCAGACGAACATCAACGTTTTGAAAACCAGAGAATTTCTCTTATGAATGACAAACCACTTGATCGGATGATCAACTCCAATTTTTAGAAGCATGTGAAAAGAAGTAGATCGACTTTCATTTAAGGGACACTGCTTTTGGGTCGACTGCCTTGTTTATATGAACTCTCTGGCATTCACTGAGGCGATAGGCATAATCCTTTTTCCATGGAGCACTTGATTAGATCTTTTAACCCGCGATAAACCTACACCGAATCCTAGCGAAAATGCATATGTACAGGCACCCGAGCCAAAACCGCTTTTGAACATTCTGATGTTTTTGTTTCGTGGACACCCTTTTATAACACCTTTGTGCTTTATCTTACCTTTGAAAACCATTTGAACTGATGTTTTGTCAAGAAAGAAATCAAGACGCATGAAGCGCAAGGACACCAAGGATACTGGGCATGTCGGTGAGCTTAAACAATGAAGATTTCCCTAGCGAGACGTTTACTCTATTGGATTGTATAACCGTTGACATGTTCATTTCGATATCTGCTTATGCAAAATTCCTTGCCAAATCCTGTCAAGCACATATATACATCTCTCCGAATTTTATACTATCCATTACGTTATTTGCATCCTCCCTACTGGTATCTTTACCAGTGCTAGTTTAAACTCACATGTCAATCTTGAAATGGATAGCTTCAGCTATCATAAGCGGGCTATCTCATCGCTTACTAGAATTCACGAACTAAGCCGTTGGTGCCTTTCATCTTGAATTTGCTATCCTCATGCTTGATGAGCACCTTTCGATATTCGGTACCTCATAGTTTACACTTTGTTTTGTTGAACTTTCGCCCTTATTTTTGGATTCTTTAGCAAGGTAATATGCATGATGATATGTTGTACTAAACTCCAACTTGAATTTGAACCTAATTGTCTATGTTAATTCATGAAAAGTTCTTAATAGAATTTAGAAATTCTTTTATAAAACAAACTGCTACGTGTTACCTTTAAAATGGCAGTGGGCTCTTGATTGGATTTATCTTTAGATCTCAGTCCTTTTGTCACAAATCAGTGTGTTACAAGTTATGTTTTAGCATGATAGCAACTATTGAACCATTTTAACCATGCTAAATAGTTTGTTTGCTTCTGAACTCCTCATGAGAAATGCTTATAAAACATACGTGTTTATGCATGCTAAAAAAATTGAGAATCTTATCCTATGTTTAGGGTATTTAAATTGATCAATCATTGTAGTGCTGGTTTAAACACAAGTTGCGTAGAATTAAATGATTAGTTATGTGTAGGAAAAGTGCTAGGAACTTGAAAATGACATGTTGTGAATGTATTAATTTGATTGGGTATGAAGACCATACACCATACAAGGTCCTAAGTCTCCTACCTCAGTGGGAATGACAAGACTGTGTGAAGTTGCCCCGTCAACTTTGCACCGTATGGGTTGTGTTGGTTAGTTTATGAACTGATATGCTAAAGACATGCCATGTTAGGTTCATATGCTAGTGTATAAGGTGTTTGGACAATTGTTTACGTTGTATGGTAAATCCTTCTTGAGAGATTGCATGTTAGTATGTGTTGACTATATCAATCGTTATCTAAACCGTTATTGCATGAAAGGTGATCTTGAATATTATTACGAATCATGTGAACTTAATTGTCATAACTTCATAAAGTGTTAAACTAATCAATGAGTTATCATGTTAACTTGATCATTCTTGTGTAATCTATGCTAATTGTTAATTGGTAGGTAAGATCAAATGTTTATGTTTTTTTTTCGACATTGGGTTTATTAAACACTAATTGACTTGATGCACACACAATTTTCTCACATACTCAAATTCTCTTCCCTCTGATTCACCTGGGTTATTGGTAAATGTGAACACCTTAACTGAAAGCAGACACGAAATGGAAATCTCACTCCTAGCATTAAGTACAATAGCTGGAGGCTACTCGGACATGTTATGGTTCTTCCTCGTATTGAAAATTTGATTAGGATACTTATGTATCATGTTACTCTGTTTGGCTTTGCTATTTAACAAGATTCTCATAATAAGGTTGTTCGACGCTTCTCATAGGATAACGTTTGATAGGAAAATCACATTCTATAAGTTTGACCCGAATTTCTTTTGAAACCCTCTAAACGTTTTGCATATTCTCAGCATCCGGTACACATTCTTGATCATAAAATCCATCACTCCTTCGGGAGTAGGAACCCTGAATTCTTTCGATACGTTACCATCAATTTGACTCTTCAAACATTGTCAGTGATTTAAATTTCGGGACGAAATCCTTTCAACAAGGGGATGATGTGACGACTGAGAATTTTTTTTTTCTTTTGTGACTAACTTGTTAACCACGTTAACGCAATTTTCGGGACGAAAATTCTTCAACAAGGGGATACTGTGACAATCCGACTTTTCAGGTCATTTTCTGTCATTAATTGAACGTAAACCGTATTAAATGTTATGTGAACATTTATGTGATTGACCGTGTTGACTTTAGCAAATTAGGGTTTTGTGTGATCATCATTATACGAGGATGCACTTAAGTTTAAACGTTTGATATTCCATGACTTCACTTTATGATTTTATGTGATATATTTGTATATATTTCACATGTTATTTATCATTCTATGTGAGTTTTTAGTTATTAAATCATAGATTTATATTTATGATTTTATGTAAACCTAAAGTATATATTTATAAACTTTAGTCATAACTTTACGTGACTTTAAACATATAGATTACAATTTAAATCAATAATTGTGGAATAATATCCCATGATTTTATATGAGTAAAACGAGGTTTATATTTCATATAAACGTTATACGATTTATATATTTTGACGTTCCTCATATATTCGTCGTTAAAAAAAAACATTTCCGTTAACTCCGTTGGAGTTAACTAGAGATTTATAAACTTTGATGGACCAGATTTGCTAATTTCTAAACTCCTTTTAACTAATAAAACTTGGAGGGACTGAAGCTGTGCTTATGCGAACTTTGTTACTCAAATTGTAAAGGTTGGAGGGACCTTTCTTGCCAAGTCCCGAAAGTCGATTTGACTCTCACATGGAACCGTCGACGACAACGTTCCCCTGTCCAGTAACGCTCTTCTCTTCAAGGCTGATCATCAATTTGGTCGGTTACGGTTTTAGCCTGATTGACTATCATGAGCGCCATCATTTTAGCCACATACCACCTCTCGATCTCTCCCTCTTTTCTCTCTTGTTCTCTGTTTTCCGGCCAAGAAAAATCAGCAAAACCATCACTGAACCACCACTGCCAGATCACCAATCCACAATCATCTGCGATTTCCGGTGGTCAGAGGTCGACGACGAGCAACAAGGGGACGTAAGTGGGCAACTGAGACGTAATCGGGTTTTTCCGAGTAGAGGCTTTCGGTTTCGTTCGTCATCAAAAACTCATTTATTTATATCTCCGATTCGAGGTAAACATTCTTTGTTGTTAATCGCATGTTTCTCGTTATTCGTTTTGCGTCTCTCTATTTTCCGACGACCGGATTAGGGTTCCGGCGAGTTTGGGACTAAAAGAAGAAGATGACTCCGATCCGGTTTGGGTTAAATATTATTTTGTCGGGTATGGTTTCAATCGTCCGTTTGGCCCGACGGTTTGGGTCGTCCGCCGTTTGCGAAAGGTCGCGGGTTCGAAACCGCGGGCCGCCTGTTTTTCCTTTCTGTTTTGTTTTAAAACCCCGCTCCATGCCACTTGGTGTACAAAAGTAATTCTCGCGAATAGATTACTGAATTGGAGATCTGTCCGAACGGTTTAGGCGCAGTAATTGATCCGGGAGGTTCCGGGTTCGAGCCGTGAGACCTCCATTCTTTTTTTGGTTTTTATTATTTTGTGATTTTGTGCTTGATATAAAAAGAAATTGGTTTGGAAATATTTCCTTGGACAAAAAAAAAAGTAAAAACTTGTAAACTATTGAAATGACTTAAATAATTATACAAGTGTCGCTTTTGATTTAAAACGTAAGATAAACGATTTAACATGTTTATATATATTTAGTCTATTGAGACTCGTGATTTGTTTTATGGATTATACATATATAACTATTTATATACTCGATTTCATGAACGTATATTATTTACTAATATATTTTTCATCGACTTCTTAATCGTTATGTTTTCGGCTATGTGCCATCCTCGACTATTTTGGACTTAGTGTTTTTCATCATGTCATAGTTGGCATTATTTACCTTTCACCGTTTGTCTAGACCTGATCAGTTTCAATTGAACACACACTTATATATTTATGCTCGTTAGGTGTTTGGCAGAACACGCAAGGCCTGTTATTTGCTTTTAGATGTGGTTATTGATCTGGGATTGATGTGCCCCCGAAGGTGAGTTTCACGGCCCCATTTTACTGTTTTAATTCCTGTTGGGGGAGATTAACATGCAAACACTTAAACTGTTAGATAATTGTATCACCTGAATGATAGTGGCACACTTATGATAAAGTCCTCACTTTTAGAGTTACTGTCAATGTGACATCAGCGGGAACTTATTTGGTAGATCTACTGGGCCTGACAAGCCCCACCCGGGTCATTCGCGCTGACTCGATTGGATATCGAACGGGTGTTATATACTTCTTAGTCTTAACGAGGCACAATTGAACTTGTCGAGCTTCAGTAACTGGATAGCTAGTTTATCTAGTCAAACGTGCACTGATTTCTTGAAAATAGCCTAGCTAGCTATTGATATATTATCTGGATTTTAACCTGAACTTGAACATGAACTTGAACTGTTGTTGAACAGTGAACTTGAACTTAAACTTGAACTGTCGAGGAACAGTTGATTTACACTGAACTGGGACTGTTGTTGAACAGTCAAATTACATTAACTGGAGTTGTTATTGAACTGTTAAACCTGTGAACTCACCAACCTTTGTGTTGACACTTTTTAGCATGTTATTTCTCAGGTTGCAGATGTTCGAGTATCACGAGTGCGCATGCATGAGACTTTGAAACCTTTTTTTTGTGTCTTTGAACAAGCCACGTCACCTTGGGTGACGATGTTTTTATATAAATAATTTAATTGTATTTACGCTTCCGTAATTGTAACACTCTGAATTTATATTTTAATGAAATATACAACTTTTATTAATTACTGGTCGTTTGGTGTAACTAATGGACGGCGATCCTGGTTTGTCACGCTCCCTGCGGCGCGTTATCGCGCGTGGGATTTCTGGGGGTGTGACAATATATTTTATGAAATTGTAACATGTTTTACTTACTTAATTTGCAGAGATGAACCTGTCTAATGTCTTAAAGTTGAAAAGCTTTTCTGGTTTACAATTGGGAAACCCTTCCGCTGCATCTCAGTCGGGCACCCCAATTGTTGAATCCCCTACTGACGAAGCCACTCCTACTAGCACTCCACCATCTACCCCCATTACTGATGTTGACCTAACCGTTTCACCCATGGTGACTCCTGAAGCAACCCTTGCCCTTAATCAGAACAAAAGAAGAAAGAGAGTTGTCAAGACTGGCCCTAACTACCCTTCCGAAGCTGGTGATCTAAAGAAAACCCGGAAGTCTCCTCGCACCCAAAAGGCCCCTACACATTCTTCTACTATAGAAGCTCTATCGGATCATTTGGAAGGTGAACTTTCTGAACCTGAGTCTCCGTTGATTAATAATTCCAGCCCTATCAGCTTTGCTCGTTTAACATCAGATGCTTTTAATGTGGGTGACTATTTCAACTCCTCCCCCTATGATAATTTTTCTGAAATTCCATCATTTCCAGTGATAACTGACAAAGGCAAACAAGTTGCGATCCCTTCCGATTCTACCACCGTACCAGCAGCTTTTACTCAAGCACCTCCTCACCCATCCTCACTTCCGACTCCACCATCCTCATTCCGTCCCTTCTACAACCCTTTCTCTGAGTGGCTTAAGAAAGAAGTCAAAGAAGTAACTTCAAGAAACTCATCTCAATTCAACCTTGATGAACTGTTTACTCCCAGTTGGAATCTCACCAATCGAGACAGTTTTTCCGACCCTTCTATTGCAAGAAGCTTGTTCCTTCATCAGTCTACTCCTCATGATGTCAAAACTCTCCGAGAAACCTCTGGCCCAGACCTTGCACATAAGATTATGATGAACTATGCAGAAGGTCAAAATTTGATTCCTGAGTTATACTGCCGGTGGATCCTTGCCGAAGCCAAAGCTGAGAAGGTACCTATTTCCCAATCATCTTCATCCTCTGCTCTTTTAACACTTCCAGCAGTTTCTCCTACTCTTGAGTTGCTGAAGAGTAACGTTGCGAAGTTGTCGCAAGAGAAACTTAGTGTTGAAGCATCCTTCAAGAACCTTCAAGATGAACATCTTTCTCTCCAAACCTCCATGGAAAAGTTAAAAGCTGAAAACACATCTCAAGCTTTAACCATCAAAAACACTTCCTCTGGTAATATATATATATATATTTTTTTAGAACACCTCCCAACCTTTCTAATTTTCCGATTTGCTTCTTTTTAGAAATAAAACAATTGAAAGTTAATGAGAACAATCTTTCAAAGCAATTGAAGTCTTTTCAAGAAAAGCTTGAAAAAAGCTATGAAGATGCGAAACAGAAAGAGAAGATGATGGTTAATGAGAAGATGGCTAAGGAGATAGCTCGCGAGGATCTGAAGAAGGAGAAGATGTGGTTCATGAATGAGGGAATTACACGGATAGTCAAGAGGGTTTTAAGCAGCCCTTCTCTTAAGAATGCCATTGGCAACATGATTAATGCCACCAATGCCACCGGTTTCAACGAAGGCATCAAAGCTGGTCTCCACTTTTCCACCGGAAGTGACAAGGATTACGATAAAGTACCAGGGTACGACACTTCCGCTGACACAGCTTTTGCTGATGCTTCTGCTGCTTTTTCTGAGCTCCAATTTCCATTTGTTGCCTCTTGGGCAGAACTGGCAGAAGCATCCTTGGAAGAAACCCAGGCGGCCTTGACCCTTGTTGAAGATCCTCCTTCTGGTAAGTGAAACTTTTAACGGTTATCTTTTGAATCGGAAAAAACAATTTCTTTTGGTTTGTAATGGGCATGTACCCAATGATACACTGTTCGACTTTCTTCGGAAGGGTTAGTGTTGGCCCTTCCGACCTTTTATTTTGAAATGCAAATGACTATGTATCTATAACATTGTGTCATTGAGCTTTATATATTGCTCATAAGAATTGGAAAGGTTTATGTTGGCCTTTCCATTCTTTTTAGGTTTGGTTTGATTTTATCTTACAAAAGATATTTTATAACCTGAACCTTTTATTTCATGGTTGGATGCTTTCAACATCTTGTTCCATTTAGACTCGTCAGCCTCTTAGGGAATAACACTTCCCTGATTTGTACTTAAACAAAGTGCCAGCATGGTTATGTTATATAACTTAGCTTTTGTTAAACCACTTTTCGTGTTTTATTTATAACTTGGCCCTTTTTTTTTTTTAAAAAGACTTAGTTACTTTAGCATGATCATATAATTGTTTACATAACATTATAGATTTAGCCTTTTAGGTTTAACATAGTTGTTGCAATCAACTTAGTATGACCTTGTATTGCTTTACTTAAACAAACACAAACCATCCTATATGAAGAAAACTTTCTTTATTACTTGCACCTTTGCTTTATCAGCAATCTACAAGAAAGCACACAAAACAATAACAGCATCAAATTTATAACATCAAATATCAAACTTCAAAGATTTTAGCCATCGCACACATCCTTTATCTCCAATACTCCTTTGCCCAACTTTCTTCAAATGTTGTATTTCCGTAAGTGCAACCCATTCCATGCGCGCGGAACCTTACTTCCGTCTGCATTTCCTAATACGTATGACCCTTTATCTAACACCTCCAAAATTTGATACGGCCCTTCCCAATTTGGTGACAATTTTCCTCCAGGTAATACTCTACTCGCTTCATTATTTCGAAGAACCAAATCACCTTCCTTAAATTGAAAACTTTTTACATTCTTATCATAATATCGAGCCATGTTTTGCTTATATTTGGCCTCTCTTATTGCTGCTACTTCCCGGCGTTCTTCCAACACATCCAAATTTTCCCTCAAACTTCTTTCATTATCTTCATTCCCCATCATTCTTCTTGTCGGAATACCAACCTCAACTGGGATTACTGCTTCAGTCCCATAAGTCAAACTGAAAGGTGTTTCACCATGACTGGACTTCGGCATGGTTCTTAAAGACCACAGAACATGCAAAAGTTCATCTACCCATCCACCACCAATTTTCTCCAACCTCATCTTTATACCTTCTACAATGCTTCTGTTCATTCTCTCAACCTGCCCATTCGCCTGCGGATGGGCCACAGAAGTAAAGGTTTGCGATATCGCTAATTCTTCACACCACTCCCGGAAGGGATTATCAGCAAATTGCTTACCATTGTCAGATACAATACATAATGGTAAACCAAACCTGCAAATGATGTGTTCCCACACGAACTTCTTTATCTGTTGTCCCGTAATTGATGCCAATGGTTTAGCTTCTACCCACTTCGTGAAATAATCTACGGCAACCACTAAAAATCTTACCCTTCCGGCGGCTTCAGGAAAAGGTCCCACTATATCTATGCCCCATTTTTGGAAAGGCCAAGCGGATGTCACTGGCACCATTGCATGCTTTGGCTTTAAACTCACTGGTGCATGCCTCTGACATTCATCACACTTTTTCAATTCATCCATTACTGTCTTATGCATCCCAGGCCAATAGTAGCCCAACCCTACCAATTTAGTCACTACCATTCGTGCCCCTGCATGACTTCCGCATATACCACTATGAACCTCAATAGTAACTTTTAATGCTTCTTCCATAGTTAAACACCTTAACAAAGGACCCAAAAACGTTTTCCTATATAAAATACCATTTTGAAATTGGTATTGAAAGGAATTGACGTATATCTTTCTTGCCTCTGCCTTATCTTCTGGCAATACTTCATCTCGAAAATATGTTACTAAAGCATCCATCCAAGTTTCCTGAGAAACTTGCACTTCCGACACTTCCACAACTGGAACAGATGGGTTTTCTAAAACCTCTACCCGAACTTCCTTAGCTAAATGATTAAAAGCTGTTGATGCCAGCTTACTGAGTGCATCTGCTTTTTTATTCTGTGACCTTGGAACATACATTACTTCACAAGTTACGAATTCTCCCATCAACTTCTTCTCTTGTCCCAAATAAAGAGCCATCTTAGCACCCTTAGCCTCATAATCACCATTTACTTGATTAGCTACAAGTAAGGAATCCACATGCGCCAACACCTTCCTTGCCACCAATTGCTTAGCCAATCGTAACCCTGCTAAGAACACTTCCCTGTTAATATAAAATACATACAATAAACTCAACCAAAATTAGTTTACAAGTCCTTGGAAACCTGCTAAAAACGCCTCATACTCCGCTTCGTTATTCGAAGTATCAAAATTAAACTTCAATGCGTACGTGAGTTCATCCCCCTCAGGACTTACCAACATTAGGCCTGCATTAATATAAATTAGAACTCTTGTAATATATAAAAACATATTTTAAAATTAAAAGCTACCTGCACCAGATCCATCACTTCCAGTAGATCCATCTGTATACAATCTCCACAAGGAATCCGTACCTTCCGATTCATGCAATAGCAACTTTCCATCTTCTGCCTGAGGAATTTCTGCCAAAAAATCCGCAACTACCTGCCCTTTCATCGATATTCTTGGTCTAAACATAATATCAAATTGCCCCAATTCAATAGCCCATTTCGCAAGACGCCCCGACATTTCTGGTCTTCGCAAAATTTGTCTAATCGGAAAAGTAGTATGTACTTCCACACGATGCGCTTGAAAATATCTACGCAAACGCCTTGTTGCGACCACTAGGGCCAACACCAACCTTTCTAATGGAGGATATCTTCCTTCATACTCCTTTAATACTTTGCTGACATAGTAAATTGGAATTTGCACTTTGTTCCTCTCCGCTAACAATACTGCACTAACAGCACCTTCAGAAGTAGCTATATACATATAAAGGCATTCTCCTCGTTGTGGTGCAGTTAATGTCGGAAGGGATACCAGTACCTCTTTTAACTTCGCAAATGCATTTTCCGCCTCTTGCGACCAACAAAATTCACTCTTTTCCATACAATCCTTTAACACCTTCATGAATGGCAAAGACATATCAGCTGCCTTTGCTAAAAATCTATGTAATGCTACTAACCTTCCATTCAAAATTTGTACTTCCTTAATGGAAGTAGGAGATTTCATGTTGACTACCGCCTCAACCTTATCTTTACTTGCTTGAATCCCCTCTTTTGACACAAAAATACCCAGGAACTTTCCAGAATCCATCCCAAACGAGCATTTCTTTGGATTTAACTTCATGTTTATTGAACACAATCGACCAAATGTCTCCTTTATATCTAAAATCATTTCCTCTGCAGACTTGCTTTTTATAACAATATCATCTACATAAGCTTCAAGGTTTCTTCCCACCTGTGGCTGAAATGTTTTGTCCATCAAACGTTGATACGTAGCCCCAGCATTTTTCAGACCGAAAGGCATCTTCATGTAGCAATACGTTCCTTCCCTGGTTATAAATGCCGTTTTATCTTCGTCATCCACCGCCATCTGAATCTGGTGATACCCCTTGTAGGCATCTAAAAAACACTTCCAACTAAAACCCGCCAACGCATCCACCTTAGAATCAATTTCCGGCAAGGGGTAACAATCTTTAGGACATGCGTCATTTAAATCTTTAAAGTCAATGCACATTCTCCATGACCCATCCGGTTTCTTAACTAACACGGGATTAGCTAACCAAGCGGGATACTGTACTTCTCTCAAGATTCCTGCTTCTACCAATTTATCAACCTCCTCCTTTACTACCGCTGCTCTTTCTGCATCCATGCCCCTCTTATGTTGATGATACGGTTTCCGATCTGGATATACATTCAAACAATGTTCTGATAAATCTCTTGGGACACCTGTCATGTCAGAGGGCTGCCATGCAAAAACATTAACATTCTCTTTTAATAAATCAAATAATTGACGCCTTACACTTCCCTGAATATCGTTTCCAATTTGGATTTTTTGCTCCGGAAAGTCTTCATTTATTACCCATTTTTCAGATAACAACCTTTCCTCCCACTTTTTCTCATTCTTATCTGAAATCACTGTTGTATCATCCTTGCCAGCTCTTATTTCCATTATTCTTACACATGCATCGGAAATCATAGTAGCAATCCCTCTAGGTGTTGGAAACTGGATCATACCATGTACAACTGATATAACAGCACCCAACCTTCTTAATATAGGCCTCCCCAGAATCACATTATGAACGGATGTAGCCTTAACCACCAAAAATTTTACCTCCAAAGTTCTGACATATCCGCCATGCCCCAAAGTAACTGGCAAAGTAATCTCTCCCATAGGCCTAACCATTTCTCCTGCAAACCCAATTAAAGGAGTTTTAGACACAACCAACATTCCCCGTACAGCCGCATCGAATTGCCGAAAACATGACTCATACATAATCTCCGTAGCACTTCCACAATCTATGTAAACACGATGTACCTCAAATCCTCCTATTTGTGCAGTTTAACCACTGGCTCTTCAGTTGTCACATCCTGTCTTACCGGTGGAAAAGTTATTTCTTGACTCATCCACATTGGCACATCCTCCACCTTTCCCCTAACATTTCTTTGCAACAAAGAATCTTGTCGCAAGTGTACCATGTGTATAACGGGCATATTTTTATTATCCTGCTTCCCTTCTTGAATAACTTTCACCAAATGTCCCAATTTCCCCGACCTAACCGCCTTATCAATCTCTCGCTTTAAAACAAAACAACTATCTGTAGTATGACCTTTATCCCGATGATAAGCACAGTATTTGTCAAGATTTTTATTCGAAGCTGGACGCTGCTTTGCTGGAATTGGAAGGTCCACCTGTTCTGTAGCCAGGATCTCACTTGGCGTTTTTATTAATTCCACATACTTTCCTTGTCTATTATTATTGTAAAATCCATTTCTCTGTTGATAGCCATATTGATAATCCCTTCCTCCTGTATTCCTATTCCAACTGTTCCAAGTACCACCCCTTTGGTTACCTCGGATGGGACCAGTATTTTTAACGTTTTGACCTACCCCTCCAGACTTTACCGGTACCTTGCGATTTTCCGTTTCCCACATATTACTACACGCATTTTTCCTCTAACAAAAGCTCGCACCCGATCCATCAATGACTCCATAGACGTCGGCAAATTTTCATGCAATTTTTCAACTAATTGAGAGTTTCTCACACCGTGACAAAAACCTGATATTCTTAGCTGATCCCCTGCACCCACGATCCGCATACTTTCTTTATTAAACCGAGACACAAAATCTTCAATATTTTCATTATCCTTCCTTCGGATATTATGCACTTCTGTGGTGTCTTTCACACATCGTTTCTGTTGGCTAAATTGACGCAAAAACTTAATTCGCAAATCCTCGAAACTCTCAATTCCGCCAGACGGAAGTGCGTCGAACCAAACTCTTGCTAATCCTGTAAATGTCTGCACAAACATGTGACACCATGTTTCCTCGGCCCATCCTTCTAACCTTGCCGCCGTGTAGAATTCAAACACATGATCCTCCGGATCAGCTAAACCACCATATTTACTAACAGTTAACGGCATCTTTAATTTTCTCGGAAAATTAGCATCAGCAATCCATTTAACAAACTTAGAATGTGACGTCATTGAATCTGGTTTATATGGAACTATTATATCTGCCAACAAATGCTTTCAAAAGGTTATCATATGCAACAAATAATCATATTCTAACTTATTATATAAAAATAAAACCATACTAGTCATATCAAATTCATGAAGCAATTATCCATAATATCTTATAATCATAATAACAAACATATGATTAATCCTTATTCATAGGTCAGAAATATCTCAAGTAACCATACCTCGACCTTTTTCGTCTATTGAAACGCGTTTTTTAGGTATGAATTCATCACGGTAACTTTCCTTGCTCCGACGACATTCATACTCATCATCGCCTTCCTTCGCACTTTTCTTTTCCGGAATAACATCTCGCTTGTAAACAACCAGCTGCTCTTCATTAACAGTTACTAATTGTTCCTTCTCTGATGCCTGTTGTTTTTTCAAGGATCTCAACATATCTCGATTCCTTATTAGGAATTCGCGATTAAATTCTTCTTCCAGACTTACCTCATCTGCACTATTTACATTTGTTGAATCATATTGTGCTGATTTATCCAGCTTCGTTGCCGGCATAGAAAATTTCGAATTCGGCGTCGTTGAATCTCCAAACTTCGATCCTGCAACTGAAAATGAAGGTACTGAACCATATGACTGTAACTCAGCACGAGATTCATCATTGTCCTTTTCAATTTCCCGCTCAAAATCCTCCGATCGTTTCCGATCAACAAGCTTTTCTTTCGAAATCTCCATCGAAACTATAACAACAAAAAGTAGTCCACACACGGATGGCGCCAATGAAGAAACAAATATTCCTCAAATTGTAATGTTGTAGTAAGTTTAATGGAGAGCGAAGTATTGGAATGAGAACGAGAGAATCAATTGTAAAATAGAGAGAATTTTATTAGAAACATCCCTTGCGATTACACATAGTAAAGGTGTAAAAAGAATGTGATCCCTATTCTGTCCTAAAACACCCTATTTATAGGAACCTCTGGCTCTCGCCCTTCCGAATAAACGCATCCGTCACTTGCTCTGCAAGTGCCAGCCTCTAAGCATCCTTCTCCAACTGAGCCTTTCCGTTCCTGTTCTGAAACAGATTTAAGACAGAAAGGGACTTAATCTCAATGGTGTCGGATGTGTATCACATCCGACACCTATAATATATCATCACTCGTTTGGTAGCGCGTGGTTTTACACAGGAACATGGGATTGACTATCATGAGACTTTTAGTCCAGTGGTGAAGCCGACAACAATTCGGGTTGTCTTGTCCCTCGCTGTCACACAAAAATGGGCTCTCAGGCAATTGGACTTCAAAAATGCTTTTCTCCACGGTGATCTTAACGAGACAATTTATCTCCGTCAACCTCCAGGTTTTGTTGACCAGAATCACCCAACATATGTTTGTAAGCTTCACAAATCTTTATATGGTCTTAAGCAGGCACCTCGTGCATGGTTTGGAAAATTATCTCATGCCTTGTCGTGTTTGGGTTTTCACGGGTCTAGAACCGATCCTTCTCTCTTCATTTATAATTATCGGGACACACTAATCTATTTCCTAGTGTATGTAGATGATATTATTGTGACAGGCAATAACCCAGCTGCCATTGATCATGTGGTGTCACATCTCAGCAAACAGCTTGCATTGAAGGATTTGGGTGATCTTGATTACTTCCTTGGTTTGGAGATTGTTCGTCAAGGGGATGACATTATTCTCTCTCAACAAAAATATGTTGCGGATCTGCTTCAGCGAGCTGGCATGTCTAATGCAAAGCCTGTTCCGACTCCCATGAGCACATCGAGTTTTCTGTCTCTTAATGATAGTGTTGCGTTACCGGATCCGGTCAAATATCGCCAACTAGTCGGTGCCTTACAATACCTCACTCTCTCTCGACCAGATATCAGTTTTGCAGTTAACCGGGTTTGTCAATTTATGCATGCTCCTACTGAAAATCACATGGTGGCTGTTAAACGCATTTTACGGTATTTGCTTGGCACTTCTCACTATGGCTTACGCATTCAACATAAGTCGGGACATACTCTTCATGCCTTTGCTGACTCTCACTGGTCTGACATTGAAGCCTTTTCTGATGCTGACTGGGCCGGGTGCCCTGTAGATCGTCGCTCGACGGGGGGATTTGCCATATACATGGGAACTAACCTTGTTTCGTGGACAGCACGGAAACAGAAGACTGTATCTCGCTCATCTACTGAATCTGAGTACAAAGCAATGGCTGATACGGTTGCGGAGATTACGTGGTTACAATCCTTATTTCGAGAGCTTGGTATTCGGACATCTACGGCGCCAACCTTATGGTGTGACAATCTTGGAGCAACATACTTATCTGCAAATCCGATATTTCATGCGCGCACGAAACACATTGAGGTTGATTTTCACTTTGTTCGTGAGAAGGTGTCACAAGGTCGATTAAGGGTCCAATTCATTTCCACACATGATCAGATTGCAGATATATTTACAAAGCCTTTGTCTACAGATCGATTCACTTTCTTGCGGTCCAAGCTAAAGGTCGTTCAGCGGCCTTAGCTTGCGAGGGGATATTAGACCATATATTATTAGTTGAGGGGTCTGATTGTAACTTGTTATTTATTTATATTCCTTGTACTCAATCATTCTAATGCAATCACAATTCATGACTTGATAATCATCAACCATGAATTATATTTATATGAATTATAAACAACCTAGTTGATCCACATCACAGTTGAAAACCCAAACCATACATGCGGCCATACTCGAATCTCAACATAGATGAGATCAAATCAAAACAATTTTTATGATAAAGAATTTGTACCAAAGTTTAAAATATCATTCCTCAAAATTTGATAACTTATGCCAGATAAGTTTTTGTGTAAAAATGCGTGAGTTATCCATCTTAAAAACTTTTAAATTCTTAATTGCTTTTATAAAAAAACCATTAAAAAATTATTGTCTAACCAAAACCAAACTCTAACTAACTTTTAGCAAAATATGCACAAGTTATTTTCCAAAAATAATTTTTAAAACTGAAACATTTAAAACTAACATGTACGTATTTAAATCGTACCTTTAAAAAATATAGTTGAATAACGCCGCTATGAAATAACAGTTGACTGCTTGTAAAGTCAAGATTGTCTTGAAAATTCACCAAATATATTTGACTACCGCAATCTCTAATCCTTTATTTGAAGTACTCAACTCAACTTACTCGTTGATAGGAATGCTAAAACCCAAAAGTCGAAATAAAAAGCTGCAAAGTGTACATTTGATTTTGCACCAACAATATATCATTTTCGAACTCTCATAAGACCACTTTCTTCTTTTATTGTTGAATCATTTTTACTGTTGAATCATTGTAATTTGTATTATCATCATGAAGGTAATATCCTTAGAAATATTACCCCTTGAAGAATAATCCGGAAGCCATAAATTGAATCCCCAACTACGAAAAACTTTGACCAAACAAAACCATCCCTGGACATTAGTCCATATAATATCCTCAGCCCCAAATAATCCGAGGAAAGTATTAGCAATCCCAAACATAATCCTCCCAAGCAAAATACAAACAAAATCCCCACCTGCACCTACCAACACCAAGTTGTTTCTTCTCCAAAACGCATCCATTTGCATCACCACAACTTGCTTACACCTAGGAAAAGCCTTCGAAACCGCCATTGCAGGCTTTTTAACCTTACCTGTGCAAATTTCATTCTTCTGACTTCTAAGAGAGTCAAGATTGACTTGAAATGTCTATAAAAACCTTTCCCCCGAGTACACGTACTAGTATATCCTTCCAAATTTCCAGAATTTGTGATAGAATAACTTCCTAAAACCATACCGAACCAGATCGAACGCGATATTCAAACAAGAGAATGATTCGGGATTCATCCAACTAATCATCAAGAGAAAACCCCAACATAGAACATATATACAGAGGAACCATATTTGAATGCATATCTTTATCATCAAGCACCAAATTTTTATGATTTAAAATTTTCATTTCTAACTCAAATTGAATACCGAGCCTGCAAATAATATTCAAAGGTAAAGCTTTATTGCCAATATACTACTTACCAAGCTCTTGGAACAGAGCATAAGAAAGAATCCCACTCTTAACCAAGTTTGAACTAATTTGAATGAGACTTGTCAAAGTTAACCATGCTCTAAACTCCACCAAACCCAAACTATGAAGCAGCAGATCGAAAAATAACTTTCAGTTATACACAATCTTCTCCCCCATTGTTTTTGTACTAATTCGTTCAAAACCTTTCCTAATTTCAAAAATACACACTTATTGTGTAGGAATCAAGCTTGAAACCTTTCTGGTATGAACCGAAACGAGATCCCGATCATCAGTAAAGCATCGTTGAAACCCATACATTCCACTTGGCCATGAAGAGAAAAATCGTCCCGCACAAGATGGAAACACGATCACGTTCGAGATTTGAACGGTTGATTCACAACGATTTGTTCGAGCAGACACCTAATCTTTCGAAAACATATAAATGTGTTCGTGCAACGGAAAAATGTATCATACAAACAAAAATTTTCCTTGATACCACAACCTCCTTAAACAGAATTGAAAGACCACTTTGATGAAAATATCGCCACCAGCTCTCACCAATTCAATCAATTAAGCACCAAATCATTATAAAACCTTAAACTGTTGTGTAATTGTTGACTCAAAAAAGTCAAAATTGATTCAGTAGCCACAATAATTAGTCAAATTAGGAAGAAAAAACTCATTCCATACGAGATCGAAATGCAATTTCGATTAAAATTATGAACTCGTTGTATACCGATTCGCCAAAACGAACTCCAAACTTTTAAAACATACAGAGAGCATATGTAAATGATGAACACGTTTTTGACTTCTCATTCTTTTTACAAATTTTACAAAATTGAAATGTCAATTCCAATTTTAATTCAGATTTTTGGGGTGAAGTTCTAGTACAAACCAATATTATTGTAAGAACCTAATAACTAATGTAAAAACCATTAAATTTTAATTGAATGAAGGTTATTTACATAATTTTTAAGCTTCTTCTTCTTTTTTCCTTCATGTCTATACACATGATGACAACTTAATGACCTAAAAAAACAAAAATCTAAACAAAAATCGTTTTTTTTTTAAATCCGACTATGTTGCATATATGCAACATAAGAAAACATATAATGTTGCACATATGCAACATATGAAACATATAATGTTGCATATATGCAAACATATAATGTTGCATATATGCAAACATATAATGTTGCATATAAAACATATGAAACATACCATGTTACACATATGAAACATAAAATGTTGCATATATGCAACATTGTATGTTGCATATAAAACATATGAAACATATATGCAACATTTTATGTTGCATATAAAACATATGAAAAATAACATGTTGCATATATGCAACATTATATGTTTCATATGTTGCATATATGCAACATAGTCGGACATGCAAAAAAAAAAAAACTTTTTTTTAAGTCTTTGGGTGGATATACGTGAAATTAAATTAAAAAAAATCAAATTACCAAAAAAAACTTTATTTTAAATAATTTTTCCTTGGTTCTTAAAAGTTTGTACAATAGAAAACAAGATATCTTTACCATAAATGTTGGAAGAATTAAAAAGAAAGGACAAAATTACTTAATTATCCCTCATTTAAGTTGGTTCTTAAGTTCTTACAATAGATAATGGTTCTTACATGAACTTTACTCCAGATCGAGTAAAGTTCATGTAAGAACCATTATCTATTGTAAGAACTTAAGAACCAACTTAAATGAGGGATAATTAAGTAATTTTGTCCTTTCTTTTTAATTCTTCCAACATTTATGGTAAAGATATCTTGTTTTCTATTGTACAAACTTGTAAGAACCAATGAAAAATTATTTAAAATAAAGTTTTTTTTGGTAATTTGATTTTTTTTAATTTAATTTCACGTATATCCACCCAAAGACTTAAAAAAAGTTTTTTTTTTTGCCTGTCCGACTATGTTGCATATATGCAACATATGAAACATATAATGTTGCATATATGCAACATGTTATTTTTCATATGTTTTATATGCAACATAAAATGTTGCATATATGTTTCATATGTTTTATATGCAACATACAATGTTGCATATATGCAACATTTTATGTTTCATATGTGTAACATGGTATGTTTCATATGTTTTATATGCAATATACCATGTTGCATATATACAACATTATATGTTTCATATGTTGCATATGTGCAACATTATATGTATTCATATGTTGCATATATGCAACATAGTCGGATTTAAAAAAAAACGATTTTTGTTTAGATTTTTGTTTTTTTAGGTCATTAAGTTGTCATCATGTGTATAGACATGAAGGAAAAAAGAAGAAGAAGCTTAAAAATTATGTAAATAACCTTCATTCAATTAAAATTTAATGGTTTTTACATTAGTTCTTAGGTTCTTACAATAATATTGGTTTGTACTAGAACTTAACCTTTACTAAGATATGAAAACAAAGTTCAAATTCAAATTACGAATCATGTACATGAGAGTTCAAATCCATATATTCAACGTATAACTCGAATATACATGGATCCTCATGCCTTTTTATCAAAAAATCGAGCGTATAACTTTATATAAACTTGAGTTTTAAACCTATTAAAGTGAGATTTCATACCTGGAATCCAAATTCAGAAATTCACATGACTGTAGATCTGGAAGTTACAAACTTAAAAATCATCTATAGAACTTGAATCAAGATAAATTTGAACAATATTGTTCTTCACAAATCGTAGCTTTTTCTTTCCCCAAAATTCTCTTAAATCTCCAAAATTAAAAGCAAAATTTGTGTCAAAATCGGATGGTGCCACTGAAGAAACAAATAGTTCCACTAGATATGGAATAAAGAAGATTTGGATCATAGATTGAGAGAAAACAAGAGAGAGATTGGGAATGGATAAGAACAAGTAATTTTATTAACGCACGTGTTGTTACAGACGGAAGTGTAAGGAAACACATAGTAAAGGTGTAAAAGTGAAGAGGAGAAGATCCCTGCTCCAGCCCTGATTATAGCTATTTATAGAGCATCCAACATGCTCATGTCAGCACTTGCACATCCGCCCATTCACCGCACACATCCGTCCTTATAATCACTTCCTTATCAACCTTATCAAACTTGACATAATACATTAGAAAACTTTGCAAGTGAGGACTTAATGACCAGGGTCGGATGTGACCACATATCCAAGACCCATAATATATCATCAATCGAGACTGTGATGCGAGGCTAATCTTCTCAAGATCACCCCATGGGTTAGGGTTTGTGTATATTTTCATGTTTAGTTGTATATGAATCTTGGATTGAACTATATTTTTCTGCATGTCTTGTTCGATTTTATAGTTTAAACGTTTGATTATGTTGAATGGAGATTAATTCCTTTACTGGTTCAATTGTTGTGTGTAACGAAATAGAATTAAGTTCTTGTTAGTCAATGCACTGCATATTGAATTATTATCTGAGTTTGATTCTAGCGTAGCAACATCCTAGCACACACCCTTGGTTGTGATTAAGTTCTTGTCTTGTAGTGTGGTCGGATTACTTATGCTTGTTAGATTCCCTTTCAATATAATTAGTGGGTTATGTCTATGTAATTCTCTGAGATTCACTACAACTAAGTTGCATGATTAGTCACAATACGTGAACCCTAGAGGGATCATCTGTTTGTCAATCATTGTTTACAAGTTCGCTTACTTTTGCTGCGTTGTCTGTTTGTTTGCTTTCAATTTAGTTTAATTCAAAATCAAATCAAAATCCAATTTTCTTTCAGTATTTAGTTTAGTTAATTAATCAAGTGAAAACCGCACCGACCACAGACTCTTCGTGGTTCGACAACCCTTACTTGCCCTAGCTAGCCTAAGGTGAATAAGATCCCGAGTACACACTACTCATCTTATTTGGTCGGGACTTCGACCCCGATCAGTTGTGATATGCACTAAAATCTTTTGATGTAAAATATCTCTAAGCCTTTAAGGTAAGGTCATGTTTTCCATTATTAAGATGTGTTCACTAAACCATTAACCTAGTTTATACTATATGTTAATCATGTTTGATGTAAGATGTTTGAATGTATTTAAGAAGTTCATTTGAGTTTCCTTATTCACAAATTGTCCATATTAGGAAATCTGGAATATATCCCCTAATTGCAACATTTTGAGAATCTTGATTATCATAATAGTTGGTTGACTCCACCCATTTGTAATGATCCAATGATAATTCATTTATTAGAATAGCAATGAGAATATTTTAAGTCTTTTATCTTAATAGATAATCCATATCACTAGATCATTATGATAAGTGGAAAGCATTTATGGAAACATTTTGTGATTTTAGATTTAGAGTGGATTAATTATGGAGATTGAATGTGATATTAGTTTGAAATAAGATCTTAGAATAATTCTATGGGGGTAAATAAACTAAGGCACAATAATAATCTATGGCACAATCATAAACTAAGGTGCATTGATAAACTAAGGCACAATTAATAAGGCATTAACATAAGGCACAATCATAAGGCACAATTATAGGGCAAAATCATAAGGCACGAAGATAAGGCACAATTTAAACAAATGAAGATCTGATATAGTCTATTACAACACCAAAATAATAGACTAATTAGGTTCTACTTAAATGAATCGGCTTTCACTTTGATTACTTGCCTATAACCAAAACATTATGAACAAGATAAATATATGTGCAAAAAATAACGTAACACATCAGCTTTGGCCATAAATGAAACATTTAATTTTTTATGCACAAATTAGTTTCGCTAAATATAAACATTAGTAACACATTAATATTAATGGCACATATCAGCTATCACCACAAGGCATCGATCAAAAACAAGAAACAAAAGGAGTAGTCTCGGACAGGTGCTCCAAGCGTATCGCTTGGAGCTCCTGATGGAGCAGGCGATACGCCTGGAGCCTACTTTCCAGGGCTCCAGGCAGTTTTTCCCAAACTTAACCATTTTTCCTGCATTTTTACCTCCCCTCAATTCCATGTATTCCAGCCCTCCCATTGATGGAATTTAACACACGTTTACCTGCATTTTGAAAGCTTTACACTGTTGACACCATTTCCTATCAAATTCACCTTTCGGGTAACGTTAGCACCCTACCCGACCCGTTTGACCCGCTAAGGCATTACCCAAAAAAATCAGTTCATTATATCTACTTCCAGCTACTATATCTCCTTCATAATTTAACCTTGGCACATTAGCAATGTACCAAGCCGCTTGACTTTTCGTTGGGACAATTTGAGGGCTAATACCACCATAGAACCTCATTTTGCCACAACTATTCCGCTTAACCCAAAAGGGTCACTTTCATCATACCCCGTCGTGATCATATGACATGATCAATTCAGCAATTAACTCCAATGGTGTATAATCATACAAACACCATCTAATACCGCATTACTTTCAAATCACATTCATGTTCTATAACGTTAATCAACCAATCTCTACGTGTTACATTACTACATTAAGTACATTATTCACAACATACCAAATAGTCTTACAACTTTTAGTATATCACGCAAGATGATATACATTCATCTTTACCCAAACAGGCCATTTATAGTGCTCCACATAAACACACACTCTAATTCATCATATTTACCCTCATAACAATCATTAAATATATTCCCCTTATACACATACCTTCAATTAACATACTTCATATATATATAAACACAATCATAACCCAAATGGGTCATATTACTCAACCACATAACATCATTTCATAATATGGCTTCAATTTCTATTTGCACGAAGGGTTAAATAACAAGTTAGAAAGCGTGAATGAACTCATTCCAACCCGTTTGACCCATTAGCCCCAGCTATAAAATTTCCCGGTTATACTGCTCCCGACCATGACATTTCCATCTTACACATTGCCCTTGGCACAAATACATTTGTACCAAGACCGCTTAATCATTCAAAGAAGCATTCTAGGATCATGATCACTCATGAATCTCTAAACATGCCCGGTTTTACACTATAGACCTTCACTTACTTCCAGCTTAACCCAATCGTGTCAGAATCCACCCATCTCATAACAATCATGTAACACAGTCAATCTCATACTTTCATTTTTAACATTTCATTTTCTATAATAGCAGCTAATAAAAGTTAAATTAAAATTACTCACATCCCTTATAGAAATCAAATATACCGCTACATGTTACCTTTAAGAGTTTCATCTTTCCTTTGCGTTGATGACCCGCGTGGCCACTTGATTCACCTATAATCACACCATTGTTTAGATTACCATCCATATTCAACAATCCATACAATTTCCATTAATATCACCAATTAAATTTTGGTGAGGTCACCCTAAGCAAGAATCCATTTTCACTCAAGCATTTCATCAAACACCTTATATGCATACATGGTGTTCTAGCTATCAAATAACTTATGGATCATCAATCTATCACATTTTTTCACCAATATATCAAATTCAGCTTTTATACATAATTTCACACCTTTCATCATACAATCAAAGTTATCTAGCAACAATCCAACCTACTCAATCAACCCACCATCCATGGAAATCGATTTCCATGATGGGTCTACACATCTTCTTGCAACACACACCCAAACACATACAAAATCAGTCATGCAAGGAAGAATTTCACATAATCTAAACTCCTACACACATACAAACATCATTCAAGCATCAATTTAGCCTATTGCTCACATCCATGAAATCACCCAGCTTAGGAATCACTTACTTGACAATTAATCCTAGGAACCAAGGATGAATTCAAGACATAGGAGGCTTCCTAAACCCGAATTTGGCTTCCCCTTCCCTAATTTGCCTTTAGCACACTCAATTTGGTGATTCCATAAGGAATTGGCTTGGTCTCATCCTCCTCCCCACCCCTGGTCACGATCTACATGTCTGAGGAATACCCAGACATGATTTAATTCTCCTATTTTCAGCTATGGCCCTTCAAGTTACATCTTTTATCAAATTATGGCAAAAAACCCTCATTTTCATGTTTAGTCCTCCAACTTTCTCTAGTTTAGCCCTAAATTACTAAATTTAACATAGTATTCATTATTTTCCGCTAGCTAACTTAGTTAAATTTCTAAACCCGCTTACTTCACCAAAAACTCAATAAAACATACTAGAAATTGTACACACAATTCATAACAAAATTCAGGATGTTACAACCAGAACCCTCAAGTAGGGCGGTAAAAGTTAGTGTAGAAATAGTTTTTTCCAGTTCATCAGATTCAGTTACCACAATTTCACAAAAGTCACCCGCAAGCCTAGAATTGGGTGATGTTGTAAATGTTTCTGTAGTACCCTCTTGTCACGTCCCACCTAAATCTGAATCACAATCACTATGAACTAGAAGTTTTTATCCAAGACTTACATAATCAAGACTTCGGAAATCTCTAGAAGGCACTACATAAGTGGTTGCAATGGAAGGTTCTAGAACAATCTTTAAAGTTATAGAAGTTTCAAGAAGGCTCGTGGAAATATCCTAGATATTTCCATGAAAAATCTAAGATCTTATGGAAGAATAATCTATATTTATTAATGTACATGTAGAATATTCTAGATATGGAACAATCTAGAACTAGAAGAGTAGTATAAATAGGGGTTAGATGCATCATTTGTGATCACCCAAACACTCTTACAAGTCGTGTACACACACTTGTAAAACACTCTTGTAATCTTCAGGGCATAACAATACAAAGTCATCTTTGTAACGAAAGCTTGCAACTTTCGCTATAGTCGCTTTGAATCGTTACTAGTTTGGGTCAAAGGCTGAACTTATATCAAGTCTAAGTGTCACATGTGAGTCAAGAAAGATGATTCCTGTGACAAGTGGTATCAGAGCCAATGATTCATTTGGGATGGAGACCGAAGCAGGCAGCATTGCAGCTGTCGAAGAGAAACATGATCGAGATGAATCTCGAAAAAGATCAAATAAAGAACAAGAGATGTCCAAGGACAAAACCTTGGAAAAGTGATTTGCTGATATGGAGGCACTATTGTCAGAATTGGGACTCAAGTTGACATGTGTCTCTAACGATTGAATGCTTTGAAAGAAAATTAAAGCAGTGATGCTTGCCAACTTTTGGATACGTTGGAAGCTAATTTCATCGACGGCACAAGAAACACGACAAGGATGTTATGGAATTAGGTGGGGGAGGATGTCACGTCCCATCTAAATCTGAATCGCAATCACCGGAAACTAGAGTTTTTATCCAAGACTTGAATAATCAAGGCTTCATAAATCTCTAGAACGCACTACATAAGTGGTTGCAATGGAAAGTTCTAGAACAATCTTAAAGCCATAGAAGCTTCAAGAAGACTCATGGAAATATAAATATCCTAGATATTTCCATAGAAAAATCTAAGATCTTATGGAAGAATAATCTATATTTATTAATGTACATGTCAATGGCGGATACAATGCATAAGTATGGGGTGGACAAGCCCCCCGTACGCCAGTCACTGGAAGCCAAAAATCAGCCATTTTCCAGCCAAAATAGATGAAAATGAGGGTATTTTTGGAATTTTAGCGGCACCAAAGAAGCTTTTGTGAGCACGTTTTAGGCTTTTGAGGGGCAATACTGTCTTTAAACTAGACTGCAAAAGAGAGTTGTCAGACACCACTTCGTAATCTAGTCTGAATAAGCCAACTTACTATAGCCTATTTAATATAAAAAAAATTAGAAAGTCTCTAGTAGTCATGTTGAAAAGTCAGAGAGTTATCTTTGTACTTGTCTTGTGATATAGTTTTCTTGTTAGTTTTTTTCTCACTATCCTTGACTTTTTTAACTAGATTATATATATATATTTTTTATTGTTTCTTAAATATGAAAAAACATAGGCGATAATTACAAATAATATATATATTTTTTATTATATTTTGATGAACTACTCTTTAGAAATATATTGAACAATTTAATACTATTTATTCTATTTTCAACCCGGTTTGTTTTTACCTGACCAATATCTTTGCCCCCCGTAGTAAAAGTTCCGCATCCGCCACTGGTACATGTAGAATATTCTAGATATGGAACAATCTAGAACTAGAAGAGTAGTATATATAGAGGTTAGATGCATCATTTGTGATCACCCAAACACTCTTACAAGTGGTGTACAACTTGTAATCTTCACTCCATAATAATACAAAGTCATCTTTGTAACGAAAGCTTGCAACTTCCGCTATAGTCACTTTGAATCGTTACTAGTTTGGATCAAAGACTGAACTTAGATCAAGTCAAAGTGCCGCACGTGAGTCAAGTAAGATGACTCCATGACACTCTACTGCCATAAAGATGAAAAATATTGGAGGGAGAGAGATGTCATGCTAACATCACAAAATCATACAAAGATATGTCGTGTAAGAAGTTTTATATGTTTTCTTAATCGGGTCGGTTTTTGTATCACAAGCTCCGCCTTGTCTCTTTTCTTCACACCCGCCCCACCCTAAAGTATCGCCAAAATAATTCATTTAATTAATATATTAATTAGCTCTTAAATAGTATTAACTTGTATATTTTTCCTTTACAAGTCTTTGCTAAATTCACATTTACATATGATACTATATTTATATTAGTTTTGTCTAATGTCATCTTTGTCCCTATAAAAATTGTGTTATTTATAGTTGTGATTTATGTTTGTTTTATTCGTTGGATCATATTTTTTTTTATCTTATGATATGAATTCAAACAAATTTATTGCACAATCATAAGTAATTTGTCAACAACTCATATTGTGTAACCCGGTCACCAATCGGGTGTAAAGCTAGTTTATATCGGTTCTCACATTATTTATATATTCAACTATAAATATGTATTAAACGTGTCCATATAGAGGTTAAAAATGCCTCTGTTTTAGCTATATGGATGAAAGAATAGACAACAAAAATAACTAAGACTATCAATAACTACACTAATTAAATGAAACCATCCAAATCTAGCATCATCAATCACCATTCATGTAACAAAAAACTTGTAACAAGAATCATACTTAGTAAAGTTCATCAAAAGCACAAAAGAGTAATATTAGTAGGGTCGGGAGGTGGGTGGCAAACTTACATCCACCGCAAAAGACATAGGGGTTGATTTTAGGGAGACCCCCAACTCCGACACACATGAAGACGTGGCAGCAAGAAGAAAAGAACGAAAAATGAGCCAAGAAAACAAGTAGCACCCCAAATCAATCTAAACACCTAACACACACACCCTCATACAAAACCTTACCTAAAGCCACCTAAGCCCTAAACCTTCTTCCTCCCCTCACTACCCAACTTACTCTAGACATTCTTATCTGCGTCTTCACAACAACCTAACTTTATTTCTCGATAGCTTTTTCTTCTATTGAAATTAATACATGGTGTTTATTCGTATTAAAGTGTTAGGGATTTAAAATTAACAAAGTGTCAAGTGGATTTTGCCGTTCAAAAAGAAGAAAAAAAGTGTTAAGTGGATTTTCATAGTAGTTTTGAAGGTTGTGTGTTCCTTTAAAAAAGGTAATGCCAACCTAATTATCTAAATAAACAGCTAATGTTTAAGAAAGGAATTAAAAAATAAAGGTCATTCAATTCTAATGTCACTGTCAATCAACATAAAAGACTTGAAACAACTCATCTTTGAATGATTCAATCCTCAACAACTCAAAAATCACAACACATTACATAATCATAGGACTGAGGTTTCTGACACGTGCCTACACACGAATGGCTGTTCCTATTGCCTGACTCCTCATGAAAAAGTCAACAGGGTTGACTATCCACGTCTTTCCCATACTTTTCTTCCTATAGTTCTTAAAATATTTCCCTAATTAAATAATTATATCTTTTTATTTGTATTTGTAATATATAATAACTATAAGTCTGTCATTAGGAACCTGCATGATTTGGTTTTCTTGCCACTTCAAAATCTGCATTACATTGAATAATGGATGTAAGAATTTGCCAATTAGTTGCAGTTATATTTTTACAGATTTCAATAACAGCGGCTCAGAATAACGATCGTAAGTGTGGTTTTTGATCTTTTGATTATGACATCACTGTTATTATGTTAGATCATGTAGCCTTTGTATGGTTCAGGTGAAATTCTTTTGGCTCTAAAGGATGTTTGGCAGAACACACCGCCGAGCTGGGACGATGGCTCCGACCCGTGTGGTAGTTGGGATGGCATTAGCTGCACAAACTCTCGTGTGACCGCATTGTGAGTCATTGTTTTTAGTAGGGGTCTACTCGTGTAAAGGGATGTTAATCGTGTCGGGTTGGCAGGTTAAATTGTTTTACCCAAACATGACCATATTTTTATTCGTGTCAAAAACATTAACCCTAAACCGCACACATGTAAAAACGTGTAACTCGAACATGACACATTTAACATGTTTATCTTAACATGTCAAAAGGGTTCGGGAGTTGGAGGGTAATAATCAAGATGTAAATATGTTAATCAAGTTGGTAGGTTGTAAAAAATGGGTTAAACGGGTCGATCTGTGTAACTAATTAAACAGGTTAAACATGTCAACCTAAACACGACCCGTTTAATTAAATAAGTCAATCCAAACATGACCCACTTTTTAAACGGGGTTAGATATGCCAACCCAAAACCTATATTTTCCCATGTCGTGTCGGGAGTTGCCATCCTACTCTCAGGTTGGACTAATGTTATTCTTTTCATTGTTTCGTATAACTTTTCAGAACTTTGTCAAGTATGAAATTGATTGGCGGGCTCCCGGGAGACATCGGGCACTTGACCGAATTGCAGATTTTGTAAGTTCTTCATTTTGGTTGGATTTTGATGATTGGTTTACTTTGGTTGTTATCTTGTCCTTTACGACTGTTTTTGTGCATAGAGATCTATCTTACAATACGGGTTTGAGCGGATCACTCACTTCGCAAATCGGGAATTTGAGGAAACTAACAAACTTGTAAGAGATTATACATTTGTTTTGGTGATAACAAACCAATATTTGAGTTATGGAGATAAAAAATAATGATCTAATGTTGTTTGTTCAGAATCCTGGTTGGTTGCCGTTTCAGTGGCCCAATTCCAGACACCATCGGTAACCTTGAAAGGCTTGTCTATTTGTAAGACACTTCCTCTAACCACTTGTGCCACATCATCACCGTGTTGACCTGACATGACATGTTCTGAACCTTGCCAAACCTCCTGACTTTGTAATGGGTGTGAGACGAGTTTTGATAATCCCATATCTATTTCTAAAACTAATCTTATACATATTCACATACCCGAATTATATCCATCTCTAATACTTCGGGCTTCAGGTTTTCTGTTGAATTTAAGTTTTAACTACTATTTGTCCACCATGGGCCAATAGGCAATAACTAGGGACGGTTGAAACCCCGTCATAGGGAAACTTGTAAAACGATGTTAAAAAAACTACCATCTCTCCATATGCCATTGAATCAAATATTGTATTGGAACAGATCTCTGAACTCAAATGGCTTCACCGGACCGATTCCATCATCCATTGGCAATCTTAAGAATTTATACTGGTTAGATCTCAGTGCAAACAAGCTCACGGGAAGTATACCGGTTTCTAGCGGGACAACGCCTGGTCTTGACGTGTTAATTCACACCAAACACTTGTATGTTTACCTAGTTTTTTTCTTTCGGTTTAATGATCCGGGTCATTAAACTGAATGACACTTATGTCTTAATGTTTTCAGTCACTTTGGAGATAACCAGCTTTCGGGCGATATCCCCCTCGGGCTCTTCAACTCCAACATGAGTCTGATTCATCTGTATGTATCAATCTTTTGAATGATTGTTACCATAAATGATTGAAACAAACTAATATTCGCGCTATGAACAGGTTATACGAAAACAATGCCCTTACAGGCACTATTCCTTCAACGCTTGGGCTTGTCACGTCTCTAGAGGTCGTGTGAGTATCGCTCGCTCTTTATCCAACTTTTCGCCTCAAATATATTACTTGATTAAAATTTTTACTATGTGTCATCTTCAATCAGACGACTTGATAGGAACCGTTTGAGTGGCGATGTCCCATCGAACATCAACAATCTTATTCATGTCACCGAAATGTAAATTCAACAACCTTAACATTTGGTTTAATGGTTTCCTTTTTCGCGTATTGATGTTTGATAATCTTTGTTTTGAAGGTTCCTGTCAAATAATCGATTGACCGGCCCGGTACCCAATCTCAGTGGCATGAATCTCCTGAACTATTTGTAAGTATCAGGACATTATAGTATAAGTTTCTTGAGAGAGACATTTCAAATGAAAAGGTTTTAGTGAACTCATTTTCTTCATTGTGATTTCACATTTGCAGGGACTTGAGCAACAATACTTTTGATCAATCACTTGTTCCTTCATGGTTTTCAACTCTGCTGGCTTTGACAACCATGTAAGCAAAGTTTTTCGAGTTGATCAAAGTCTTAAATTGGGCCGAAGTGGCTCACTATTTATCCTAGGCTTGTCAATAGTACAAGGTTGGCGGGCTGAATCATTGAACCCAAACACCGCCCCTATATTTATTCTTGTCAAAGACATCAACCATAACACGAATGCAATTAAAGTCAAGTAACTCAAAGTCTCAAACACGACCCCTTTATATAAACAAGTCAAAAGGTTGACAGGTTGTAATTTAGTTGTAAACATGTTTGTTGTTCTGTAATAAATGAGTTACACATGTCGAAAATGAGTTAAAAAACATGTATAAAAATGGTTGGCATGTTGACCCGTTTAATTATATGGGTTGACTTGTTGACCCGTTTAATTAAACAAGTTGCCGGTTTGTAATAAATGAGTTTAACAAGTTGGCAGATGGACCCGTTTAAGTAAATGAGTTGGTGGGTCACTCTATTTATTTAAATGGGTTAAACATGTCAACCAGAACACGATCATTTAATTAAACAATTCAAACCGTAGACCACCTATCTATTAAACGGTAAAATATGACAAGTCAAACTTAACAGAAAAAAATTGATATATAAATATTAGTTAGGAAAATTGAATTTAAATAATCTAAACTTTTAGCTATTGGCCGATAATAATCCCACCTTTGAATATCCTTCCCAATAGTCCCAACTTTCACTCATATTTTTCTTAATGAACTCGCCGTTAACTTTCTTAACACCTTTAAATTAGTGCTGACATAGCATGCTAAAATGTAATCACTTTTTTATCTTTTTTTTAATTTGTTTTCCACATCAGCTTCCAAATAAGATATCAATTTTTTTAATTCATTTTTACAAATTAGATTCCGATTTAACTCCCAAATAAGAATCCCTAAAATCGATCATGCCTCACCTAAAACTCCCAAATCTCTTGTTCACCCAGTTCATCCAAATTTACCTGATTTGGGATGGGAATTTAGGGAAAAGATTTGGGGTTGAAATCGCCGACCAAATTGTCGGCGCTGGTTCCTAACTCCACGTTGGATTTTGTGCTTCAAAGCTTTTTGACCGCGACGACGACACGTTTGGCCGCTGGATCTCGGCTTTGTAAACTCTTGGTTGCTCCCATTCCGATCACATTTGATTCGTTCACACAGTTAAGGATATAGTGTTGTTGAAATTGAGCTTTTAAAACGCCATTAATCTCCATGCCCATTCGGTTTTCCTCATCTCGCAGCTTTCGTTGGAGTACCATTTATCGTAGAAAATTTCCTGACGACAACTGTTATTAACATGGCGAGCACCATCGACATTTCGATCACCCATCCGGCAATCATGTGCTTCGCATGCAAACCACTGTGACGTGAATTGTAACTGCTTCCGGCGCGTCGAACTAACACGTTACGGCATAAACCGTTAGTTCCGGCAAGATAGTTAAGGTCTAAAGTTCGGAGCATGCCGTCTTCCGACACCAGACCTTGAAGCATGTTGTAAGATACGTTTAACGATTCTAAAATTACCTGATTTGTGTTTTATGATCGAGGTTGGGAATTTAGGGGAAAAATTTAGGGATGAACAAGTAATTTGGGAGTTTTAGTGGAGGCAAGATGGATTTTAGCGATTCTGATATGGGAGTTTAATTGGAATCTGATTGTAAAAATGAATTAAAAAGTTAATATCTTATTTGGAAGCTGACGTGGAAAAACAAATTAAATAAATAAAAAATTATTACATGTCAGCATGTCATGTCAACACTCATTTAACGGTGTTAAATAAAGTTAATGGCATGTCCATTAAAAGAATATGAGTGAAAGTTGGGACTATTAGAAAAGATATTTAAAAGTGGATTATTGTTGATCAATAGTAAAAAATTAGGATTATTTAAATCCAAATTTCCTATTACTTATTAGTTAGTAATTATACTGTAGTCAATTTCAGTTAAAATAATCAATTCTGAACTTGATTACTATTTTGTGAACTTTCCTTATTTAATAATATCTTTTTATCTCAAATTAACTTTTTTAAAACAATTATTAATAACATATTAACAAATATTTATATATGTTTTATTATTATATTTGCGTTGTATGAGAAATTATCATCCTTAATTTGTTTTTTAATGTTATTGTGGCAGTAAGTTGCAAAATACAAACCTTGTAGGAGAACTTCGTGCAGCCATGTTCAGCATTCCCCAGTTACAGAATGTGTTAGTACATCACTTTGTTAAATGTTTATAAAAGGTAATTATTTGCTAAAGCTTGATAACTTACATCGGTTGATTTGACAGCGATTTAAGTAACAACCAGATAAACGGGACCTTAAATATTGGTTCGAATCCTAGCACACAACTTCAGCTTGTTGATCTGCGCACAAACCAAATTGCGGCCTTCGCCCAACGACGCCAATATCACATTGATTTAATGTAGGTTTTGTAACTACACGCATTTCGCATACGCCTTTTTCTATAACAGTCTGGATTGACCCTAAACACTTTTTTTTCAAATTATTATATAAAATAGTTTATGTTCTAAATATTGTTGTAAAATGGTTTTTACTATATTTATAATTTTTCTAACTTTCCACTCATTTAACTTTTTTAACCCGTTTGAACCGTTACGACTGCAGACTTATGGATAATCCAATATGTATGGAATCGGGTGTGACCGACAGATATTGCTCACTTCCCACAGTTACTAATGCATCATATTCAACACCATGGAACAATTGCGTGCCGCCATCATGTGGTTCGAGCCTCGTTTCGAGTCCAAATTGTCGATGTGCATATCCATACACGGGCTCGTTTTTCTTTAAAGCCCCTTCCTTCTCTTCACTTGGCAATGCCACTATTTACAACTCCCTTCAAGATTCGTTGATGACATTCTTTCAAAAAGCCGATTTCCCTGTCGATTCAGTGTCGTTAAAGAACCCGAGCAGAAATTTGGATGATTATCTTGTGATCAATCTTGAAGTTTTCCCGTCTGGACAAACGAGTTTCAACAGGACTGCGATTCTTACGCTTGGGTTCGCGCTTAGCAATCAAACGTTCAAGCCGACCAAAACATTCAACACCTATGTTTTTCTTTCCGAAAACTATGACAACTTCTTGCCAGGTAATATGTTTCTTCATGGTACCGTTTTAATTAAAGTGATATGATTATTGAAGTATTTGTATTTTTATGCCATTCTGTAGAGATATCGGGGACTGGAGGCATTCGACACAAGTCATCTAACATTGGAATTATCATAGGATCGGGTATAGGTGGTTGCGTGTTTGTGGTGTTGTTAGTTCTTGCAGTAACGTATGCTAGTCGTCAGAAACGGCAAGCGGAAACAACCTCCCGACGGAGTCAACCCTTCGGTAATTACAGTCATAATTTTTAAACTTTTTTTTTATAACAAAAAATCTGGATCACTGACGGGGACATTATACCACCCACCTGATCATCTCCAATCTTCATCAGCAGAAAACTCACCATATGTGAGAAAACCCACTGGCCCAACCCGTAACTCCTATTTTATTAATTTTTTGTTACAAGTAGACTTTACCCAATACCTCTCATCTATAATGTCTTTGGGTACCTCCCACTAACCAATTGAACTAGAGATCATTGGTATAATTTTTAACTTTTATCAAGTGTTTTAGTATTATGTTTTTTATTTTTAAATATTAAAATTAAACGAGCCAAATGAAACATATAAATCTTTAAATCTTTTTTTACTAATAACTATTTGTAAAAATTAATTTGAAATAGGAAATATTATTAAAAAAGAAAAATTCACAAAATAATAATGTAAGTTCATAATTGAATATCTTAACCGAAATTAAAAAAAAGTATAATTACTTAATAATAAATTTAAATATATTTTATTTGTGTGCTTTACTGAAATATTTCCTTATATATCAAATTGGGTAAATTGTCAGTCACACAAATGAAGCTATTCCCAACACTGGTTTTTTTCTCATTTGTTGACATGGGCGGTGTTTAGTGACATAACTTCTCTCTCCACGCGTACCTTTCTCCTTTCTCAATTCTTTTCATTTAATATAGATACTGATGCAGTATCTCTCTCTCCATTTTCAAATGAAAAGTCTTTCTCTCTCTCTTAATTTACAGAAGAAGATTCATCTCTCTTGAAGCATACCATCCTTACGGAGAGGGAGAGTGGCGGTGAGTGGTGATGACGGAGATCGACGGCGCTGGTGCCTTTTCTTCATCTTTTGTTCCGATTCCGGCGGAGGCAGTCCGCCGCTGGCGGCTTACCCGCCGGATGTCGACAGAGATCGGCGTCTTTTGCTCTGACGAGAGTGGTGACGACGGAGATCGGCGGCGCTGCTGCTGTTTCTTCGTCTTTTGCTCCGATTCCGGCGTAGGCAGCCCGCCGCTGGCGGCTTACCCGCCGGATGTCGATGCAAGGCCTGGTGGCGGTCGGATCTGGTTCCGATTGTCGGATCTGGTTCCGAATGACGCGATTTAGCTTTTCCGGCGTCAAATCTGGTTTGCAACCTATCCGAATCTGTAAATGGATGATGGTGGTTGTTGTTTCGCGATGATCTTACCGACGATGTCGTCGGTGTATGAGCGTTCTTCTTTCACTTTCCTCAGGCCGTTCTTCTCTCTCTCTTAACCATAGCAGATCGATGATGATGATTTTGTGTTTGGTGACTGGGATGAGAGGAATGGCCAGGGGGTATTTTCCTTTGTTTATGTTGAAACGGCGGTTCTTTCGAACGTTGCTCCATTTAGGCGACGGCGATCTAGGGTTTCAGCAGCCGATCTCCTATTGTTGAGATCTATTGCTATGATGGTTGATGTGTGTCATAGGATGCGATTTTTTCTTCTTTTTCCGCAACCGGCACCATGGACTTATGAGATGAGGCCGTATGAATGGTCGATGATTTTCACGTTGTTTTTTGAGGTTTTCATATTGGCTATGATGTTTTGTCTGTTTGGAATGAGTTGAGTAAAGACTTGATATCTGCATCTTGGTAAGGCATAGGTTTGCAACCAGTGTTGTTATCTTTCTTTGCTCCTCATCGTTTGCAGATCTGAGCCATGTTTTCTTTTAATTTGTTATACATTATGCTATAAGTTTCGATTTTTTACTTGGATGAAAAAGTCATTTCTCTTGCTGTTTAGCTTGATTTCTTGGGCTACTTCAGTTTGGTATATTTTGCTAATCTTTACCTGGATTTTATTTTTTCCTAAATAGTTCTTTTTTTCTTTTGACATTTTCTTTTTTGTAATTTCGATTTACCATTACTTCTTTTCGTGAAATCCTAATTTTTCCATTCTTGACACATGGATTAAAACTATTAATTGTTCGATTATTCCTTTTTGTTTAAAAAGGAAAAAGACTAAAATCCCCTCAAAGATTTGAATGGTAAGTATAATAATACAACCTTCTTTTTATTATTGATATATATTAGGAGAAAGTTTTTATTTGTATAATAGAAAAAACTCTTTGGTTTTCACCGTTTAAACTTTTATTTTGTATCTATTAAAAGTTAAAAATAAATAAGATATATGAAAAAGGGAAAAGATGAAGTGATGCATCATAAGACAGATAAAATGAGAATATGGCGATGCTGTGAATGTAACTTAAAATAACTTCTCTAATTCTGATCCGTAAACAAAACAAAGATGAAAACACAAAATGAGAAAGACAACTATAAAAAGTTTCATAAATAGAAGGCTCAAAATTCATTTAATCATCATAGCCATGTGTAAGGCTTAGATCGAATCATTGACATAGACCCTGATGGCTGCAATAAGTCAAAGATTTGGAAAGATTTGGCTGCGATAAGCCAAAAATAAACACCTCCCCTCTCACCATAATCATCATGGTAAAAAAAAATTAAAATGGGGTTTTTCATCACAACCTTCAAATAATCATCACATTGATATAGCGTTTCTCATTACAGCCTTAACAGAAGTCATCACACCCATAGCCACATTAAACCATCTTCAAACCCAAAATCATAATATGTCCACATTCACAAATAAAAAGAAAGAACGTGGGTTGAATACTTGAATAGTATCTCATGAGAGACTATGACACCCACTTATGAACACATATAAAAGCTAAAGAGACAAGTACATTGGGAACTGCTAATGTCATCATACCACCCCGTCTTAATTAATTCTATACCAATAGGAACAAAAGTATCATTCTGTCTTAACTAATTCTATACCAATAGGCTTAGTAGCTAGCAAACATACTTCAAAGAAATTAATAGGAACAAAATTACTCACAAAATTTCTCGCCAGTCCCGGTCAAATTGTTGAATCTATATGTATCTATAATATGTCGTTAATCTAGAAAAATTGATATAGGTTTCTTGAAAAACTAGGAGACCCCCGCAGCAACGCGCGGGTCTTTTGCTCGTAACAATTATAAGTACTAGTGGGGGTGTCCGTGTGATTAGGGGTGAGCAAGAAACGGGTTTGACCCTGTAAACCCGGTAAACCCGACAGACCCGACCCTGTGTGGACCCTGTTTTTAATATACGGGTCGGGTCGCGGGTTTTGAAAATAGTGTTAATCGGGTAAGGGTCGGGTACGGGTCGGGTAAGGGTTTTAACGGGTAAGACCCGTTTTGTACGATTTGATATATGAATCATGTAGGTCGCATTCATTGGAACAAAATAAAATAACTTTTGCCGTTCAAAAAAAATAAAATAAAATAACTAATAAGTATGTAAACAAAAAAAATGTCGCACATATACGCAAAACTTAAAAACTTTTAGGATTGGATATGCATTTAAATTAAAAATGTTTAGTTTTGAAATATATAATCTTAATATTTGTGAAACATATTGATTATCCATGATTTCGAAAATACATGGTTGGGATTGGATTGGAAGACATTCAAAATATAAAATATATTCATACTAATTAGTAATTTTGAGTTTTAACATCTTTAATTTATTTATTTACGAAACACAAATTTTTCAATTGACGAAAAGTAAGTTACTATCACAAATTCATAATTGTAAGTTTCTCACAGATTCTTTATTTTTGTGTGCTTCAAGCATTCAAGTTTCATATTCGTATTCATTTTGATTTTAATCACTGTTTTGGAACATTCTACCTCCAACTTTGTTACATTGCATGTGGATTACTTGATCTTAGACTTTTAGATTGTATGAGCTTGTGGTTATATAACGGGTATGGGTCAAGACCCGGATACCCTTAAACCCTGCGGGTCTGGACCCGGCTAAACCCTGTAAATAAAAGTACGGGTACGGGTTTACTTTCTTGACTTAAACGGGTACGGGTTTGGTACGGGTCGGGTACGGGTATGACGGGTCAAACCCGTTTGCACACCCCTACGTGTGATACGTCTTAGAACACAACTACTAACACACACTGGTAAACGTTAAAGGTTTCAACAATTAATGTGTCAAAAATCATATAGATTTAAAATTTAATAAAAGTATATCTCTATATAGAATAAAAAATAATTTTTAAAATTTATTTAGGTATTTTTCCATAGCGTTAGGTTAAATTGAGAACCATTTGATTTTAAGAACTTATAATAACTAATCTCAACCAAAAATTCAGAGGGGGGGGGGGGGTAGGGGGACCACTCAAATTCATGGAGGAGGTTTCCTTATATAACTAGTGGTTCAGAATGGTTATTAAAAGTTCTCAAAATCAAATGGTTATCAAGAGGTTATTCAGTTACTTTTTTTTTGTATTTAATAACATAATGGATAAAAACGATTTTACCCCTTTTAACTCTTAAATTTTTAAATAAAAACCAAGTTTGTCATTCTCATATGTATTATAATATAGTATAGATATTGAACACCTCCCAAAAGTTAAGTGAATTTAAATAAGAATTCCAATTTTTTAGGTCTGGCCGACAATAATCTCACTTTCAATAATCACTCCTAGTTGTCCCAACTTTCTCCCTATTTACCAATAGTGGCCCTGCCGTTAAAAACTTAACACCATTAAGTTTTTGATTCATTTTTTTTCAACCCCAATATTTGATTCACCATAACCTCCTCAAATCTTGATGAAAGTTCAATCCAAAAGTTGCTATGAACTCGTGACGACCGAACCTATAGCAACAAGAATCATTAAAAACCATTAAGAATTGGTCAGTCCACCATTGTTGAAGCTTCATGAAGAAGATGGAGTTGTAAAATTTGAAATCCGATCAAAACTCCATGAAAATCAATTTCGTAACTTGTTGTAGATTCACGAGAACATGCCAAATCTGCTGGAATCGATCAATAGCACAAACACAATTGATGCTTAATTTTTTATCCAAAGTCATGAAAAAGTTGTAACTTTGGTGCTCTTGTTCGTCATCATAACATGTTTAAAACCTAAGCAGTATGGAGATAGTCTTGTTCGGTTTTTCGTCACGAGTTCATAGCGGCTTACGGATTGAGTTTTTATCAAGATTTGAAGAAGTTATAGTGGATCAAAGATTGAGGTTGGAAAAATGGATAAAAAACTTAACGGTGTTAAGTTTTTTAACAGCAGGACCACTATTGGTAAATAGGGTGAAAGTTGGGACCACTGGAGTGATTATTGAAAGTGAGATTATTGTTGGCAAAGCCTCAAAAGTTGGGGTTATTTAAATCCAATTTTTCTTTAAATAATTAAAAAGAATAACAACCGGGACTTGTCCTAGTGGTTATCAGGTGATGAGAGGAGACTCGGGACCTTAAGGTCAATGAGTTCGATCCCTAAGCCTTCCAGATTTTACCACATGATCGTTCACGGGGGTGAGTTTTTTTCTGAAATGAACTCAACTGTTGGGCTCAAACTACCCTAACATTGTATGCGTCAGGGCGTGTTATTCTTAACTAGTTCACGGTTGAGGGAGCATTTTCTCATTAAGTTCCCTAGGTAGTCAGGACATTTAAAAAAGGGAAAATTGCATATATCTCCATACTTTAAAAAAAATTTGTATATTTCCTCAAAATACAAGTTTTTAATGCATAATGTACAATGGTCTTTAAACATGATTTGGAGATATATGCAATTTCTTAAGTTTAGAGGGAGATATATGCAAATGAACCAAAAAAAATTAACTGACTAATAAGAAATGTAGAGTTAGAAATTTAGCAGGTCGCGTGGTCGACCCAAAAATGAAAAAAAAAAAAAACAAAAATTGACTTCCAAATTACGAAATTAACAGCTTAGATAAATGCATTAATTATACAATTCAGACTCTTATAAATAAAATATGCTAAAATTTGAGAAATATCATTGCCCTCAAAATTGGGGCTCTAAATAATGGATTTTGTGTCGAGCACTTTTGTCAACTCATCGGGACAATTTTATTCGTTATTTATGAACCTGTAACTATATATGTAACATAAGTTACGCTTTCTATAAGTTTGACATTTTTTTCATAAGTCCGGCACTTCGTGGATCATGCGCATAATTGTGTCACAGAAGCTAATCAATTCGACCCTTGTAGCGAACTGGGATCAAACAAATATGACTAGCGGTGTTCCAGAGTTGAAAGGAGCGAGATCCTTCACTTTCGATGAACTTAAGAAATACACAAACAACTTTTCGGAGGTTAATAACATAGGAGCAGGCGGATACGGGATGGTTAGTATACATTAGTGAACATTCTAGATTGCTTTTCATGTCGTTGATGTACGAAAAATATTGTGTAGGTATATAGAGGAAGTCTTTCGAATGGGCAGCTGATTGCAATCAAAAGAGCTCAACAAGGATCAACACAGGGTGGGCTCGAGTTCAAAACCGAAATCGAGCTTCTTTCAAGAGTTCATCATAAGAATGTTGTGGGCCTTATCGGATTCTGCTTTGACCAGGGTGAACAAATGTTGGTTTATGAGTATATTGTAAACGGTACTCTTAAAGATAGTCTTTCAGGTACAAGAAGAATACTTTCTTGTTGTCAATTAAGTAAAACTGTCATTATAGGTTATAGAAACTAGAAAGGCTTTATGTGCAGGGAGATCCGGCATTAGATTGGATTGGATGTGGCGGCTGAAAATAGCGCTTGGAGCAGCAAAAGGGTTGCAATATTTACATGATCTCGCTGATCCCCCTATCATACATAGAGACGTTAAAACAAATAATATATTGCTAGATGAACAATTAGTCGCAAAAGTTGCGGATTTCGGGCTATCTAAGCCATTGAGCGGGGCTAATAAGACTCATGTAACCACTCAAGTCAAAGGGACCATGGTTAGTAACGCTTTTTGATATGGCGTGCTACTAATAAACACGTATGCAGTATAGTTGATACTTGGTTAAATTTCTAACTTTGTTAATTCGTGCTGGTATATTGATGGATGCAGGGATACATGGATCCTGAATATTACATGACTCAACAATTGACTGAAAAGAGTGATGTTTATAGCTTTGGAGTTGTAATGTTAGAGCTTATAACTGCAAGAAAGCCAATCGTGAAAGGAAGGTATATCGTGAGGGATGTTAGAGAAGCAATGAACACGAATAAAGAACTGTATGGCCTACACAAGGTCCTTGATATGACCATCGGATTAAGCAACAAAGTCAAAGGTTTGGAGAGGTTTGTCGATTTGGCGCTTAGATGCGTTGAAGAGATGGGAAATCAAAGACCAGCAATGAGCGAAGTCGTGAAGGAGCTCGAGGGCATTATGGCGCTAGGTGGGTTTAACCCCGACACTGAATCATCACCATCAACTTCAGCTAGTTATGAAGCTATAGGGAAAGACTACAACCATCCTTACAGTAATGATAGCCTTAATGCTTATAGTGGAGGTTTCTTGCCCCAAAAGTTACATCCTAAGTAAGATTATTGGCTTGTGTAACAAGGTGTTTGTATTCTTATTTCTACTTGTGATTCTTCTTATAATGGAGCCTAAGTGGATACCTTTGTGTCATTTATTTTGGGCTCATAGTACTTGTGTTTTACAT
>JBCNJP010000008.1:40583598-40604598 GCA_039602395.1 Deinandra increscens subsp. villosa | reverse complement strand
CCAAATAGACCCTCCATTTTCCATTTTTCTTCTCCACCACTACCACGTTGGCCAACCATCTTGGGAACTTAACTTCCCTGATCATCTTATTCTTTAATAGACGGTCCACCTCCTCTTGGATTATCACATACTTCTCAGGAGCATACTTTCTTCTCTTTTGATGCACGGGCCTATAAGAGGGATCAATACCAAGTTTATGGGTTATTAAATCTTTGGATATACTTGTCATGTCTTCAGTATTCCATACAAATGTTGACATTCTGGATATGAGGAATTCTACCAACTCTTTTTCAATGGGGCCAGGGATATTAGTGCCGATTGACACTTTTTCCCAATATGCAAGGGACTAAGACCACTTGTTTGACATCCTGCTCCCTTGCCTCTAGGACGTCCCTAGCCGTCTTCTTTAATTGCTATCCTTGACGGGATTTTGCTGAAATCTTCATAGATGAAGTGTAGCAGTCTTTTGCCTCCTGTTGATCGCTGCGGATGGTGACCACTCCCCAGGGTGTTGGCAGTTTGACACACTAATGATAGGTTGAGGGGACAACCTTCATGTCATGAATCCAAGGTCTGCCCAGGATGATGTTACATCCAGACGGAGCATCCATGACACAAAAGCGTTACATCGAGTTTACCCCCTCAACATAAACCGAAAGCTTCACCTCTCCCACGGTGTTCTTGGTTTCGCCACTAAAACCTACACGGTCCGTGGATTTGGCAATGACTTCATTCTAGGGTATCCCCATCTTCGTCAATGTTTCTAGTTGAATGATGTTGGCAGAACTGCCCCCGTCAATCAGGATCCTTTTCACGAAGTGATTGGCTATGTAGAGTGTAATCACGAGCTCATCATGACGAGGGTCCATGACGTTGCACCTGTCATCTTCACCGAAGGTAACGCCTTTCAGATCTGCTTGTACTGAGGCTTTGACTGACTTCCTGGGTACGTCTTACTTGGTCTCCCTTGCGTGCCTTTTAGCTGCAGAATAAGAAGTACCACATATATCAGATCCACTAGAAATAAAATAAATTACCTTTGCATCCGGGGAAGGGGACGCTGCCCCCTCAGGATGTCCGCGTGATCTGTCTGCATCGTGGGTTTGGTCAGCACCCCAGGATTTTGCAGGCTCGTCAGCACCCTTGGATTTATCTTTCTTTCTTCCCAGGAGGTCCTTCAAGAAGCCTTTGCTAAACAAGTAACTGATCTCTTTACGCATAGCTATGCAATCCTCGGTCACATGGCCAAAGTCTTCATGGTACGCACACCATTTGGACTTATCCTTCCAGGAGCCTTGTTTATCCGTCTTCCTGGGCCACCTCGCTTTGTCCCCCAAGTCCTGCATAGCATTAATCACACCTGCAACATCAGTAGCAAAACAGAATTCATTAAAAGTAGGATACTCTTCATCATCCTCATCTTCACCCTGATCGACCCTGTTAACCCTTGGATTATCGGGTTTAGAATAGGGTTTATGCCTTTGGGACCTAGGATGCGATGGTTCCGATTTCCTGTTAGAGGAACCATATTCTGGGGCAACGTCCACTTTTTGCTGTACTTTCCTGTCCTCTTCAAGCCTGATGAATCGTAAGGTCCTATGCCTTACTTCATCAAGTCTGTGATAGGGGTTCTTTACAAGATCTTCATAGAAGGGCAAATCTTTCTTGAGACTCATCTTGAATGCCTGGACAGCGATTGCCATGTCCATGCTGGAGATATCCAAGGTCTCTATGCCAAACCTGTTTACATAATCCCTAAGAGATTCGTTAGCATTCTGGGTAACCCTGTAAAGATCACTCGTCAGTTTTTCGAAAATGCGACTACAAGAAAACTGGTTATTGAATAAGTTAATTAAATGAGAAAAAGATGTGATAGAAAAGGGTGGAACACTTAGCAACCATTTAAAGGCTGAGCCTGTGAGTCTGACCCAAAACCTTTCCATAGGCATGCCTCCTTGATTTCAGGGGGTATGTCGATCACCTCTATCCTCTCCATATACTGAGCCACGTGTTCCTCCGGATCGGTTGTACCATCGTACAGTTTCATACTAGGAGTCTCGAACCTCTTGGGTATTTCCACGTCACATATTGGGGAAGCAAACCTTGAAAGTCGATGACTTGATGGGAGCTACTTCAGGGATAGATTGGACCACTCCAGGAACACTCGAGATCATCTCTTTCAATTTTTTGAGCTCCCTTGCCACTACTGGGCTAAGACCTGCGTCCTGCACAGATTCATTAGTATGAGCATTAAGATTAGGAGTCCCAAGGATGTTACCAGCATCCTGGGTAGTGGTGCCCCAAGGATTCGCGGCAGATTCCCTCAATGTAGACATCCTGGGTCTGTCAGCCAAGTTAGTGTAAGCAGTAGCAAATGCAGGCCTTGGATCTACGATTTGAATGTCATCTGCTAGACTAGATCCATTCCTAGGGCTGTTGTATTGTAGCCTTCTGGCCTGGACAGGAGATACGGGTGTATGGTCCACCCTCTTCATTTCTGACCTGAACCTGGCTACCTCTCCAAACATATCCTGATTCACTTTCTACTGTTGCTCCATGTACTAGTTGTACCTTTGTGAACATGGTAAGGAGCTCATCATTAGACACCAATATTGGGATCTCTCAATAACGTGCCGATCCTGTGACACCCTGATTGGTAGCCCCGCTAGTGTTGCGGTTCACGGTACTCGTTATTGATGTGCAAAACCGTGGTGGTGGAGGAGGAAGGACAGTGCTAGGCAGAAGAGGTGCTCACAGGGGTAGATGCCTTCGAGGAATTCGGTTGTGTTGCCATTTTTTGATAAATTTGCAAAAAATAAGTTACAAATGAATCTAACAAGAGTTTGGAAAAAGATTAACACCAATTGCCCCACGGTGGGCGCCAAATTGTTTTGGTTAAAAATTACAAGAGACAATTTGTTACCAAATTCGTTTGTGAGGTATGGTGCCTTGGATGTAAAGTATATGAATTCGTTTGAAACAATTTAAATTCAAAGAAAAAATAGATGGAATGCAAACACAATCAACGAATTCCCAGGATGCAAGCAAGAACACGGAGATTTATACGGGGGAAAAGCCCTTAATCCTTGGATGTCTCCAAGGACCGCCAGCATAAAAAACCCCGAGCAACGATAACACATGTTGCTGATTATTATTTCATAGAAAAGTGTTAAGTACAGAGAGTTGGTGGCTGTTCTAAGTGAGTGAGTGCGCACAAGTGTGAGTTCGAGAGCAAAAGTCCTCCCAAATGAGCCTAAGCCACTGTATTTATAGTACAAATAGGCTAACTAACTCTCCGGATTTTCAGGGATTGAGTCTTTAACTGATTATGACCGTTATAGTCCGGACCTTCAGGCATCTACACGTCTTCTAACTGACTTAACGCGTTCCCCAAGCTTGACTTGGTCTATTAGAACGTTACTAATCGTGCCTGGTCAATTAACACGTGATAAAAACAAGGATTGTCCCAAGATGCTACAGGTTCTTTGTGATCGTTTGGAGACCTGGTCCACCTGATTTGTAGGGATTCACTCCGAATATCAGGGTTGACTAAGCTATCAGGAACGTTAGATCCTTATCTTGCACTCAAAAGCCTTAAAAATAGGATTCTTAACCGAAAGAGTCTTTATAGTCTTGACTCCAGCTGATATCTCGGGATTTCCTCCTGATTTTCAGTTTAATAAGTCCTTGTGAACGTTAGAGAAAAGTCATGCACTTATTAACACACGTGACAAATATGGATTAGTATAATCGTTAGTACCCAGTATGCTGGGGTAGTTCTGCATGCCTGACTAATCCAGGGTACTGCCACTGTCCCAGGATGTCAAAACTGTCCAGGATCATCCTTTTATCCCAGGATGCTTAAACTGTCCAGGACACTAAGAAGCCTCCAGGATTTTGGGAAGTCTCCAGGATGATTTATCCATGCTAGGATTCTAAGACTACACAGGATGCTGGACCAGCATTTGGGCCCTAACACATACTAAGATACCTAGCCATTGAAGAATTTTTGGCTTCATATTCCGCATGATCTGGTTAGCTACAAGCATTGAGTCCATGTGCGCGTGGATGTGTTGCGCTTTGTTTTTTAGAGCTAGTTTGAGACCCGCGATCAAGGCCTCATACTCTGTTTCATTGTTGCTTTCTTTGAAATCTAGTTTCAATGCGCAGGCATATTCCTTCCCTGCGGGACTAATGAGAATAATTCATGCGCATGCTCCTTCTACGCATGAAGCACCATCCGAGTGTAATTCCCAAAGTTACCCGGCAGGTGAAACCTTTGGCACGGGAATGCATAGCTTTTCAACCGGGATGTAGGCCCCTATAGGAATCTCTATGATGAAGTCAGCAATGACCTTTTGACAGTGGTGCGAGGCTTAAAAGATATGTTAAAGACACCTAGTTCGATTGCCCATTATGCAGACACATCCTGACATATGAGGCTTCTTTAGGACGTACTTGAGCAGATAACCGGTGAGAATTTCCATCGTGGGCCTGAAAAATATCTCCGCTGGCGGGGGATGCATGGACTAGAGATAAAACCAACTTTTCGAGTACGGAGTAATCTGCTTCCGCTTCATTGAGGACTCCGCCAATGTAATATATAAGAGTTTGAACATCACCCCTTTCAACCAAAAGAACCGAGTTGACCACCTTGTTGGCGGCAGACATATACATCTTTAAAAGCTCGTCGACGCGCAAAGCAGTGAGTTCAGGGAGGTTAAAGAGGACTCTGCCAATGTAATATTTAGGAGTTTGAAAATCACCCCTTTCAACCAACAGAACCGAGCTGACCACCTTGTCGGTGGCGAACACATACATCTTTGAAATCTCGTCCGACGCGTGGAGCGGTGAGTGCGGTGAGGCTAATCAGGTAAGCTTTGAAATCCTAGAAAGCGCGCTCAGCCTCTGTGATCCAGGTAAATTGATTATCCGCCAAACATTATTTCAGAACTGTTATGAAGGGTAGAGATCGCTTAGCGTATTTAGAGAGAGATCTGTTGATGGCAACCAACCTGCCATTTAGAGCTTGCACAACTTTGAGGGATGTGGGAGATGTTAAGTCAATGATGGCGACGACTTTATTAGGATGGCCACGGAAACCGTCATTTTTTACGACGATACCAAGGAATTTGTCTTCTTCCATCCCAAAGGAATATTTTCTCGGGTTTAGCATGATGTTGTTCTGGCGGAGCGCTGAGAAAGTCTCAACTATGTCCAGGAGCATGCGTTTCATCCAAGCTTTTGATAACCAAATCATCCACATATACCTCGACATTTTTTCCAATCTGATCTTTGAATACTTTGTCCATCATATGGAAAGTGGCCCCCGTGTTCTTTAACCCAAAAGGCGTTTTTTGTGTAACAATAGATGTCGTAGTCCGTATTGAACATGGCTTTATCCTCATCTTCTTTTTCCATTTGGATTTGGTGGTATCCTTTGTACACATCTTAAAACATTTAAAGTGAAAAGGAACCAAATAGTTGACTTTTACATCGATGACAGGCAGGGGGTACGCATCCTTTGGACGTGTAATCCACACACATGCGTATGGATTCGTCTGCTTTTGGGACAACCATCGAATTTGCAATCCAAGTTTGTTCTAGCATGTGGTGCAGGATGCTCGCGGCTTCCAGCTTTTCGACCTTTGATACGGAAAACTTTTGGCACTTGTTGCCCATGTGGCGACGCTTTACACAAATGGTTCTACCCCTTGTAGGTTTTAAGGCGGTGTTCCGCAATGCTACACGGAATGCCTTTCATATCACTGTGCTTAAAGGCGAAAATATCAATATTTTCTTTAAGTAGCTGCTTCAAATGGTAACGGATTTTTGGAGATAAAGCGGATCCTAAGGAAACTGTTTGCTCAGGATATTGGCTGTTAAAAATCCACCGCTCTGTTTCATTTGGCGGAGGGGGCTGGTGAGTGTCTGCCACTTCCACGATCATTTCTGGCTTATCTGCCCAGAACTTTGCTACGCCACTCGGGGTGGGATGCATTAACAGCCCGTGGGCAGTGGAGACAACAGCCGCTAGATTTCCCAATGAGGGTCTGCCCAAAATGGCGTTGTGCTCGCTGTTAGCGGGTATTAGCAGAATTGTAACCATAACGGTTCTGTCATAAATGCCATCACCCATCATGACTAGGAAGTCGATTTGTCCCAAGGGCATGCATGAATCTCTAGAGAAGCCCCTAAGGGGCTCATAAACAGGCTCGAGGTGGGCCTAGTCCGCAGGGTCAATATTGTAAAAACATTGCTCATAGATAATGTCAGAGAAGTTTGCACTGTCGATGAGGACAGGGCACATGCGAAATGTGCCTAGTCACACGGTGATGGTGATAGCACATTCATTATAGTTGCCAATCTACAGATGAGAGGTTAGAGCAACATGCATCTATGATTCTACCCGCTGGCCTATCCGCTTCTTTGATACATGATCCCGGAGGATCATGAATGTCACACCCCCAAAAATCCTACGCGCGATAACGCGCCGCAGGGAGCGTGACAAACCAGGATCGCCGTCCATTAGCTACACCAAAGGACCAATAATAAATAAAAACGTTTCATCTTTCATTAAAATATGTAATTAGAGTTTTACAAATGCGGAAGCGTAAATACAACAAAAGTACTTATGTAAAATCTTTGTCACCCAAGGTGACGTGGCTTGTTCAAAGACATTAAAACTGTTTCAAGACTCATGCATGCGTACTCGTGATATTCGAACATCCGCAACCTGAGAAATAACATGCTAAAAAGTGTCAACACAAAGGTTGGTGAGTTCACAGGTTTATGAGTTCAAAAACAGTTTCAGTTCTGTGTAAAACAACTGCTCATCGACAGTTCAAGTTCAGGTTAAGATTGATTGTTCAACAACAATCAAGTTGAGTTTAAGATTGACTATTCAACAACAGTCAGTTGAGTTTAAGATTGACTATTCAACAACAGTCAAGTTGTAAGAGCATAATCACTAATATATATCAAATAGCTAGCTAGGCTATATACATGAAACTTCGCACGTTGATGGTCACCGAAGCTAACAGTTGTTCATAGTTTGCCTTGTTGTGTTTAGGACGAATATAACACCCGTTCGATATCCAATCGTGTCAGAGCGACTGACCCGGGTGGGGTTTGTCAGACCCAGTAGTACTACAATATATTTCCCGCTATCGTCATTAATACTAACGGTACCATAAGAAGGACTTTGTTGTATAGTGTGCTACAAGTACTTCAAGTGATATATAAAAGTCTAATTATCTCAGTTGTGTAAATCATGCATGTTAATCTCCCCCAAAAGGATTAAAACAGGAAAATGGGGCCGTGAAACTCACCTTTGGGTGCACAGCAATTTCCAGATAAGTAACCACGACAAGCAGCAAATAAAGGGTCTTGTGTAATCTACCAAGTACCTAACGAGCATATATATGCTTAAGCGTGTGATCAATCAAAAGTGACTTAATCTAGCCAAACGGTAGATGGTAATTAAATGGAAAGCTATGACATGTGACCAAGAATCGTTTGCTCAAAATGAGTTGAGGATGGCGTTTAGCTGGGCTCGTAAAGATTTTGAAAGTCAATGAAAATATTTTATGAACCATTAATGTATTTATCCATGAGATCGAAAATAAAGTATACATATATATGTATATATATATATATATATGTAATCAAATGCGCATTTATGCCCATGAAGCATTCAGAAAAATATAGCATATGTATATTTTATACAAACTATTCGAGAGTTATAAATACTCTTTTCTAATCTCAAATACACATATTTATATGATCATCAAAATTACCAATCGTATACATATATATAATTTTCATGACAATTAATCAAGTATATGTATATATATCCGTTTAAAGCTATTTTCTAATCGAAATAACGAGAAAATCGAATAACAATCCCATAATGAAAAGGATGATGAGGATTCGTTTACCAGAAATTTATCGATAGTTGCTATGAGAGGAACGTAAATAAATTTACAAAATGTATGGATAACTTGGTGTACTCAATGTGTAAGAAGGGTAAATATAGTTTGATCGCATAGTTAATTATCGATAACAAGAAGTTCACGTTCGATGGGTGCAAATAGAGTTTCCATATAAATCTTGATATCGTTATTGCGATTGAAGCACAAGGCCGTCTTATCATCAATGGTGTTAACTAGTAGGAAAACTAACCATAAGTGTAACACCTTCCGGTTCAAATCTTAGAAGCTTATCCATGACATAAAGAATTACAAAGCACGAGTGTCAGAAATTGCCGGTTGCTAAATCATGGAAGGTTGAATTATACAAATAAAAATCGATAGTTCAGGATCAGGATATCAACCAGAATAGTCCTTACGTTAAAACTGGGAGTCATTAGTTTGAAAGTCAGGAAGGATTCTCACTAACATTAGCCCCGTTAGAGATAAATATGCAGCTTGTACAACCGTGTCGATGTTGCTGGAAACAAGTATTGGTTCGCACAGGAAAATCAGGGAGTATGAATCATCAGAGGGTAGCTTCACAAGAGCTTTCAGCCATTAAATACGCCCCGGTGCTCACGGTATATGATTTACTCAGTTCGTTCATCTAACGTTGTCTAGGTATCCGTATGGTGAATGTATGTCCAAGTTATCTCACGAACGTAAAGTTCCAAGGATTGATATGGTCGGCAAGATCGTAAAAATAGAATTAAGATTCAGAATGATTTCAAACCAGTCAAGGGTTTCGTCGAGAGTGTTCGTAGTTAAGGAAGACTGGTCATTGAAATACATGAGTGTGACCGTGTCCTACTAGGACAAACTTTTAATAATATGCTTCAAAAGGGTTCACGTATGGATTAGAATCCAATAGTAAAGAGGCGAAGTCAAGTGCAATAGCGTTTTCAAAGATAGATGACTTCGATCATTCGGTTGGGTTCAACATGTTCAACATCCAATACCACGAAAAAAAATTTACAGGAATTTTGTCCCAATACGACCATTGGCTTGCCTAGTAGGATTTTCCAGGATTTCCATATACTACAAATTACATTTACGTGTGCACCCGTAACTGTAATTTACCCTATATGGTCACCCTAGTTCCTCTTACTTCAGCTACCATGTATGGTGTGGTCACTAACCTATGGTTATCTTGACCAGAATTTGTTAAAGAGACAAGTTTTGAGAGTAAATTGTTCGCTTTAATTGGAATGACCCACTTGAAGCGAGTCGGCCATAAATTTTGCTCAATAGGATCTGAATAGGGTTTATCACGCATAACGACTTGATCACAATCCGTTAAATAAAGAGAAAACTCTAGTCGGCCCACATCAGATACGGTTGAGGTTATAAGAGTTGTACCCAAGTTGCATTATTTCAACACACAACGCGAGAAGGGAATGATTTTAAAATATCAAGGAAAATGTGGAAACGATCAGGGTAACAAAAGTAAATGCAAGTGCCCCATAGGCAACCACCTGAATTGATACACTATTGCCTCTAGTGAAGCTAATTGGTCGTGCTACTAACACATCATGGTAACATTTCTTGAAATAGGTGAGTTTAGAGGTATATACAGGGCAGGTATAACAAGAACCTCCTAAGTTATGGGAAAGGTGTAAAACAGGAAGAGGTACCACACAACCTTCTTAAGTAAGCACTCGCCCAATGTCTAGGTACTACGCCTAGTCCTTCAATATAAATAAACCCGAGCAACAAATGACTCGTCAAGAGTGCGTCGTCCATAGGTGTTAACCAAGAGGTACATGACTGAGTGAGGTTAAGGAAAATGACTCAAGAATAACCGGCTCCTCGCCGTGGCCCGTGAGTATAAAGGGATTGGATAATATAAACGACTTATCATAAACCAGGTGCGTGCAGGAGTGAGTATCACGATGCATGCGAAAAAAAAATGTTTAAGTGCAACTATTGCAAAACAGTTACAGTCTAAGACGAATCTTAGTTCGCTGCAACCAATGGCTCTGATACCAATCTGTCACACCCCCAAAAATCCTACGCGCGATAACGCGCCGCAGGGAGCGTGACAAACCAGGATCGCCGTCCATTAGCTACACCAAAGGACCAATAATTAATAAAAACGTTTCATCTTTCATTAAAATATGTAATTAGAGTTTTACAAATGCGGAAGCGTAAATACAACAAAAGTACTTATGTAAAATCTTTGTCACCCAAGGTGACGTGGCTTGTTCAAAGACATTAAAAGTGTTTCAAGACTCATGCATGCGTACTCGTGATACTCGAACATCCGCAACCTGAGAAATAACATGCTAAAAAGTGTCAACACAAAGGTTGGTGAGTTCACAGGTTTATGAGTTCAAAAACAGTTTCAGTTCTGTGTAAATCAACTGCTCATCGACAGTTCAAGTTCAGGTTAAGATTGATTGTTCAACAACAATCAAGTTGAGTTTAAGATTGACTATTCAACAACAGTCAGTTGAGATTAAGATTGACTATTCAACAACAGTCAAGTTGTAAGAGCATAATCACTAATATATATCAAATAGCTAGCTAGGCTATATACATGAAACTTCGCACGTTGCTGGTCACTGAAGCTAACAGTTGTTCATAGTTTGCGTTGTTGTGTTTAGGACGAATATAACACCCGTTCGATATCCAATCATGTCAGAGCGACTGACCCGGGTGGGGTTTGTCAGACCCAGTAGTACTACAATATATTTCCCGCTATCGTCATTAATACTAACGGTACCATAAGAAGGACTTTGTTGTATAGTGTGCTACAAGTACTTCAAGTGATATATAAAAGTCTAATTATCTCAGTTGTGTAAATCATGCATGTTAATCTCCCCAAAAGGATTAAAACAGTAAAATGGGGCCGTGAAACTCACCTTTGGGTGCACAGCAATTTCCAGATAAGTAACCACGACAAGCAGCAAATAAAGGGTCTTGTGTAATCTACCAAGTACCTAACGAGCATATATATGCTTAAGCGTGTGATCAATCAAAAGTGACTTAATCTAGCTGAACGGTAGATGGTAATTAAATGGAAAGCTATGACATGTGACCAAGAATCGTTTGCTCAAATTGAGTCGAGGATGGCGTTTAGCTGGGCTCGTAAAGATTTTGAAAGTCAATGAAAATATTTTATGAACCATTAATGTATTTATCCATGAGATCGAAAATAAAGTATACATATATATATATATATGTAATCAAATGCGCATTTATGCCCATGAAGCATTCACAAAAATATAGCATATGTATAGGGTCATGTTAGGTACACCATGGTGTACCCAAGGTTAGGTACACCATGGTATAATTAAGGTATAATAATAATAAGTGTAGTATCCTATGTACTTTGAGAATTGTGTTTTATAATTTGTCAAATCATTTTACTTTATTCTCATACTAGTTTATTCACAAATTTTTATAAAAAGAAAATTGTAATTTTATTAAAATTCTGTTTTAGGAAAAATATATTTTTTTAAAAATAACCCTTTTAAACATTTTATAAAAACGTTTTCTAAGTTTTTCTTAATGTTTTTTAAAAACATTTTAATTGTTTAATATTTTTGAATTATTTGAATCGTTTTCTTTAACATATGTTTATTTTTGTAAATTTGTTTTTAATTCTTTGTAAAAGACAAAAAAGGTTTATATATGAAAGAAAAGTTGAAGAAATGTATATAAAAACTTTTTTTTTATTTAAAACGGAACATGACTAAAACTTTTATGCTCTAGCATTTTTAAAGAATTAAGATTTTTTTTAAATTGAAATTGTTCTATAAACATGTTCCGTTTACCATACAAGTTCTATAAACATGTTCCATTTAAAAAAATGTTTTTATAATCAGTTCATCAACTTTTCTTTTATATATAAACATTTTTTTGTCTTTTACGAAGAATAAAAAAAACATTTTTCAAAATAAACGTATGTTAAAGAAAACGATTAAAATTATTCAAAAATATTAAACAGTTAAAACATTAAAAATACGACGCAATCCAATATGAATGTAGAGGCTCCAACCCTACCTCCCCGGTTGATTTAGACTCGATGGGATTAACATAAATCTTGTTGTTGTTCCACATTAGCGTAAATTATTTATAAATTTATTATTATTATTATTGTTATTATTATTATTATTATTATCATTTTTATATTATTATTATTTAGAAACCTTACAAAAAATACGACATATGTTACGAGTATGACTTTTATTTTGCTCATTCACGTATACGTACGTACGCCCACATACCGGTATAAAATACAATCGTATAATATTTGTGACGTATAGTACGATACGGTCGCCGTTTCAAATTCTAATAAAATAAATATAAAATTTATGTTTATAATAACAATAATAATAACAATAATAATAACAATATCAATAACAATAATAATAATAATAATAATAATCATAATAATTATAATAATAATAATAATAATAATAATAATTGTTAGGTAATTATAATAATATAACAATTAAATATTATGTATGTAGTAATTATTGTTAGGCACACTACTCCATGCTAATCATTGTTAGATACACTATTAAATGCTAATCATTGTTAGGTATACCATGGTGTACCCAAGTTAGGTACACCATGATCCAAGTTAGGTACACCATGGTGTCCCTAAGATTTCCCTATGTATATTTTATACAAACTATTCGAGAGTTATAAATACTCTTTTCTAATCTCAAATACACATATTTATATGATCCTCAAAATTACCAATCGTATACATATATATAATTTTCATGACAATTAATCAAGTATATGTATATATATCTGTTTAAAGCTATTTTCTAATCGAAATAACGAGAAAATCGAATAACAATCCCATAATGAAGCTTAGCAAGGAAACTGTGTAAGGGTGTTAGATCATCATATGTCCAAAAATAAAAGATATAGAAAAAGTTTGAGGCTGCCGGGTCTCGAACCCTCAACCTCTCGGTTGCAACACAAAGGCAACAACACTGGAGCAAATTGATTTCTTTGTTTTATTTTGTTCCGAAATTCTTTTGATTAGTAGGCCAGCGAGTTACAGAAATATAGAGAAGAAAAAGAAAATGGTAACCGGGTTTCGAACCCGTGACCTTCGCTATTTAGGCTCAGCAAACAAGCCGCTGGACCAAACTTGATTTTGAGTTTTAACCCGAAAATAAAATCTATATCCTATTCTGGTCGCATGTCATCTTCTCCAAATATTAACCCTAACGTATGTGACCGCCATTAACATTCTAGGAAGCTTATGGGTATTAACAGAAACTTACGTAATCGACCAGGAACGTACCCATAACCTCCTGTTCATGCTTTGAGTCCAAAACTCATGCTCAATCCCACCGTTCCTCGAAGTTGCGTGTACCCGAACCACCGAAGTGGTGGTGATGATGCTCGAACCCGATCCTTTTTGGTGGCAGTGGGCGGTCGGACAGAAATTCACTGGTGATCGGATGGTGGCGTGACAGTGAGAGGTGGTCGGACAAGTAGTGTAGAAGATTGCTCATTATGGTGCTCGTCGGTGGTGAAACGTGATCGGAGACGGGGTGTTCAACGATGGTGTTCTTGCGGGTTCTCGAGAGAGTTTCCGAATGCTTGATCAAGGATGGTGTAGTGATGAGAATGGCTGCAAATTGGTTAGACTTGATGAGTGAATGTCTCTTAAAGAGTGTAACCGGCAATGAGGGTAATCGGAAGGCGAAGATGGAGACCGAAAGTTGCGAGCGGTTTATGATCAGATTTATTAAAATGTCGCTTTCATGAATCAAGTTTTGGGCATATGGCAATGTTAATCCCTCTAACTTTCTTATACAAAGGATTCAAGTTTGGATATTGACGATGCTAGTCCTTTTAAGTTTATTTCATTAAAGGATGTTTAGAACTTGGCACCATTGGTCCCTCGAGATTAAAAGTAGCTAACGAATTTATAACGGAGTTAACAGGAATCAACTTGAACAATGACTAATCCTAATGAGTCAAAATATATTTCACGTGACGTTTATAAAATGTAAACCTTAGATGATCATATAAACTCACAATTAATAATCCGTAATTATTTATTTTAAGTTCACATAAAATCATAAAACAATATGTATAGTTTCATGACGCGTTGTCACATAAAACCATAAAATAAATCGTGTGAATATATATACATATATCACATAAAATCATAACATAACTCGTCACATCAAATGACAGAACGTTCACACGAAATCACAGCATATGATTTACATAAAATCATAGAATATCAAATGTATAGACTTAAGTGCATGCTCGTATAATGATGGTTACACAAAACCCTAATTGCCAAAGTCAACACATAAATGTTCACATAACATTTAATATAGTTTACATTTAGTTAATGCTAGAAAATGACCTGAAAAGACGGATTGTCACAATGAACATGTCTTTGTACTTTGGCGGATCGTATTTTCCTTTCCCTGCATTCTTTTGCTCCAAGTGAGATAGTTTTCCTTCCTTCACAGAACGCATGATCAACTTATTTAAAGCAAAACATTCATTTGTAATGTGCCCATAGCCCTTGTGATAATCACAATATTTCTTTGTGTCAGAGGTGCTGCTTTCCTTGAGGGGTTTTGGGTCCTCAAACTTTAAACCTTCACTATTAAAAATGCCGATTGGAGATTCGAACATATACCAGTGTCCTACGGTGGGAGCTGAGCTGCGCTAGGCAACTGCGGAAGTTTCCTGGTGACAATCATGCACGCGGCAGGAGTCTTGCCATCTCGCGCTGCCATGATACGAAGTAAAACACCTAGAAGACTGTCTATCATTATTGTGGGAGCACCTGCCACTGCGAAAATCTTTTTCTGATTTAGAAGATCGAGTATGTTTTTTTCCGCGCTCATAGCTGCGATTCAAGACAACTAGTTTCTCCGCTTAGACATACTGCTTAGCAATGAACATAAGATCAGCAATGGTTTGCGTCTGCCCCACTTAACAATTTACAGACCAGATGATCCTCACGCATGTCGTGAATGAAACCAGCAATCATCAGGTCTTCCGTGGCTCTGCCGATTTATAAGCTTTCAATGTTAAATTGAGTGATGAAATTTTCCAGAGACTCGTTGTCCCGCCTTCGAATGTGAAGTATTTCAGTTTTTTCTTTGATATGGCATTTTTGCTGAGAGAACTGCTAAAAGAACTTGCTGATGGGCTCCTTGAAGCTGCCCTATAGAGAGGGAATCAAACCAAAGACGGGCGGTGCCGACCAAGGTTTGAACAAACATATGGCACCATATGGGTATGGACCATCCTAGGTTTTCTAAAGCACCCGCATTAATGAAACTGTTGTAGTGATCATTAGGATCGGTGAGGCCGTTGTAATTTCCTATAATTGCGGGCATTTTTAACTTCGCGGGAAATTCCTTCAATGCAATTGGAGCAATAAATTTAGATTGAGCCACAATGGATATGTGCTTGTAAGGCTTAGTGTAATCAACTACTAGAGGTGGTGGGGGTGGAATATAGCTGGAGGAGGTGGGCCTCGGTGCGGAGAAGACAGGTGTAAAGTGTTATGAAGTTGTCTAAAACACTAACGCAGAAGGAGGATGTAACATTTCTGATTTCTGGTTATCCGATTTGTATCCTTTTTGTAACCCGATCCGATAATTGATAATTAAATATGTGGGTATTGATTTATATAGATATTTATTACTTGATTCTATGTTAATGGATCCATTATGATGTTCGTTGATCGATTTGATGTCCGATTTATCACTAGTTCAGATTTTACCGTGAACGCGCTGATATTTACGTCTAACCAGGAATTCAAGAAATATGAGCACGTATGAGGATTGTGTGTAATATTAGTTAAGCATACAAGTAAATACAAGCGAAGACGTGCGAGATTTGAGGTTTAGAACGCAAACGGTGAAAGACCGGCAAATCCTGTGCGATTTTGATTTTAAATGAGAGATCATGTTTTTTGAGTATCGTATATCATATTTATCATATTTATGAGTTTTATAATCGCATATGATGTCACGAGTCATCACACACTAGATCGAGTCATGAAACGTATGTGATTTGATGAAACATGACACGTACGCCAAAACCGACCAAAAACGTGTGTTTTGATCTAATTTGTGCATACTTATGAGTTAGACGTATTTATATTCATTTTGTGTGGATTTAATGTGGTGAACATGATGGTATGGTTAATTAAATGATTTTGGTGAAAACGGAACTCGAAAACCCCAAAAAACAAAGAACCGAGCACGTAAATCGAAGAATCAGCAAAACTTGTGTTCGGGTGAGTTGTAGGCGTATCACTAGGAATATACATGTGCCCCAGGTGATACGCTTGGAAGTTCATTTCCCCTTATTTAAGCACATTAGGCCTCCATGCTCTCCTCATTTCACCCCAAATCACTCTTAAATACCCCAAAACGACCATAAACCCTATATTCAATTGCACCCCTTCTAGTATGTATTCTCAAAACCATGAAGTTTGCACCTTGAATCTTCTCTTCTTCTTCTCCATCAAGCTCTAAACTTTATGTGTTATTTTGCTTAGATCTATATTGTTATTGATAGATCTAGGGTTTTTATGATCAAAGATTCGACCTTTTTGCATGATATCTCCATCTCACTTGAGTTTATGAAAAACCGTATTCGGATCGTTTCCAGATCATAGAATGATAGAGACGGAAGTTTGTCATTCAATTATAGTCAAATGATTACAATACCGAGAGAGTATACATCAATTAAGCTCTGGAGGAGGTTTGGACAAAACCTCCTCTCTCTCTCTAATACTCACAAAGAGTGATGACCAAACTTGAAGATGTTCAACACACCGAACCTATTTATAGGTTGACCAGCTGGCGTACCACTTTGGTCCGCCGTACCAGTTGGTACGTGCGTACCAACTGGTACGCTGGTTGGTATGTTGACATCATTACATACATTTAATTCTAATACATTCGCACAGTACCGACCACACACAGAAACTTGTCCTAACAGTTTATGATAAGATCTCTATAGATCTATGTCTTGCATGAAATTTGGTGTATAGATCTACATGAAAGTTGTTGTTTTGGTTATAAATCTAGGATTAGATTTTGATAAATCATGAATATGTTATAGATCTAGGGTTTGCTATGTCAAGGACTTTATTTTTATGCTCCCGTGTGGTGAGATCTATATGAATCATGCTCCATATGGTCAGATCGGTAATTTTAAAACTAAAGTTTAGATTTTTATGATGCTATTGTACTAGTTCCTCACCATGCATGCTCCTAAAGTATAGATCTAGTGATGTAATTGCCAAAATTTAGATTTTTATGATGAGATCATGCTAGATCTAGGATTTTCTCCATGTAAAATTGAGTATTGATGCTAGATCTAGGGTTTCACCATGGAAATTCACCATATTGTTGTTAGATCTTGAATGTTACCATAAAAATGATTGTTAGGATGTGTTGATCTAAAGTCTAATCATGTTAGAGTGCTAGATCTAGGTTATGTTACATGATAAACCCATGATTTTGACTTTAGTTTGACTTTTAACTATTATTTGACTTGGTGGGATTCCATGGAAATAGATGATTATGTGATCAATTGATGAATGGATGTTTTGCTATCTTTAACTTAGACTAGGGTTTGAAACCCCCCCCCCCCCTTTAATTGACAAATCAACCCCATACGTATCACCACATCAAGTCACCCACGAGTCATGTTTGTTTTTCTGCCCGATGTATCATTTTAAGTCGTGGAACCTTATCCATTATTTATTTTGTCCTATCACAATCGGTCATTAAGGTGATATCCGGGTTTGAGTATTCTCTCGATCGTCTGTTTTCTCTATTCTCGTTGCTGCTATCATGTGAGTTCTCGTAGCACCTTTTTACTTAAATGTTTTTGGGGTGCAACAAGTATCATTTTCCAAAACTCTAATTTCACATGCGTATTCTATGTTCGATATCTGTTTGAAACTTGTATGATTTGTTGATTGATTGATTGAACCATGAACGGTGAACGATTGAATGATGAACGATGAACGTAATTAATAACATTAAACAAGTCGGTGTTACAGTAATAGATCTATTTGCCTGACAAGCCCACTTGGCATGTCTCGCATGTGGCGCCTTGTGATTGGAAGTCTAATTGTCAAGGGTTGGATTACGTTGACTTTATACTTTATATCATTTTATCAATTTATTCTAAAACTCATGTACGCATGCTAATGAACATTATCATTAAACCTATGAATTCTCACCAACTATTTTAGTTGACCCTTTTATAAAGGGTTATTGGATTTTAATAATCCAAGTTTTGCCTATTTGGCTGATAAATAATCCAAATTACGAAAAATATCCACAATAATCCCATTTTCTAAGGTCTTGGATTATAATGAATCGTTGTTAGTAATTGACTAACACCGTTAGTTGTTTGCCGACTCTTTGTAATTTCTTAAATTGAATGGTCTTATTTGTAATTTTTTTTGACTCAAATGCTCGATTTCACGATTTGGCGCGCGGTTATGTTTAAAAACGATTTTTGATAAACTATGATCTGAGTTACACTATATCACGGTTTGCTAACACACACTAATTTTACACTTAAACCCTCAAAATTTGATTATCAATCACATCCTTATTTTGTCTTATTCATGTTATTATTTCTTCTTAGCATGTTGATCCATTTCAAGGGACGCCAAAAGCGCGATAGAGGCCGCAAGATGTGTAAGGATCAATTTAAACCCTCACGCGATATCTAGACTAGTGAAACCGTGCGGAATCCGGTTTAACTAGTTGATTCAAGAAACCAATGAAAGACAGTAATCGAAAAGTACTTAAAACAATAAATAGTAAATACAAACCAATTCGAAAAACACACTTTAGATTGATTACTGATTGCTTGCTACACCTTGATTGAAATTCTTGGAGAATTTCGAGATCAACACCAAACAAAACACCAAAAGACTAGCAACCCTAAAACTACAAAAGATGGGACTATATATAGGTGAGATTGACTTGGTAAACAAGTCAATCTCCTTAGAGATTTTCGAAATCCCCAAGCCCACCTAAACCAATCGGACCCAAACCCACTTAACTCCTACAAAAGTTAGCCCAATTACATTTATATTCTAGCCCACAAATATTAAACAAACTCAAAATCATCTAATGCAAAAGCCTCATTTTCTAGGTCTCTACAATCTTCCCCTAGGCTTTAGCAGTAGACTGTCTTCACATCCGAAACTTCTTTGACATATTTACTGTTGCTGGATCATACCAGAGTTCCTTGGTCACTATCTCAGCTACTGCCCGAGTGTAACACTTTGCATATTCTTCAGTGTCTTGATTACACTCAATCTGATGCTTTGCTAAAACCATAATGTCTTCTTGTGGAATCTCATCAGATCATGAACTTCCATGACATCAATAGTCTTTGACTTGCAGAGAATCTTGGCTTCACCGGAGTAATCACTATAAGCCCAGGTCTGGAAATCATGCAGGCAGTCTTCAGGATGTCTCATAGGAAGAGGTATCGTCTTTGTCTTGTCTGTAGGTGGATACAAGACATTTGTGAACTTCTTGAGCTTTTCACCCTCCGTCCCTGGGATACTTTTCTTCCCATCCCATTTGAAGACACTTCTGTACTTCTTCACATACGATTTCTTGTGAGGAAACTCCTCAAACCTCTTGAACTTGCTCCTCACAGCCTTTTCCAGTTTCTTATAGAAGTACTTGGCTTGATCATTGTTTGACGGATTTGAAAACGGAGCCTGATAAAGCATTGTCAGATCCACATTCGTCCAGGAGTAAAACTGTGTCCAGCTCTTGTAATACTCCAAAGGATACTGACCCTTTCTTCTTACTACAAACATGTTCTTCTCTCCATCAAACATCCATGTTTTAACAGCTGCAGTAACTCCTTGTTTATCATGATAATGTTCACCCAACTAGATTAGATACCTTTCAGGAGGATAGGCAAATGTCTGCGACTCCCAACCTCCATCAAAATCAGAAGCTGGAACCGTCATGTAATCTCTATCCCTGTTATCTTTATCATCACTTGAGGCTTCAGGTAAAACGGGTTGAGTTTCTTCAGGAATATCAGCTTCAAAATCAAATACTGGTGATTGTGAGGAATCACCTGCACCTGAACCTCCTTCATCTTTATCTTCTTGCCCAATGCTTGATCTCACTGATTTGTCTGAACTAAGCTGCCTGATCAGCTTATGAAGTTCTCTAAATTGCCTGGAAAATTCTCTGTTTATCTTCTTCTGATTCTCCAATTCAGTATTATGGACCTTCTGAATATCAATCAAATCACCAATGATTTCACATTGTGTTGCATTTTGGGCTTTCAAATCTTCTATCTCTGCTCTGAGTTCCTTCTCCAATCTGAACTCCGGGGTTTCCACTGCTTTCCCCTTATCTTGGGCTGTGGGTTGAGAAGAAGACTGACCAGCACTCGAACTTGTGACTGGTGGCAAATGAGAATCCAGTCTTCTTCTCCTTGGGTCACTAGGGCCTTCTCTGTGGTGTGGTGTAGCAGTCGACACAGTCTCAGTCATATCAGTCATATCATCAGTAACAGAAGCACCGAGGGGAGGATCCTCTGTGGCTTTTCGTTTTCTAATCAATGAAGTCTCAGTTGTCTCGGTCTCTTCTTCCTCAATGTCAATATCATCCAGATAAGTATCATAGTTAATAGACTCATCACCTTCAAAATTAAGTGCTCCTATCCTCACATCATTCAAATCAAACTCTTCCCAATCAGAGTCATCAGGTAGATCAACAACTTTCTTTTGAGGAGGAGGCATATAGTGTTCTTCTTCTATTGATGCACTTCTGTTAACTGGAATCTCCTCTCTCAATATCTCTGCAAACTCTCCAAACTTTTCACCGAACGGCACCTTATCCGACAACTTCTTCTTCGGATTTATCATCGGAAACACTTCAATACCCATTGGCTTAGTATCATGCGTGTCATTGGTCTTCCTCAGGTTCGGGTATCTTGAATCCAGAACAGATTGGATAAACCTAGGAACAGCAGCAAACTTCTTATCTCTAGACAC